>CM038220.1:102498826-103098826 GCA_021442155.1 Cymbidium sinense
CGCAAGTACTTATGATTATCGACCGAAGCCATGAACCGGGAAAGCAAGTCGGAGTTGGAGGAGAACCCGAGTTTCCTGCGCTGCCTTATGACTTCGTCGGCAAGATCTTTTACAAGACGGATCGAACGCCGAAGCTCTTTTTCCGAGCCTAAATTGAGCATCCGCTTCACCTTCCACAGAATCGGTGCGGCAACCACCGCTCGCCGTGCGGAAAGCTTCGAGGAGAGGTCGAACGCCGTCGCGAACTCCGATAAAGGCAGCGACAATTCAAGGCAACCCGGGTCGAGCCCAAAGGAGATCTTGCATATGTTGTCAAACGCGAATCGGCGGAAAACGTCTTGGAGATCGACGGGGGAGGCGGCTGCTGAGACGGAGGAGAGGAGAGGTAGAACGCGCTGGCTGACCTCAGCGGTGACTATTTCGAACGCGTAGGTGCGAACAGAAACGCTCCCGAGTTCAAGGCTAGCCATCTTGCGCTGGAAACGCCACGCGTCTCCGTCCACGTTGAATATGCCGCCGCCGAGGAGATCGCCGAGGATCGAGGAGAAAGTCTTCCCTTTTGGGAAATTGTCGAAATTGGTCTTGAGCATGTACTCCACGTTGTCGGTGTTGGATGTGATGGTGTTGCCGAGCACGTGAATATGGATCGTTCCCGTCGGCGATAGCCGCAGGAGGTGAGTGTACCAATCGCAGAGGTTGTCGAATTGGTTTGTCCAAGAGGAATTAAGATAAGCACTGCAAAGCTCGCAGTTGCACCACGGGCGTGAGCGGAGGAGGAAGAGGAGGAGAGAAAACATTAAGAAGGCGGCGGCGAACGAGAAGAAGAAGATGGAGATGAAGGTTTGGGCTGATCGGATTAGGGCAGGAAATGAGGAGGCGACTTGTTCCATGGCGAAGGAGAAGGAGAAGGAGAGGTGGGATGCGTGTAGAGATGGGAGAAAGGGTTTTCTTTATATAGGAGTTATTTGATCTCACTTTCGTTATGTTTATCTAAACATAGTAGGCATTTAATTTAATGTTAGCAACATGCCGCGCTATTTTTGATGTTAACATTTTTGGTTTAATAGTATCAATTATCACTATTGGGTGACATTTAAATATTAATTTATTGCCGTTTTACTATTATGAATTACAATAATAGGCATGTACGCTTGTTAATTTAATATTATATATTTGAAAAATATATACTCATTTAAATGATTAATGAAGATTATAATATCTTCTTGCTTTTCAATCTTAGCAATCAGATTCCGGTGATATTTATATGACAGAGAAATTAAAATAAAATAATTTTTAAAATTTTAATTATTAATATATATATATATATATATATATATATATATATATATATATATATATATATAACGATAACATCTAGATTTTGTTTATTTATTTAATATTGAATGCAGTGATAGTTAGTTTGATATATACAGTGCTTTAAAACCCTCTAATTATTTATAATATATTACCTGGTATATTAATTAATACAATAATAAATTTGATCAAAAATTGTATTATTTTAATTTTAATTTTTTTATTGTTAACCCTACAGCTTTGGATGGGTGGCGGAGATAGTGGGGTAGATAAGATCAGAGAGGGGTGAGGTCGGCTGGCGGGCGGGGCTGTGGGGCAAAAAGAAGGTGCCGGTTCGCTATGTGCAATTGAGTGTTTTTGAAAGGGTGTCATTCGAGTGTACGCTCTGTTGACACCAAAGGGACGCTGAAAAAGGCCGGGAAATAGCACGAGATTCTCGTGCCTTAAATTGACTTGAGAGTCATCGTCGACGTCATTTCAAAAAATATATATTTAAAATAAATGAAAAAACAAAATGATCGTTTTCCTTTTTGAATTCCATATATATATATATATATATATATATATATATATATATAATTTTATTAGATACGAGATCTTGTAAAAATTAAAATCCACAACACACAAATATGACACAACGAAAAAGTTAAAAAAAAACCACGCGCCTGACTTTATATGTCAAAAGATATGCGCCTTCTTAGAAGGAGAAGGCTGTGAAAGCGATATTCGAGTGTAGAAAATACAATGATCGGTCAAGTCAGGGGAGAAGTTTCCAGCGGCGAATCGATCTTACGGAGCAACCTCGATCTTGGAGAAAGAGACCTGCTTTTTAGTCCCCTGATCTCCAGACGACTCATCCATCTGGTGTGCGTGATAGATGCTATTAGGTGGTTCTCGAGCTCTGCTCTTCAAATCATCACAGGTGAGAATGAAGCTTCATTTATAGATTTTGGGAGTGGCAGCCTTGTAAATTGTGGAAATCAACCACTCCCATCTGACTCGCAGTGATCCCCTGATCAAGCGGTGTATTTTGATTATCTGGGTGCCTTAATGATGCCGAATTGGGTGATCTTGGATTCGTTGGATTCGCCTTGACGAGCCGATCCGATTATAAATATGTTTTGGTGACCATTTGAGGATCCATTTTCATACCGATCAGCTCGATGAGATCGATATGATGTTGTTATGTCAATTTCGGGCATTTGGCTGAAATTAGATCGAAACATTTAAAATGCCTTGAGATTAAGGCTTTCGATAATTTAGGATGTATCGTAATATCTTTAACATTTTGAGTACAAGATCTTCTCCACGGGATTAAATTGTATATGAGAAATGGACAACAAGGTAATGGCGACGTTGATGGCGATGTTGCATACGATGATGTAAACAAGCGAAACAGTGCGAATTTATGCGAAACGAAGTTGACAATTTATGTTGACGCACGATGTTGACAATGAAGACCGATGAGTGGTGGTGATGATGACCGCAATGGTCGAGCGGATCACGGCGCCGTGGTCGTGAAGTGGCGGCACGATTGTGTGGAGGATCTTTGAGCTCTCTCTCTTGCTTGCCTCCCTTCTCCTTCATTTGGCCTCCCTCATGAGGAATGAGGCTATTTATAATTGAAGGAGTGGCGTCTCAGAATATACAGTAAAACCCGCACCACTCCACTTCATCGGATGGCTCAAAATGATCCCCTTGATCATATGATGTATTTTGTGCATTTGAATGCTCAAATGAAGTCGGAATTGTAAGATCTTTGGCTTGTTGGAACCGCTCGTCGAGACGCTTGATTTGACTATAAACACTTCATATTTGAGAGCTATTTTGGGATTTAACTGATATCCCAAAGTTTCCAAAGATATTTTAAGAGCTTGATCCACCGGTTCAACTGGATCACCTTGCTTTTAACATCAAGATTCGGCTTTAATAGTATTTTAAGTGTCATATCAGTTTCCTATTTTGGATGACATTATCTCAATCATCCAAAATATATATGTCAAATACTTGAAAATAGAAATTCTTCAAAGGTCCATTAACCGCACATTTTAAGAGAACAAATCTTCATAGCACAGAACTAAAAGTCGACATGCAAATGCATGTGTATGCGCGCGTGCAAGATTTCGATTACGACATCCGGTGCTTAACTGAGGCGCGCCGGGCGCATGCTATGACGGGCAGGCCGCGGCGGCCATGGCGCTGCATTCAAAGCTGGTCGGCGCAGTGGCTCAGCGGTCGGAACGGACGGCCGGACGGGTCGAATCAACGGGCTCGCGGATCGGTCACGGGCAAGATCGGTCACAATGATGGGTCGTCGGCCTGCTGCGATACGCAGTAAGGCCGGCGGACACGGTTGCGGCTGAATGGCCGGCCAAGTTGAGGGAGCGTGCGACTGGCGGCCACTGTGGATCGCGTCATGGCTGCCGATGGACCGGCGGCTCGCCTGATACAATGAATGACGCTTGAAGGTTTTGATTTCCTGTTTTGGGCAATTTTATTTTGCCCTGGTGGGTCTATAAAACCCCCCAGGAGAAGGCACACTTCTTCAACACTCTGCTTTGAGGAGGTTAGTTGAGGCGATCAAGACCGTAGTTCATACGAGGCTCCTTTTCCCTCGAGAAGAGGTGTCAACTCTAATTCGACCGACCGGTTTGAGGTTTATCAAGACCCGTAGTTCATACCTGGTTCTAGTTTTCCCCTAAAGAGGTGTCAACTCCACCTCGCCTGACCGACTGGCTCGAGACATCAAGACCAGAGTTCATAAGCGCTCCGCTTTTCCTCAAAGAGGTGTCAACCGACCTCGCCTGACCGACCGGGTTTGAGGTGATCAAGACCAGAGGAGAAATTGATTTCTTCAACCATGGAAGGTTCAATGGTCGATAATTGCCAAGATGGGAAGCGGTAATTAGAGTCGCCATTTGAACGAATGTAAAAGTTTCATGTAATTTCAGCATCATGGGAGGAATAGTCTTCTCTTTCCCCTTTATTTTTGATCTCATATGTATGCATGTCCTTTTCCGATCAGTAAAAATCCTAGCCCAAGTTGTCCATGAGCGAGTCAAAAGGGTATGCCCAAGTATGGTGAGTTCACAAAATTTTATTTTTCAGATTTTGTCATTTCTCCCCTTTTATTTATTCATTATGTATTTTCACGTGGTGATTGAGGATAACCCATAGCGTGACAGACGATATACCATCCCTTGTCACATCAGATAGTTTAATGGTGTTCCGTAAGAAATTTTATTTCCCTAATGAGTTGGTGGCTATTATTGCCAAGAGGTCTGATCGAGCTCGCTCACCTCTCGGGATACTTCACCGCTTCGAGATGATTCTTCATGCGGATCGCGATTCCCTTTAGCTCCCGAAGATTGAGATCTTCAAAACATGTGGTGCTTTTGTCACAATTTTCATTTCGAGTTTTAGTGGTCATCGCCGCTTGCCTTCTTCAGAGCGTGTTACTTTGAACATCACATACTTGTCAATGTGTAGATTCACATGTGATGCTCAAGGACGTTTTCTTATCGCTATAAAGAATTGATAGAATTTTTAGCACGGATCCTAAAAATTGGTCTAATGGATTCTTCTTTGTGAAAAATGAGTGGGCCTTCGAGAGATGGGAAGATTGAATGACCTTCCGCATCCATCATGTCTGAGAATGAGATCGACAACTCTTAATATCCTCGATGTAGAAAGCTTCAAAGATGAGTTACGCCACATTGGCAAATATATAGTTGAAGATAGAATGTTCAAGGTTGGCCTTTCTATCCGTGTGGAGATCTCATTCTTTCCACTAAAGAGGTCAAGTAAAGGTGATGAAAGGTCTCCTCATATTCATAGGGTTCTTTCAAGAAGCCCAATGAAATCGTGGTGGTGGCAATGTTTCTTCCCTAAAGAAAAGAAGACATTAAGTGACACATCATATGAAGAAGATGTTCACCCCCGACTCCTCAGAGTTTAGCTATTTCAACTCATGATGGGGAGTTCATTTCAAGCGCACATTCTCAAGAGGTGTTAAATCACATATGTACAAGGCCAACGAGCGATGAATTGGTATGTTGTCTTTCATTCTTTCTTCTTCTTCTTCTTTTCTTTTGTGTAATATTTGTGATGATTTTTTTTATTTATTTATGGTAACTCAAATATTAGGGCGATGGCTCATTTGGGTGTCACTTTAGATGAGTGGAATATCAATTTGTGAAGATAAAATATCGCAAGGAGAGTATGAGAAAGATGAGTGTTAAAGCCAAAGAAGTGTGACTTTGGAGGATCACCGACGTGCATAACCGAGCTAGCAAACATGTCGACTTCTTTCTCTCTAGTGGTGGAGCGACTCGCGATGATGAGGTGAGTGAGACTCGAAAAGAGAAAAGACTCAAGGCACTTGCGAGAAGAGCTCTCGAACGGAGAAGAAAGCATTACAGATCATCTTTCGAGAAGGAGCATAATGTCGAAGCGAAAATAAAATATCCTTGGCGTGGAAGACTTTAAGAACTCCTGCTTATCTCTACACATCAAGACCATGTTGAAGCTCGTAATCATATACTTGATGTTGAAGTGAAGGACTTGGAGCACCAATGTTTAGAGGAGGGCTTCATCCGGGTTCCTAAAGGAATCCGCTTAGTACATCGCAAGACGAGCTAATATTGAGGATCTCTCCCAAGTATCAAGACTCTTCGTCGATTCGTGAGATGAAGGAGAGAGTGAGTCCAAGGGAGTATCTCCTAGTGGTGAGGAGGACGTTGATATCACCAACTGATATGATGTAGCATCACTTGAGGATGCATTTTTTATTATACATATTTTTTATGTGTATTATTGATTTGTATCTTATATCATCATGTTAATGCTATCAATTTTTTTTAGATGATGCTTTATTTTGTTTACCTATCCGGGGTAATTGGTCAGAATATTATTCGACGATGCTAACTTGTACGGATGAGGTTGAATTGAATCCACTCAGGATTTTTGACCTATCCGAGGTTGTTTGTCAGAGTCTCCGATGATGTTAACTACATGGAAGAGGTCGTGAGGAGTCCACCAAGGACCTTTTGACCTATCCTAGGTTGTTTGTCAGCCGATGACGTTAACCTGTGGAAGAGGCCAAGTCCACCAAGGACCTTTTGACCTATCCTGTGTTGTTTGTCGAGTTTTCGATGACAATGTGAAGAGGTCGAAAGTCCCCTTGGGATTGATCATGCTCGAGATATAACGGAGTTGTATATTTCTCAAGTGGGAGGATTAAATGAAGAAGAAATAAGTTTGTAAGAAGAAAGCTATAAATTCATTACTCTGATAAGTTCAGTGATATAATCAAAAGATGATTTTAACATGGATATGAGTTTTAAGAGAAAATGACAACAACAACAACAACAATAACAATAAGTCTTTATCCCACTAAGTGGGGTTGACTACATGAAGGGGAAATGATAAACGAGACAAAATAAAAGCTGAGATAATTATGTAGTAGGAATTACTGATAATATTTTCAGAGATTCTCAGTGTTCCAAGTTCGAGGTAAAGTTTTTCCCTCTGAATCCTTGAGCTTGAAAGTTCTTTGCTTCACCAAAGCTATAACCACATATGGGCCATCCCAAAGAGGTGAGAGTTTATTGTGTTGAGGGCCTTTGCAGCCTTGAGACTTAGGACCAAGTCACCGATAGATGAGGTTTTACTCTTCGTTGAAGTGATGAGCTTTTGGTGATGGGAAACCGTAGGGCCATGTCACGAGTTTCGGGGAGTAGGTCCAGGTGGTGTCGCGAGTTTTTCTTCATTATTGTCATGATTGAATAATTGAACTCTTGGACTTGGAACCCGATCCTACGGTATAATAGCTTCTATGCCGATGCATAAGTTATATGGTGTCTCACCAGTTGGGGTGCGCGATGTAGTGCGGTAAGCCCAAAGAACATTAGAAAGCTCATCAACCCATTGCCCCCCGGCCTTCTCAAGACGTGTTTTTAGTCCTTTGAGTATAGTCCTATTGGTAGCTTCAGTCTGCCTGTTAGTTTGAGGATGTGCTACAGCCGTATGCAGCAGCTGAATGTGAAGATCTTTGCAAAAGGACGTAAAGACTTTTCAGTAAATTGTTCGTTGTCGCTGATGATCTTTGCAAAGACCAATCGACATACTATATTTTTCCAAACAAATTATTTAGCATTTGCCTCCAATTTTAGCGAGTGGTTCGCTTCCACCCATTTAGTGAAGTAGACGGCTAAAATGATGAACTTTATTGCTGCTATCAAAAAGGTCCCATGATATCAATCCCCATTGAGCAAAAGGCCATGGGCTTTGAATGAGAGCTCAGAGGCATGTGAGGGAGTTAGAGTGCAACAACTTGCACATTTTTTTGTGAACTCAAGGCATCTTGTTTCATTGTAGGCCAATAGAACCCTTGCCTTATAATTTTAAGCCCTTCCTCCAAGTGTTCTCCACATATCCCCGAGTGGACCTCTCTTAATGCAATCGCCTCCTCAAGGTGAGAGACATTTGAGGTACGGTCCAGAAAGCTCGTTGTATAGTTCACCTCGATAATAGTAAAGTTTGAAGCTTGTCTTGAGATGAATTTAGAAGTTGGGTCTTCGGAAGAGTTCCTTCTTGTAGAAAAGATGGATGGGGTCCATCCACCTAATGTTCCTTTATCTCATCAATTGCTTGAATTACCCATGACCCTTGGATACCGAAAAATGTATTTCTTCAACATGCCTTCTCTTAAATAGATCCCAAGAAGATGAAGCAAGCTTAGAAGAGCATGCAGTATTCTTCTCGTAGTATGTGAATGATTTGATGTGACTTGAAATGGGCAAGAAGAGACTTCACCAAGTGGAGGTATTATGTCAGCTGGGGATTATGAGCAAAGTTTCCCTCAACTTGGGAGGCAACAAGTTGAGAGTCGTGTATCACTAAGTCTTGAGCTTCACAGTCAAATGGCAGTCTCAACCTGCTATAAGAGCCTCATATTCACCATATTAGTTGCAAAATTTTAGAAGTCCATACTCTGGGGTTCTCACTGGGGAAATAAGTAAGATTCTCAAGACACACCGTACTCAAGCTCCATCAACATAGAGGGTCCATTGAGGAGACGAAAGGCACATAGCAGATAGCTCCTCTGGAGTTGGGGCAGTGCATTCCACTATAAAGTCTGCGAGTACTTGAGACTTTATAGCAGGACAAGATAGAAAATTTATATCAAACTCTCCCAATTCTACAACCCACTTGATTAACCTCCCGATGCTTACGTAGGATGGCCTTAATGGTAAATGAGTGTAAACGTCGATAGTATGAGCTTGGAAGTATGGACGTAATTTTCGCGCTGAGAAAACTAAAGCCAGAGCCATTTTATCTACAAGCGGATAACGACTTTCTATATCAAAAAGAATTTTGCTGACATAGTAAATTGGTTGTTGTATCCCATTTTCTTCTCGCACTAAAACTGAGCTTATCACGTGGGAAGAGACTACGAGATATAAGTATAACATCTCACCTTGAATAGGCTTGGATAGTAGGGTGGAGATGCTAAATACTCCTTTAGTTGCTCAAAAGCATCGACATTCACCACCAAAAAATATTATTATTTTAGCTCCCTTTAATATTTTAAAGAATGATAAGTATCTATCGAACGCTAGAAGCGATAACAAAGAATTCGTCCATTCAAATGTTGAACTTCCTTAATATTCTTCTGAGGAGTCATATTTTGAGAGCTTTGATTTTCTTGGCTTCTATCCCATGGGTTACCATAAATCCAAGAAATTTTCCCACGTAACCCCAAAAGCACATTTAGTCAGTCGCATGTTATAACAAGAAGGTTAAAATATATTTCTAAGTCGAATATGTTGTGATTCTTCCAAGCTTTTCACTAACATGTCATCCACATATACCTCCATCAGCGCCTAATAGGTCTTTAAAACCTTATTCATAAGTCGTTGATAAGTAGCACCGATTTTTTAACCCAAACATAACTTGGTAACAAGATAAACCTTTATATGTTTGAAATGTAGCTTCTTCATCCGTGGGTCCATTTTTTTTATTTGGTTGTAACGAGTAAGCATCCAAAAGCGAGCATTTGATGTCCGATGTAGATCAACCAATTGATCAATTCGAGGAAGAGGAAAACTATCTTTCGGGCAAGCCTTATTAAGGTCAGTGTAATCAATACACATTCTCCATGTTCCATTTGTTTTCTTAACCATGACAACATTTGCTAGCCATGTAGGGTAATGTACCTCATGAATCTTGCTTCTAGAAGCTTTTAACTTCTTGCTCAATAGCTGGAGGATCGTGCAAAACTTGGCTTCGGATGATCGGTTTGAATGTTGGATCAATCTTGAGGGAGTGCATGATCACATTGGGGTCGACGATATCCATCGGACTCCAAGCAAGATGTCTTGATTTCTGCAAGAAGTCTATGTATTTTTTCTTTGTTCTTCGAGAGCATGGATCCCACTTGCTCATGTTGGTTGGTCATCCGATAATACAGAGAGCAAGTCTTCTACGAAGTTTTAGTACTTCTTCATCTCAAAATTAAAATCTTCATGTTGAAGACGAAGGGCGTTAAGCTTGTCGAGATAACATGATTGTGCTTATGATTTCACACTTCCAACTCCAACGGGGTTGGAAATTTCATCTTAAGATGAATCAAGTGACGCCGAAAATTGATTGGAGGGGCCTTCCAAAGATAGTGTTATATGCTGAATCTGACTTGACCACCATGAATTGGATTAAATGAGCCACTTGTCGAGAAAATTCACCAAGGATAACAGGAAGGGTGATTGTCCCTCAGTGCGATTATCAAACCCGTATAATGGTCGCTAGCTTTTCCCCAACAGCCCATGTTAAGAAATGTGGAGTAAAATAAGACATCAACAACTCCCATTATCAATCAAAATTCTCTTAACATTATAGCATGGGTCACCTATCCGATGACAAGTGGATCTTGATGAGGAACATGTACTCCTTCTAAATTTGAGTCATTAAAAGTGATGGAATGATCAGTACGAGACTTCTTTAACTCCATCTCTTCAAAGATGGTAATGAGAACTTGATTAGATAGTATTAGTCCTTTTGTGATTGTTTCAATTTCTCCAACTGTTTGATGATTATTTTGTTATTTGATGAATTGCCCGGTTTCCCCGGTTGGAGGTATGTTTGTTTGAGTCAATTGATTCTTCACAAATGTAGATATCCTCTTGAATGAGCCTCTCAATTTCTTCTTTGAGTTGCATGCATGTCCCCGACATGGAAATGACAATATTGCTCGAATTTGGTTTCAATGGATGCGCCACTTGATATTTTCTTCATCTCGAATAGCCATTAGGAGGTTAACACGAGATGTGTTCAGGCATGTATTCCTTTTCGGGTTGTGGTTCACGCCATTGATATGGGGTCATGGAGGGAGATCACGCCTTGCTTCTTTTGATAGATTCTGAACATTTTCAGATTGCTCAAATTATTCATGATGTAATAGCTCATCGAGATTTGTGCTTCCACACGATGAACCGGGCATGATGACCGTCTCGCATTAGTGACAGTAGGCCTGGACGAGTCCTCCAAGGAAAACTCCTCTTAATAGTTCGGTCTACTCATTTGAGCTTCTAAGGAGAACCTGGAAGTATTCCTTAAGTGATTTGCCCTCGCTTTTGATGTCGAGAGATGGGAGGAATCTTTAATGATCCTTTTGCAATGAACTGCTTTTACAAAAAATCTTGGCGAGTTCGTCAAAGGTATGGATGGATTCCCTTGGAAGGGAGTAGAACCAAGTACGAGCTTGTCCCTTGAGGGTAACTGGAAAGACCTAACAAAGCAGTGTGTCAGAAGCTCGTTGGATATGCATGATAGTCCTATAATGGTCGATGTGTTCATGTGGGTCAGTCGCCCCATCATAAGAATCAATATTCGGAAGCTTGAAACCCACGGGAATAAGATATTGAAGAATAGCTTCAGCTAAAGGTGAGGATTCCTCATAGCGGTGGGGAAGATGATTTCTATCTTGGAGGTGAAATTCCGCATTAAGCGTAATTACGTATAACATGACGAGTAGGGTCAATAAGACGAGAATATGTCAAGCTACCAGCAATAATTGGTGGATTAGCATTGAGCACGATGGATGAGTGAACTAGCAATGTCAAGGAGATCGCATCACGGTCTACGAGGAACCGGCCAAGGAAATTAGATTTTGACCTCCCAACGATCGATCTTGGGGAGATGTGTTTTACAAGTCTGTGTTCCTCGCAAAAGTCGGATCATCTCATTTTGAGACTCTTCCATCGCACACGATCTTCTAAAGAGATTCCCGCCTTCACCCATGGTCGCCTATCGTGGGGAAGTGAGGCAAGGCCCTTGGTTCAAGGATTGGTTTCGAGAGTGATGGGAGTTGGAGCGGGGCTCCGTATATGGCCATAATGAGGGTGTTCACGAATTGTGATTGAAGGGACGACCCACGACGGGCCAAACTATTGCGCGGTAGAAACCAAGAGTTTTTACTTTAGCTTCATGAAATCCAAAGACACACATGTATAAAAGTGTGAACAATAAAAAACTCCGAATTTTTTAGGAAAACTCAAAAGAGGGAAACCACGGGCCGCCCAATAAAAAAGCTTCCACTATGTATCTATTTGAGTACAAGATCTTCCGAAACGGATTAATCAGACGAGAAATGGACAACAATGCTGTAATAATGTTGATGACGACGTTGATAATGAGTTGCGATGATGTTGACAACGAAGTTGGACGACGAATTAATGACGATGACGACGATGAACGAATTGACGACGATGTTGACGTGATGACCGACGATAGTGGTGATGATGACCGGCGAACAATGGTCGACGATGGCGAGGATCACGGTGGCGATGGTGGCGCGTAGGGTGGCGACCGCCGAGGCGACGACTTGAGGATCTTTAGAGCTCTCCTCTCTTGCCTCTTCTCCTTCACTTGGCCTCATAGGAGAATGAGGCTATTTATAGATTGGAGTGGCGTCAGTAAATACATGCAAAACCCGTACCACTCCCCATGACTCAAAAATGATCCCCTTGATCATATGATGTATTTTGTATTTGAATGCTCAAATGAAGTCGAATTGTAAGATCTTGGCTTGTTGGAACCGACGTCGAGATACTCGATTTGACTATAAACACTTCATATTTGAGAGCTATTTAGGATTTAAGCGATATCCCAAATTTTCCAAAGATATTTTAAGAGCTTGATCTCACCGGGTTTCAACTTCGGATCAGCTTGCTTTTAACATCAAGATTCGTGCTTCGACTAATAGTATTTTAAGTGTCATATCAATTTGAATATTAAGCCAATCAATTGTCAACAACTCATATAGCTTTTGAATTATCAAATATACACAATTGAAATATGTGCTTATGTCACATTCTATAATAAGTAGAGATGTTTGAGCTATTAATGAAATTTTATTATTGATGATGATCATAATTTATGATATTTTATTATTGAAATATGTGCCTTTTATAACAAGAGTTTTTCTATATATTTTTTTAGTATAGTATTTTAATTTTTTTAATTTTAATAATAAAAACAAAGTTTATATTGTCTTAAAGTGCTTGTCATTGGCTATCAAGATATTTAGAATGCAAAAAACTATTTCTTGATGGACATTTGTGTTATACGTCATGCCAAGCCATTTTCTTGCATGTTAGAATAATTTTTTGTCTAAATCAGTGTCTGAATCAATGTGAACATGAAAAACCGGAAGAACACTACTAATTATTTCTATCATTCTTAGAGAATTTTATAGATTAGATCTAGACCAAAAATTATCCAACACACAAGCAGGATATGAATCATTTATAATGGAAAACCCGTATGGAAAACCACTTTATATTAACTCATTGTTCAAAGATGGCTTCTTAAAGAAGGTGTTTTTAAAAACAATATGAGTGTAAAAAATACAATCGGTCAACCCGTGGTAACTCTTTAGTTATCTCTAAGAAGCTCGATCAAAATGGTATATCTATGCCGCTACTGGTTTCTCGATTTCCGGTCTTCAAATGATTCTCTCTCTAAGAATGAAGCTCTATTTATAGATTTTGAGTGGCAGCCTTGTAAATTCATGGAAAACTCCAACCACTCCCATCGGACGACATCCCCTGATCGACGGTATTTTGATGATGCGCCTTAATGATGTCTAATTGGGTGATCTGATTCGTGGATTCGTTGACGAAACCACTATAAATATGTCGTTTTGGTGACCATTTAATCAGATCCATTTTCATGCTAGCTTGATCTCACCGATTCTTATCAATTATGCTGATGTTATATGTTCGCCTCATCGAGATCGTTTATGTAAGTAGAATGGTGATATCAAGATTTCAAAATGCCTTGAGATTTAATTTATGATTAATTTTCTGAAGATGTATCAATTTCTATTTGATAGTTTTGAAAGAAAAGAAAAAAAAAAACAAAGGGGCATTTGTTAATATGATAGCTAAGTATTAGATATGTAAATACATAAAAATTGTGCTGTATATATGTAAATCTTCCTAAATTTTTTTTGTGGATTTTTGGATTAGTCATGAAAGTCTGCAACACGTAAATGAAGCTATTTAATTATATTAATTTGTATTTAGTTATTTTAATCATTAGTGCATAATGGGACAATTGGTGGCATAGATTCAAATCAAATTAAAAATAATATATAATGCCATATGTATATATGGATATTAACTTAATTTAATTAAAAAATAGAAATTGTTAACCATCAGACTCCCCAGTTGTCTACCACCACATTACTCCAGATATATAAAAATTGGCTCCCCAAGCTGTTCACTTGCGAGAGAGTTCCAAAGTGGGAGAGCCCATCAGTTTAGAAAAAGATAATATAATGCACATAGAATTCAATCTCTCATTCTTTAAACTTTTATATTACATTAATATCAATAAAATAAAAAAATTGTAGAATTATACATAAACAAAATTATTCTGGTCATCACTAAGGATAAGAAAGAGGTATCGATGTTTGTTTATTTCCATATAAAATTATAATTTAAGGTGGTCTGAGCCTAATACAAGACACCTTATTGCGATGCCTAGACACGAAACGGAGCCACACCTGTTTGAACTAAGATAAAAAAAGCAAGATTTATTCCTTGAAATTCGTTGTCTCGATACGATCATTAGTGGGTCGCCGTTCACCCCACAACAAGATGAGCTAAGGTGTGAGTCTTCTAGGGCTTGATTGCGGAAGCCTCCTCTAAACTATGCTAAAGAAAATGATCAAATTTACATTATCTCCTTCAATGATGATTACTTTAACCTAAAATATCCATCGCCATGAAAGTTATACATAGCTCCACCATGGCACTATTCTAATGTTCCAACGACTATCCTACAACAATTATTAAGTGTCATTGCTCATCAAGAATTATGTGAAGCACAATACCTGAGTCCATATTACATTGGTGTTATAAGCGCATTTTCTTGCCTTTATTATTTGCGTTAAAATTAATTAAAATTGTGTTTATTCAATATGTGTTCAACAAGTGTTACTCTATTTTTGTTCTTATAATACAATCATTTTTTAATTTGGTCATCCTAATTTTGTCACATAATTATTTACTATTCTTATTTTTACAAAAACTCATAGTGATATTGTTGATCCTTAATATTATTCCATTTATTCAAATAAATAAATGAAAAATGAAAAAAAGGGCGCTGCTCAGACTTAATTTTTAAATTAGCCATAATTAATAACATAATTAGCTAATTAATCCGTTAAAATTTAAATAGCCAATCGATCATTAATCGGTATGAAATATATGACCATAGTTGAATTGTGGAATGAACGGAGCTCAGCTCGTTTTTGTTCTCGGTCTCTTGATCCGCCTTTGTCGCCGAGGGCTCATCATCCACCAAGAAGTATTTTGTTGGATTTTTTGCATTTAGGTATTTTTACCTAAATGAAAAAAACTTGTTAGATTTTATTTTATGCTTATAGAGGTATGTTTAAGCTATTTACTTTGATTTTCATGATAATTTGTGGTAGATCTCATTTTCTATGTGGTTTTTATATTTTGTAGGAAGGTTAATTTGTAGATCTCATTTTGTAGGGAAGGTTAATTTTATGCATTTTGTATTATGAGATTGTATGGTGTTTAGGAACTTCATAACGAAGATTGAATAATGATTGAATAATCTTCATTATTGAACACAATTGAACATTATTGAAAATGGATCAAGTATAACTCAATTATTATGGTTATTTAAGCCATGGTTAAGGTCATATATGAATTGATCAATGCTCAATTCTCATTCCAATTTTTCAATCATTGTAATTATGATAAATAAAAATAATCAATAATTATTAGATCATCATTGAGATGATTCATTGTTTTAAGATATTTTCAAGACATTTGATTATTTTTCAACTTGAGTTAATCATCAATTGATGATTATTCAATTATTGTTATAACATTATTTGAGCATCAATCGATCTTTGTTCAATCATGAGAATATTTTTTAAGATGGTTCAATCATGTTTCAAGTATAGTTCAATATTATTTGATCATATTTTAGCTCATCCCTCTAGAATTGAGTAATTTGTGTTGTCTTATTACATATTTTAATTTATGACATAGTTAGACACATTAAAAGGCATTACAATATTGATAGTGGGTGTAATGCAAAAATTAATTAAGTTATTTAAGGTTAATTATTTCATTGATAATGCTTAAAATTCTCATTTGATCAATATTTAAAACTCCTCAAATACAGTTTTTTTGTGACGTGATTCATCAATGATTATTGAAGATAGTTAACAATATCAAGAATAAAGTGGGAAAAAAAAAATAATAAGTTGCTTAATTATTTGAATGAGAATAAAAACTTTAAGAAAAATGTATTTATTGTTTTGTTTTGTTTATTTTAGAGTAAAGTAATGTAAATACAAGAAAATGAGGTTGTATAATTGTCATTTGTTATTCTAAGTTATGACTTGTTAGTTTCCTCAAGTGAGGTTGTGTAACATTCAATTTGTGGTTTAAAATGATTTTAAGTTGTTACGTAGTGGATACTTGATGTATCGATGAATGAGCTATGCGATTTCACTTATTATATGGATATATGATAATAAGAGTATAATATTTATGATATAAAATGTTAATATTCTTTTGTAGTCTTCTATATCATATATGAATCCAATCATTTTTGTGTGTAATAGATAGCATTTCGTCCCCATCAGTTTTCTCCTTAATTAAATTATTTGCATTTATCACAAAGATTATTGTTGTTTAAGTACTTAGTGAGGAGTTCATCTTCAGATAGTTCTTTTATTATGGCTGAACGAGAGTAAACGACGATTTCATTAAACATATATTGGTGGGAAAAATCGCCCACCCAAATCCAATTAGATTCAAGAATTGCTTAAAACGAATCATGAGATCGTTGAAGATAGATCCAACAAAGTTCTTTGTGAATCGGTGGGTCATTTTCCTATTGGTTTGGATTTATTGCAACTCGATGATGAAGAAATCAAGAAGCTATACTTAGCAGCATAGCATTGTGATTTATGTCAAAGTTATGGAACCGTTAGGAGGTTAACAATATGAGAATGTGAGAGCTGAATGAAAGCCACCGACAAGTAAAGTAAGGAATGTTATATCCCAAGCAAGAGAACATGATTTCTTTCGGGACAAGCTTTTGTTAAGGGTGACTGAAGATAATGACATGAATGTACCCACCAAGATGTTGGATATGAAACTATGCCGGGAGCGAAGGATGATGATGATGAGGAGGATGATACGCGTAACCAGCAAACCACCGCCAGAATCATCCCTTTAGAGACTTGATTGTTGATTACTCAATTAGAACAAGTCATACGAAGAGCTCGACACGGAATAACGATTATTTGATAAATAAACAAAGGAGAATGGGATAGGACCTATTCATGAATCATTCGGTCTTTGAGGAGGATAACTACATTCATGAATTGTTTAAAGATATATGTTTTCAATTCAAGCAAATGTATTATTGTCATGAACAATATTGAGTATGTCATTTGTTCAAATCAATTAAAATTCACGACAGATAATACATCATTCGAGTGACCATGTTTGGAGCTTACAAAGATCAATTAAGAGGTGGCGATAGTATTATTAGGCTCACCTCATAGCATATTCTTAATGGGACACGTAAATGCACGTCACATTTCATCAATTATTTCTTCCAACCCGCAATCAAACGTCAACTAGATTTGAAGCCTAGAGAAATTGAGTCAGATTAAGTTCAATATAGTGTCCATGAAGGCTATGATGCATGTCGAAAGGTCGTTAAGGTTATTTTGAAGGAGGAATCTGGAAAATTCATGTCCGTTTATGATCTATGCGTCGTATATCGGATACACTCAATGTAATCAAAGATTCCAATGTTTTGGTCATTTGAGCCTTCAATAAGAGGTTGGGTGTAGTTTATGCCTTGATGGGACTTTTCTCCTGTAAATAGAGAACACGCTATCGCAGAGATAATTTAAACAATGACTTGTTCACTAGCCTTGTAGTAGAATCGAGTGCATCGAAATCATGAGTTTGGTTTTTTGCACACATTAAGACTGATCCCATCAATTTCTAAGTGATCTGCTCATCTCGATACATGCGTGTCTAGTTCGGTAAAGAGATCTTTCTGGGCAAGACATTTTATTTACGCATTTAAGGAGAACTTCAAACGTCATTAGACAATTTACATAGATGTTGACTTCATATATCAAAATGTTGCGTGAAACACTGATGACATTCAATTTTAAGTATATCGACATCAAGAATATCGCGGGAGGCATATGACTTGTAGGGGACGCTCAACAATGGTCTCATGAGAAAGGATCGCAACACCGAAGTTAAGAGAGAGGAAACCATCGACAACATCTTTCATCGGACCACCATCCCAAGACACTCACATGATTCCACCACGCAGATCGACAACGATGATGTATTATATTTACGCTTTGATGGCGGTTATATATGTTTTTATGTTTATTCAATAGTAATCTAGTGATGTTTATTTATTTTATTTGGTTAATTCACGGAGAGGAGGAAAGATTTAATGTTTGCAAGTTTTGAAAATTTAATTAGTTATATTTTTCTTTTGTTATTTGGATGGAAGTAAAAATAGAATTTTTTGAGGTAAACCCAAATCCAATATATATGACTTCTAAATATAAAAAATGAGTATTAATTTTGAAAATCCGATTTGCTTTTTTGAATTTTTTAAAATTACTTTTTCGCTTTTTCGAGACCGCCAATGAATTGGTTTTTCGATTTTGTTTTCTTTCGTATTTAGTCAAAATTATATATATATATATATATATATATATATATATATATATAAATAAAATTATATATAATATTATATATATATATATATATATATATATATATATATATATTTTATATAGTAATAAATCATAATATAGTAATAAATTTGATTAATATATATATAGTAACAAAAATTAATTACAGTAATATATATAAAAATTAATCATATAGTAATATATATAGTAAAATTAATTATAAATATAATCATATAGTAATACATAGTATTATATAAAATTAATCATAATATAGTAATATATATATATATATATATATATATATATATATATATATATATATATATATATATATATATATATATATATATATATATATATATATATATATATATTAAATTTATGTTAATATAAAATGATAATATTCAAATTTTATTTATTTATAATTAATAACTAATATCTTAGAAAATTTGTAAATTAATTACTAATAATTAAATATTCAAATATATTATAAATGTATTTGATTTATTTTATTTTTTTAGTCAAGAAAAAAATTTTATTTATAATTTATTTATATTTTAATATCTATTTATTTTTTTATTGAATATGTTAATTAGTGAATAAATTCTATAATTAATTTGCATATAATAAAATATTCAGAATACAAATATTTACTTTACATCCATTCAACCAAACAGAAAAAATAATTTCCATGTATTTACTTTACACACAACCAAAAACAATAAAAATTAATGAATCAGATTCACTTTACATCAGATTATTCTTACTTTATTAAAAGAACCAAACAAACTTAATGTGGAATTACATATAGTTCAAATCTAATTTAAATACTATTTGTCATATATATTTATTATTATGAAAGAGTCAAATAAAATACATCTAGAGTCAAAATTCACATTACAAGTTTTAATGTGTTTTGGAAAAGAATTAGTGTAAAATAACATATTCAAATATAAGAAAAGAAATGATTATTTTTTTAAGAATAAGTAAACCCATTAAAGCTCAATTTGTATATAAAATATATTGAGTGTTTTATGAAATTAAATGTATGATAACAATGATAAAAAATGTATGCTTTCACTTTCGAACTTCAAAATTTATACATACAAAAATTGTGATTACCGCGGCGATTTGTCAAAACCTCAACATAAAAGTTGTAGAATTTTTATTACCTTTCCAACAATACTAACCACGCAGAATCCGACACTGACGAGCAAAAAAACTGAGCGTTAAGTTTATTTTTAAAAAAAATCATTTACGCTGCTGGCCGCCAATAATCGCGACGACTGACGCTCAACGCCAATCGCCATCCGCTAACTAGATGACTAGGACTATTTTTAATTTTTTTTAAATAGATTAATTAGTTAATTATATTATTAATTAGGACTAATTTAAAAATTAAGCTTCGCTGCGCACACGCTCAGCTCGAAATCCCTCAACCGCAAAGGAAACCGCGGAAGTCCCAAAAAGCCGCTCGACCCCTCTCGATTCATCCTCAAGAAGCCGAACTCCCCTCTCGCATTCGCCTCCTCCTCCCGTCCGTCCCTATTGCAAGCCGAGCGACCGAAACTCCGGTTTCTGCTGTTCAGTTGAACCGAACGAGCAGCTTCCCTCCCTACTGCATCGAATCCTCTCTCTGCCGAGGGCCGAGCGACCTCTCCCATCTCTCGATTACTCTAGTCACTCGCACATCATTCCGGTTCGACACTCTCCCTCTTTGTTTGTCTCGACTAGCAAGGCCTCTTCATTCTACCTCTTTCCTCGCCCTCTTTCTCTTAATCTACTTACGACAGCAACAACCCCAAGCCGACCTCCCTCTCCTTTGCCGGCAACCTCACTCTCCGTACTTCTCCAGCCACCAATCTTATTGGCGACCCATCTTCCAGCCATACAGCAAGCCGCATCTTATTGCTACCCATACAACAGCCTCTCTCTCTCTCTCTCTCTCTCTCTCTCTCTTTCTACGGTTTACAGCAACAATAAATTAAAATTTTAAACTTGTGAACCAGCTACAGTATTTTGGCCGTATCGGAATCGTTTGTTATCAGAATTGAGCGAGTTTGGTATCGTTCGAATCAGGACGAAATTCTCCAAGACTTTCATGTTGACCAAAAAAGGAGATTGTGGCATGCGTAGATTTTCAATGTGAAAAATATGCGGCCTTTTTACTCGACTAACCATGTATTTTAGTCTGAGCCCGTTCGTTGTCGGAATTGAGCGAGCTTAGTATCGTTGGAATTGACACAAAATTTTCCAAGATTTTCATGGTGACCAAAAGAGGTGATTATGGCCCCTTAGTTAGCAGTTTTTGCCAATGCGCAAAAAATGTACGGCACAGTTTTGAAAATTGCGATCAGCCGTGGTATTTTGGCCGTACCGAAGTTGTTCGTTGTTGGAATTGAGTGAACTTAGCATTGTTGGAATCGGTACAAAATTCCCTACGATTTTTATGTTGACCGAAAAAGGCGATTGTGTCTCCTTGCGTAGCAGATTTTGCCAATGCGCGAAAAATCAGCTGCACAGTTTTGAATAGTGCGACCAACCGTGGTATTTTGGTCATACCGGAGTCATCCATTATTAGAATTTAGAGAACTTAAGCATCATTGGAATTGACACAAAATTTTTCACGACTTTCATGTTGACCGAAAAAGACGATTGTGACTCATTGCATAGCAGATTTGGGCAATGCGCGAAAAATCAACGGCGCATTTTTAAATAGTACGACCAGCCGCGGTATTTTGGCCATACCGGAGTCGTCCGTTGTCGGAATTTAGCGAGCTTAGTATCGTTGGAATTGGTACAAAATTCCCTATGACTTTTATGTTGATGTAGAGATGCAATTTTGGACCATTACCCAGCAACTTTTGTGAATATATGTGGATTCAAAATAGTAATAGTTGATGTATTTATTTAGCATGTGAAATTTGACAGTTAAAGACATTAAGAAAAAATAACAGATGTGACAATCTCATTACAAAGTTTACAAGTTGAAACATCTACTCAGCATGACAAATTTGTTGCTCTTATCTACTTCTCCAAAATTTCTAAATTTGATAGTTCAATACCAACAAGATATATCTGATATTCCGCAGGAAAAAATGCAAATTACTCAGAATGGAAATATATAACATAAATAAACAGTGTCTTGATATACAGTGTACATAGGAAATATACAACATTGACAAAACAGTGTACATCAAGCTATCAGATGATCTTCAACTAAAGATGACAACGGAGGACATCTAACGATGGCGGTGTCTGCGTGGTGGAAATGCGTCACTCCTTGCACACGCCATTCGTTACGTTGTCGTGCCTTGACACGTGGTGCGTCGAATCATTCTCGTGATCATAAGTCGTCTAGGCGTTGGTTACAAGATTATAATAAATTGATGTAATTAAAATTTGTATCGGCAAGCCACGTGCCCTCTTCAACACACCGTTGAAACACTCTGATGCGTTAGTGGTATTGTGCCATGACGATACCCACCATCATTACTCAATGACCACTTCGCCAAATCTCTTGTAAGCAACCACTTAGCAGCCTCTGCTTTGATATTTCTGATGTCTGTAATGTAACGTATGAAGGTGTGAATGCCAATTGTATTATCTCCGCGTACATCTTCCACACACATCGAAATTCTCATAGTTCACCGCCGCCTTGAAATTCTCTAAGATGGTGTAAGTAGTGGCGGTGTTTAGCCCAAGAAAAAAATTTGCGTCATCCACGTACTAAGCCTAAATGTCGGTTAGAGATAATGCATAAATCAAGCCGAGTATATATAAGTAGAATCAACTCCTGTAATGTCCTAATAAACCAACCCCAAGACTCATTGCACTCTACTTCAACTATTGCAAATGTTAGAGGATACAAGCCATTATTTGTATCAATACCAACTGCAGTAAGAAGAGTTTCTCTGTATTTTCACAAGAGAAATGTATCGTCAAGACTCAGGACTAGTCTGCAAAATTGTCAACCGACTATAGATGACCCAAATGACTAGAATATACGCTGAAAATGACCAGATTCACTTGACTGAATGCGTACAGTGCTAGGCATAACTGCACATATAATAGCCATGAAGTGATCCAGTGAACAGTATAACTCTTTCCAACTGCCAAAAATAGCATGTATAGCCTTTCTACGTGCATCCCAAGCATTCATATAGGACACCCTAATGTTAAATTTTGATTCCATACGACCAATAATTTTTTCTCGAGTTTTAAATCCAATCATAATGATAGTGATGCATTTAATAAAATGCGAGGTGCTCAATATCTAACGAGAACATGTGGGTCACATACTAGATATCCTCCGTGTATCACCAAGCCTTCTTGTTCTCCGAAAGCATGTATGTCACATGCATGGCCTATTAGAATGATTGTTATGTATGTAAAGTACAGTGAACCTCGTCTTGTTAGTCACATGTTATATATTTCATATTATTTGTTATGGACCAATCCTGAACGGTAAATTTAAGGTGCCTTTTGTCATGGAAACACATCCCCTCATTTAAGTCTACTAAAATAAAATTCTCTTCTAGAAAAATATAATCTGCTGAAAGGCCATTGAAATTCAATTGTTCATCCGATTCTTGTGTTGTCTAGCAAGCAAAATGTAATCATTGCTATTGAACATGTGTTCTTCAGCACTGTTTATTTTGTTAGAGTAATCTCTTAGTAAATGACCATTCCCAGAGTTTGGATATTGTTCTTCTCCAATGTCACCTTCACTATTAGCTATGTCAGAACTCGTTGCGCTAGGCATTGTTTGGTAGCCCTCATCTTAAGTCGGTAAAGGTGCTACATGATTGCCATGATATTCACCCATACTAGCAGAAATCAAGGCAATATGATGAACACGAGTAGGAGATGCAATAACATCTCTCTCATTAGTGTTGCACATTATAATGCAGTGCATAAGATTAAAATGAAAAAGATTGATTAGATAATGACTTCGAGGTAAGTACTTATGAAAACCTTCATTGAGGTCGGTCTGATATGATTCCTGTGATAGTATAGTGTTGTGAACAGCTTCAATTGGTTGAAATTCAACTCCAGTGATATTATGAACTTCGCTATCATCCGTTTGTTTCAACTCAATGACGATACAATTACAAAGTTGTATAGTTATCGATTAATGACCACTCACATACTTTATCGTCATTTAATGAAGTAGCAATGAAACTGGCTCTAATAGAAAATCTACATATAAGATTAATTCTAAATCTTTTCGAATCAACTTTCAGTGATCTCATGATTTGATTTTGTATGCTTGTAAAATCAGCCCATCATGAAACTTGTATAGGACAATTTTTTCCACTAGTGTACGTAGGGAAGAAATCGTCACTAACGCTGAGTTGGACACCATAATATAATACTAAACAAATCTGAACTCATATTTGAATCTAAAAATATGTATTGGAGATAGGAATGCTAAATAGCACACCTGTTTAAATCAATCAAATTCATAAGAACTATATGAATCACACTGAGACTCAATTTCTATTAAAGTAAAGACAACCAAAATGAATACCACCTAGAATTTCAAACCCCAAATCTTATTTTCCATTTTTGACATCTAATCAATTTATTCACAACATAAAACACATTCCTAAACATACATATCCAACAACACATTTATAAACCTTAAAACATAATTACACTCCAATAAAGTTACTTAATGCCAATAAGTAATTGTAATAACTCATGTAAGTACTAATTCTCCCAATCATCCACGAGCATAAAATAACACATGATATCTAAACATACAATCACATGATATACTAAATAATACAATTATTAATCATTCCCTAAATATCATAAATCAAATAAAGATAGGAATGCCAAAAAAAGGTAAAAAAATAAGATCAGCAAAGAAGATAAATCAGAACGGTCAATCTCAATGCCAAAATGAGGCAATGAAAACATTCGACATAAACAAGATGAAAAAGATGATCGCAAAATTAGCTTACAAATTATATTTAAACAAACAAAACTAAATATACTGTGGTAAAATCATATTGAATACCATTTTACATAACTTGCATAGCTTATCTTAAAGAAGATAAGGTATGCCATTATAATTTCTAGCCATGTTATTTTTGAACTGCTTCAATTTAAAATATTAAAAATTAATTTTAATTTAAACAAATTTAAAAATAAGTTTTTTAATTAAATAATACATATTTTTCCTGAAGTCTATAATAAAATTCACATAATACATGTGTGCATCAATCTCCACTTAATACACATCCCGTATTTTACAAAATAAAGCTTACATGAGGCATCTAAAATGAAAATAAATAAGTAATCCACAATGCTTGCCTTTGTAAAATGAATTACGTAGAACACAATTACCATTGCATTTTAAAAGCTCTAACAGACTTCTGTGTATCTAATATATTCCATACAAGTGGATTATGAAAATCCTACGCAATGGACTAGCAAAGTAAGCTTTCAAAAGTTTCCAAAACAACAAAACTTCATAAAGTTACTAATCAACAACAAGATTATAATAATATTTCTATATATACAACCATGTCAAAAAGAAGAATATTGTGGCTTTTTATACATTACATAAAGGTAAGACCACCAACCACATATCAAGAGAGCCCATAATCAACTCGCTCATACCAAAGCGCGTATCAGTCACGTGTTCTTCATGTTTTTTGCAAAATTTACAGTTTCCCTAAAATATCAAATCCAACAACAAATGTGTAAACTCTAAAACTAACTAATTACATGATAAACTAAATAACCAAATGTTACAACACATGAAATCAACATTACATTTGCCTAAAATCAACATCACATAAAATCAAACTTAAATAAATAGTTCAAAAAATACCTAAAAAAATTCTTTCAAAAAAACTTAAAATCCACTCCAAACTTTACATAAATCATAACCCTAGCTAATCACATAATACACTAAGTAATAACATGATAAAACACAAAAAACCAGCAACACATTTGCATATTTTTCATTTTAAAAAAAGAGATTAAAAAAATTTAAAAATACCTCAAAACACGGTCTGAATGGGTCATTTGCCACGGAGAGGAGAAGGGTCAGGTGGTGAGCTTTGGCCGACAATTTCATGGGCAAAGGGGCGGTGGGGTGGCATCTCAAGGAGGGTGATCGGGAAGAAGAAAACCGAGATTGGGCTCTATCCCGATCTCTTTTAGTTTTAAAATTTTAGTTAATCCTCATTTAGGACCGAATGTATCAGATCAGCTTACGCTAAACGCAACCGTGTCTATTTTAAATTTTTTAAAGCCTATTTCGCTAATTATGTTTTAAACATATTTATTTTAAAATTTTAGCCTAAAAATAAATACATATATATTTTTATTTATTTTTCTCCATATCCCCCCCCCCCCCCAAACAAAAAAAAAATAAAATATATACATATATATTTTTATTTATTTTACTCTAGCCATCTTCTCTCTCTCTCTCTCTCTCTCTCTCTATTTCTTTGTATGATTCACAAAAAACATGTAAAAAAGAGAGAAAATATTGAAATATATTGTCACTGTATTGCCGATAAAAATATAAAATCAAATATTTGAATTTGTGAAAATTATATGCATATATATGTATTTCTTTATGCAAGTTTGAAGATCTCGTCACGCTTATCAGGGTGTGACGAGTTGAAAATCGGCCGAAGTGTTTCAAAACACCGACCATCACGCTCATCAGGACGTGATAGGTAAGCCCAAAAATTTGTTAGATGCAGCCCCCTATGTCGAAATGCTGCTGAAATTTTGAATAAATTTTGGACTTAGAAAAAAGGAGTGCGGGGGGGGATAAGAATCAAGATTCATTTAAAAAGAAATTAATCACAACAAAAATAAACAATTTTAAATGAAATTTGAAAGTGTAAAAATTGTATATATATTTGATTTTATGCACGTGATTGAAGGCCTTGTTATTTTCATCATGGTATAACGTGATTGAAATTCGGTCAAGATATTTTAAAACACCAACCATCACACTCATCAAGGCATGACGAATAGACCAAAAGATGTAGCTCTAATGGGATCAGATATGCCAAATGTCAAAAATTTTATCTAAAATTCATGCTTGCAAATAAAATTCAAACTAAAAAAAATAGCCTACCTAAACTTGCTAAAATAAAATTGATATCAAATTGAAATTTGAATTATAAATGAGAATGAATTTGAAATGAATTTAAATATTATATTTTAAATCAAAAAGTGGATCAAACTCAAACATATTTATGAACTTGAAGTGAATTGAATATTTTGACAATAAATATAAATTTAGCACTTCAATATCTCATTTCAATCGATTTAGATGATAATCTGATCGAATATCCAATGAGAGCACAGAAGATATTTTTAGAATTGGAATGTAGTTTTCAAATCATAATTCACTCCAAATGAATTAGAGAAAATCAAATAATTCATAAGAGATTTTTAATGAGATCGAATGATTGCTAATAAGCATAATCAATGAATTCTTGAAAAATATTTGAAGCATATTATTTATCTTATTAAATACTCGAATTGAATCATGACGAAGTTGAATATAGTTTGTGATGAGTTTGAGAATTTTCAATAGACATAAATGAGAGTCTATTGAACATTCAAAGACTAATCACTTTGAATAAAAGAAAGAAATTAAATGTTATTCCAAGAGATCTAGTAAGATATTAGATCAATTTAAAATATCTTCTTCGCCACTAAATCTGCAACTCTTCGTACATGTAGACAGAAGATGATATTAAATTAAATTTTCTATGAGTTATAAAGTTCTCTTCAATCTAAAAAATTTTAAAACTTTCATTATAATTATGATTTTCAAACTCAATGATTTCATTCATTAGATGAAATTATCTAAGCTATATATACCTACATGTAATCGGACATAAAGATTTAAAGTGTAAATTTTAATGTTCAAAAAAGTTGCGCAGACTAAGTTGAGATTAAATAAATATTAAATTAATCTCATAATTTAGAAATAAAATTACATAAATTACTAAACACCCGCATGGGACCCTGACACATTGCTGAATGTTTAGATTCAAGTGTCTAAGGACGCTGCTTGAATTAAAAAAACAAATAAATTTAGAATTATTTTGAATTTGAGAATATATTTCAACTTCATAATTATATTTCAAAAAATTCAAATATTTAAATGAACTAATCATTCAATTTTCAAAATATAAATACATTTGTTGAAACGCAAAAGATATTCAATTGCAACGTTATGAAATACAAAAATGAGCTTTAACTTAAAGATCTGATCATCTGCTAAGAATTAAACAGAGTTGACAGGATCTAAAGTTTTTAAATAAATTTAATTCATTCAATTAACAACCCCAATGATGACTGTGTTGAATAGAGGTTTAAACCGAAGGGAGTACTACTATTAACATATATTAAAAATTGCAAATCAAGTTAATATAAATTAACTATCAATTCAAATGCAAAATCTAACATGTTATTAAATATTAAATGCTTAAATGAAATTCAATCTTTAAAGACATCAAACAAAACTAAAATTCAGTCCACCTTTCATAATTGTTTGTCGTAGGTGACAAATTAAGAAAATTCTAGCTCATAAAGGAGCCAATGTCAAATTAAATATATTTCTATATTCACTCTCAATCAATCTCATGCAACAAGGACATGGCTCGTGTCCTCTGTCTGCATGGTTTGGCCAATAGGCTCCACCTATGATGCAGTTATAACCAGAGTCTTTTGATCGGGTGGTTGTCGTCAAATGACACTATTATATTATGATCACGGTTGTAGCTCATATGCTCCCTAATGGCTCTATGCCTTGAGATGTGAATCATAAGGTATATCTGATAGGGCAAAAAGCCCTCTGTCAGCTAAGATATACTTAAGCTTGTCTCCTTAGATAAATACCACCCCTAAGTTTACAAGAATTACTTGGACGACACAACCCATGGCTGTTGACAGGGATCCTTCCATTTAGTTGGGTCGACTACCTCCTTTGACTAAGTAAACTATGGACCATGATAGCCCGGGATGACAAAACCATGGGATCTAGATCGAGCACGTCATCATTCCCCCAACCATCCTCTTTAAGTTAATATAATGAATTTCATAAGATTAAAATTTTAAACTCCACATGCTGCTACTATACGCTACGCATTCAACCATTTAATGACTAACCTTAATCAAAAGTTCTCCGTTAGCATTGGGAGGGGTAAGTAACTATAGGCGCTTGCGCCTATAGGAAACTTGGAACCAGATCTAATGTCCTCACAAAATGAGGGTGAAATCTTTGGGTAGTGTTATATCTACTATTCCATCTGCCTTCTAAAAATTTAACTAACATAAGTCAAACTCTCTTCAATGTGAGAGGTCGGTGGTGAATTTTTGGAGCCCACAGATTTTTGGTGATTCCATGGGGACATGATTCTCTTTCCAACTTTGGCTAGTCATATACGTGTTATAGTAGCAATAAAATATTTGAAAATTCAAAATAAAAAATGATAATTTAAATATGTAATAAATTCAAATTACTAATGTATGAGACTTTATATCGAATGAATTATTCTGTAGAGTATATCTTT
The DNA here is from genome assembly GCA_021442155.1 of Cymbidium sinense. NCBI lineage: Eukaryota > Viridiplantae > Streptophyta > Magnoliopsida > Asparagales > Orchidaceae > Cymbidium > Cymbidium sinense. The sequence goes on from CM038220.1 coordinate 102,528,005, forward strand.
ATTATACTATTATTTTGTTTTGTAGTATCTCTGCATTTTGAAAGTATGAGGTTAAATAATAATTACTAATTACTAATCCTCATCTTTTACTTGTACATAATGGATCTACAGAGCACTCCTTTCACTGTTCAACTAGGGCGTAGTGCAAACATCTGCTTAGCTAACATCATTATCAACACAGGAGATGTTGGAGATATCATTCAATTTGGAAGCATGGATTTCCTAGCTATCATAGCTGCAACTCATGAAGTACGCTCCCATGATGCACTCGTCTGAGGTCATGCCAGAAGGTCTCAGTTTATTGAAGCTCCCACTCATCATGCTTGTCAACCAATTCAGTAACCAACCACTGTTTAGGAGTTCTCCGACAGAACTCGCTTTTGAAAGACTGGACAACCCAAGCCCCGGTTGAAAAGAACCGCCGTGGGCAAATCAGATGATGTCTTTTACATCGCCGCCAACCTAAGCCTTTGTTCCTGGAAGACATGATTTTAAGGCTTCCTCATCAGGAAGCAAATTAACTAGAAGGTAATGAAGAAGAAGAAATGCTGAGCTGATGGCTCAACAGATCCCATTTAAACAACCTAGTGAAAAAGCAATATTGCTACCATAAATAAGTATTCCTACCTATAACAACTTTGATAATCTAAAATGGGTAAAAAGAAATAGCTCTACTAGTGAGGTGAAGCCGTCTTTATGGACTCAACAACGTCAAGCTCCACCACCACAGAGGAGACAACTCGAAACATTGTTCGCTAGAATACACAATGTTTTTAATGTAGCTAAGGAAAGAGGCTTAATGAAAAGAAAATTTCTAAGGCCAGTGATGATCAAAGATACTGAGATTCCACGAAGAAGGTTGTCATCTCTTATGGTAACTAGTCATCAAGCCAAGTATGCTTCACGCGGTGAGCATCAAAGCATGACACTTGCACTGCATGTCCAAGAATCCACTACCTAAAGATCCTGGCGAAAGGGTAAGAAGATATGGAGGCCAAGGCCCCGCGATAAAATTATGAAGAAAGAAAGAGGTGTGACATCTGATGCACATATTCAAAAATCCACCTAAAAATAACTCATTAGAAGTGGATATCTAAAAGAAGGGATATCATTGATAAAATATATGATGATTGACACCCTGGGGAATCCTCTAGGGGATCCCGTCATCAATTAGATTCACCCCCACTGGAGAAAGTTGATTCTGATCGCAGTTCCCCAATGGAAGAAATGTATGTTCCTTACATTGAACCAAAGATCCATTGGAAGTGTCGATCAAAAATTCAAGTGCAAGAAGAAGATGATGAACATGATACTATAAAAGTAGAAATCGTTTACATGATGAGACATATAAAGGAACTTTCTGCTCAGTATCATTAACAACATGAATCCAGTGAGCTTGAACTTGAGTTCAATGCTTATAAAGGAGAGTCATCACAAAAAAGAGTAGAAGATGGATCTTCAATCTCTACTAAAGAGGAAGAAGAAGAAGATTAAAATGAAAGAGGTCATGAGAGTTGAAGCTATTTATATGGTTGAACCATGAAATGATCAACCTGGTACACGCTTTTACAATCGCCATGCTCACCCCAACAACAATCTTCTAAACGACAAGGAAAGCAGTTAAATTCTTTCCCTAAAGATGAGCAAGGAGGAGAATAACAAAAAGAAATAGAGGAAGGAGAAGAGCTTGTACTTATTGACACCGTGGCGCTAGCTAGAGAGAAAGACAAATGCAACATCAAATGGAAGCTAAAGATAAGAAAATCTCATAGCTTGGTACCAAGATGAATGACATGATGGATATATTGGAGAAGAATATTACATCAAATGTAGCACTTGTTTCATCTGCTAATCAATAGGTAACTAATAATACAACCTCTATACCGCTAGTTGCTCTGATACCTCAAGCTTCTACAGTACATGTTATGCCTGAAAAGAAGAGTGAAGTTAATTAACTAGCTCTTCAACCGATGATTCAAACTGTGGCCAATACACCAGGAATAGTAACAGCTGTTCAACTAGAAATAATAATTAATAAAAAGATAAAGGCAGTTATAGCTTCAGAGCAGGCTAAAAAGCTGGTGAGTAAGAGTCACCTTTACCTAGCTAAATTTGATTAAGTGTCATACCCGAAAAGCTACTAAGTACCAAAATTTAATATTTTTAGTGGGCATGATAATCCAAAGCAACATTTAGCCTAATTCAAGGCTACTTGTGGTAACACAGAAGAAAATGATGCACTGATATTTTTCCAATTCATCGGCTAACCTCAAGCTTTTGGTATGCGATTTCTTGAATGATTGATCAAAATCTTGACTAGAGACAATATTTGTGAAAAGGTTCGCCAGTATAACCAAGAAGTTAACGATCGTTAGCCTCACCTTGTCAAAGAGAAGAAAAGATAAGTCAGTGATGAAATTCGTAACGCGTTGGCATTACCTAAGCATGAAATGTGAACAACAGTTGGAGGAAGAACATGTGATCCAGGTGTTAATGGGAAATATGGATGATAAAATAGCACCATTTTTATGTATGACATCAATTACAGCATTCCAAGACTTGCTTGATAGGGTGGCCAAATTTGAAAAGTTAAATCGCCCTAAGTCTAAAATCTATACAGATAAATCAAAGGAAAATAAGCCTTCAGGCTCAAGACAAAATGAAACACATGCCTCTTCCTATAGTTTAAATGGTGAAAAAATGAGTAATTTATAATGTAGATAAAGAAAAATACCCAATGTACGATGATGACAAAGGAAAGACGCTTATTCATCCTAATCCACAGCCATGATAAACCTCAGACTTTTCCAGGTGCTGAAGAGCATCCAAAATAAGCAATAAGAGATGATGAGTGAATGCAACCATCTCTTAAGAAAAATATGAACAAAGAATATTCCTTTAGATGGGGCAATGTGGCTAAATTATTTTTACAAATAGTCAAAACTGGTTTACAAATACCAGAAAGTAAAAGGCCTAAAGATGCGTTGACCACACTTTTGGAATGAGCTCTCAACTTCCTCATCATAGATCTAGGACTCTTGTAGACACTAAGAGCTCCTTAGTCTTAAGACACTTCTAGTGATTAGGTGAACACTTAACTAAGCCTAGAGACTTGGAAGGGTCAGCCATAGGAAGAGCTTAAGGAAGACTTGCCTACCCTATAGCCTTAAACCCAATCCTTACTTCCTTCTTCCAAACCAAATCTCAAATTCAAATCCAAGATCATAAATCCAATCCCAAATCAAATGATTGAAACCCACGATTAAATTCAAATTCTAAATCCCTTCCTGAGCCCTTTGATTTTATCTTGTGGATTTAGTCTTAACCAAATTCAAATCAACCCCAATTAAATTGACTTTCTCAAATATTAAATTCAATCTAAAATCAAATCCCAACCCAAGTTCCAAATCAAATCCAACTCCAAATGATTAAAACCCATGATTAAATTCAAACTCCAAAATCCCTTCCTAAGCCATATGAACCACTTTCATATACTTAACCATAACCTCTTGTAAACCAAATCAAAGTTGGTTGATTTTTTATAAATTAATTATTACTTCATTTATAGTTACAAATATAAATGAAATCTAAATTCAAATCATTCAAATTAAATCAAACTAAATCAAACCAAATCAAGACATTTCTTAAGCCATATGGACCTACCTTCAAAAGCTTAACCAAATCTCAATCCAAATCAACCAAAACTCAATTAATTTCTTTATAAATCAATCATTCCTTCATTTATATTCACAAATATAAATGAAGCTTACCCTTCAATGACTAAAAATAAATCAAACCAAATCAATTCCCTACTTAAGCCCTTTTGACCTACATCTCTCAACTTGGTCAAATTTGCTTCCAAATTACTCCAAACCCAAGTGATTTTCTCATGGATCATTTATATCTTCATTTATATTCACAAATATAAATGAAATATAAATCCAAGTGGCCAAAACCAAACATAAATCAAACCAAATTCTTAATTTTAGCCTTTTTAGCCAAATTCTTCAACTTGGCTAAATAATATCCAAATCAATTCAAAACCCATGGATTTTTTCATGATTCAATCATTCCTTCAATCATTATTCCAAATATAAATATAAACTATAATTATCAAACCAAATCTAAGCTAACCCAAGTCAAACCCAAGTTATCCCTTTTTGATTTGAAATTATAATATGAACCAAAATCCATATGGCTTCAAACCATTTGAAATTGGATTTATATTTTCATCTCAAACCCATTTATCAATACAACTAAATTTTAATCAAGGCATGATCTAGCCAATTGACCCATTTAGGTCCACTTGATCCAAAGTGACCAAAATGACATTTTAAGCCAAGTTCTAATCCAACCCAAATTAGATTGAACTAAGCCCATCTAAACCTCATATCATGATCAACAATCATCTTAAGGTGATCAACTACTTTGAATTGGGTCAAACTAAGTCAACTTGGTTCTTTGGCCAAGTTAACCTTTAGCCCAAATGAAACCTAAACTAGCCAAAACCCACCATATACCAAACTAATTGAAATAATTGACTCAAACCCACTCATGATCAATGATTGAACATGATTGCGGTGAAAATATTCTCGCATTCATCTATCCTTTTGAGGAGGATGAATGAAAATCAAAATATACACCTTTTGGTTGGGAAACCATGTAGATCCGCAGATGTTCTTATTAGGGTGATCGGGTGTGACATTAAAGAGAGGTGTACTATCTCGAAAGATAGAAGCCACCACCCTACAATAGACCTAATCACCTCAATAAGGACTCATAAGGATAATGGGTCTACATATGTACCAGAGATTCTTCCCCTACTTTACATGAAAAAGTAAAGTAAGGTTTATTTTAAATCGGGTTCGTTGAGTTCCCTATAGGGGGAAGCCCCCATAGTTAATTACATCTTAAGAAATGAGATTCCTCAAGAATACTCTCGATTAAGGTAAATGATCATTGTCTCCAAAGATTTTAATAGGTAGGACTATCAATCAATTAGTTTATTTTTAGCGAATCAAATGGGATCGATCAAGAGGAGGGAGTTCTTATCAAAAATAAATGGAGGTGAGTAGGAGATGTTTAGGATACTAGGAACCCTAGTAAACATCCCAAACTATCATATGGTTGGGTTTGAAATTAAGGGGAATTATTTATTTAAGTTGAATTTTTATTAGAAGTTTAGGGCTTATAATTTCTTGATGCAAGGTCATGAAAATGCCTAAGAAGTGAAGATTTATACTTATGGCCCATAGAAGGGAGAAGAAAACTCAGAACCTAAATCTAGGGAGGTTTGGCGAGGGCCAAAAATATGACCTAAATCTAAGGCAAAAAATGGGTATTCGGTTTGCCTCCACAAGAAAGGATAAATCACCCGACTGCTTGGACTTACAACTGCCTAGGGGTGGCCACCAACTAACTCCTCCTATGATTTTAAATTCATGTAGGAAAGTCATATGCTTTATGCAAGATAGCTAAGTTGTTATTTATTTAGAAAGAGATTAAGTCCTTAAACTCACTCCCTAAAGAGACTAGATCATGTAAAGGCATGCTTTAAATGACCTAAATCTAATGCAAATCATATTACATGATATTTTCATTTTTTGGACAATCATTTGACTCGGGCTTATAGGATTCACATGCCTAATGTATGAGAAATTATGTTATGGGCCAAAATAAGCAAGATGGGAGGTGTGTTTCCACCATGGCTCTCAAAGGTCAAGTCAAGTTCTCTGGCACAGGTGGAAGCCCTCCAAATCAAGAGTGAATCAATATGCTGTTGTGCATGATGTTGTAAAAGAAATACTCATCCAGTTAAGGGGTTGCTAATTCTTTTATCTTAATTTTAACTTAGGCTTTAAATGAGGTTATAAGTGATTTATTTTAATTTTGAATTGATTAATTTGGTAAGAGATTTCTTTTTCTCTAAGAGCTTAATCGTCATCCAGGTCATACATCAAGCAAGAAAGAAACTAGGAAAAGTATGTTTTTTCTAAAGCACAAGCTAAACAAAACATCAAATATTTTATAAAGCTAATGCAAAAGAATAAAGACCGAATATGGTCGGGCACCACCGCACAAACCCAAAAAAAATTAGGTAGCCGAGCTCTACCCTTATACAACCCGGATTATAAATGAATTAATTACAATTAAGCAAGAAATTCATGTTATGGGGGTCTTCAAGCTTCATTTCTTCATTCTTCTTTTCTTCTTTCTTCTTCTTCTCTTCTTTCTTCTTGGTTCCTTCTTTTGAATGGTTGAAAGGTGGATGCTCCAAAGGCTTCACATGGTACATAAGGCATGACCTTATAACCAATGCTCATCCTAATCCCCATAACAATCATTCCAAAATCCTAATTATAAAATTACATAAAAAGGAAAAAAGTAAATCTATCTATAACCTGTAAAACAGATATTAGCTAAACAAATCACACAGTCCCAGGCATGTATATAAATAAATTAGACTTAGCACCCTACACATGGGTAACCAAGTCCACCTGGCCTATTTTGGATTATGCTTAATGGTATTAGCCACCTGCATAGGAAAAACAACTATATTTTTTTATTATAACACCCCTTAAGCACAATCTCCTATAGAAGATAATGATTAGACTAAATCTTCCTACCATTCATTCTATAGACATACACCCTAACATCCAGACTAAAACATCACATCATAAAACAAAACAAACATCAAACCATGCACCACCCTAATATAGGACTAGAAGTGGTGACTTAGCCTAATGTGTGTGCCATGTAAGGTTTGTGTGGTAAGCTTAGCCAGGCTTTAAGATTAGGATTTTCCAAGTGTGAAAAAGTTCAACTTAGAAGGGTGGTCTTATTTAAGTTGTTTAGTTGATATGGATTAATTTTATTTGATGATTTGATTAGGTTTGAATGAACTTATTTAATTACTAAAGATTGTAAAGAGAGAAAAAGAGAAGAGAACTTCTCTTTCCTCCCTACCATAAGTGATTTCTAAGGTAGATTCATTAAGGATTTTTTTATTTAGTAATATTTTATTATGTATTTTAATTAATCCTAAGTTTAGATTTTCTCTGAACAAACCTATTCAAAAATAAAAGCATTTTAAGATTAAATAAAGTGAATTCCTATCACAAAATACACAATATTTTATTTCTTTCTCATATGTGTATAATATGCATATGAATGGATCCTAAGCATATATATATATACAAATGAGAATGTTTAGCATACTTTATGATGAATGCCAAGTGAGTTACTTAAGAAAATTTGAATGCTTTATGATGCATGATTTTGTTAAGTAGAAGAGAGTGATTCTTTTATCCATTCTTTATATGCATATTTACAAGTATAAAAGACATAAGTGAGTACGACGTTATTATTAACTAGGGGTGTAAGGTACAAGGCCTACTTAGGGATACTTAAAGCCTCGCAATCTCAGGGTTGTCCAAACTAATATACCACTTTTCTTAAATACATGTGCATGTACAAAAATAAATGCATGAAAAGAGAATGCTAAGTGAGTTACTTAAGAAAATTTGAATGCTTTATGATGCATGATTTTTATTAAGTAGAAAAGAGATTTTCCCAGATAATTCCATACCTCAAGTGTTCTAACTGGTGTATTTCAAATGCCTCAAAAAATTACACTGCATTTACTTTACTTCCATCCAAACAACAAAAAAGAGAAAAAGCATGTAAACTAATTACATTGCATTCACTTTACAGCAAACCAAACAGCCCCTTAAGAGGAAAGAAAGAAAGCAAACATAAGACACATTTTTATATCCACATGCAAGCTTATAAATAAACTATAAGTAGCACACTTTCAATTTTAGGTATTTTATTTATAGATTTTGAAAATAGTTTTGAATTTAGTAGTGATAATAGCCACTCATATTTTTTACTTTAGCCAAAATATGCAATTTGACATAAAAAAAATATTTCATTTAAATTTGATTTTAAAAAAGCATGAATGTATGAAACTCATATGACATACACATTTAGCATATTAGAAATGAAATAAAGTGATGTAAGCATGTAAATTCAATCACTCTAATTAATTCTTAAAGACAATCTTATGAAGTAAGATCATTTAAAGAGAATCAAAACTTGTTTAAAGAGACTTTCATTTTTCTTTGAGTTTGATTTGAATTAGAAAAGTGTGAGAATGTTTGCTGGTCCTTACCCATTCTCACATGTGTGTATTATTTTAATTTAATTTTTAGATGATTAAATTGACTTTATGCTTTGATTAGGTTAAGGTGTAGATTAAGTTTATTAATTACCCCTTACCTATACCACTTTAACATATTTAATCAAATAATTATGAGCCAATGGATGACATAAAGCCATAAGGAATTTAAATCAGTAATGCATCCTAGGAAAGAAAGGTACCTAATGCAATTGGCTCATAATTAATGATTAATTAAGTTAAAGGGTTTAATTTAAGTACTTTCATAACCTTTCACACATATGAGTTAGGTATGATTTCCTTAAGTTTACTTAGGTTATTGAACACCTAAGTATCTACCCAAGAAGGATTGATTAAGTTTCTAGATTAATTTTTGTTTTGATAATTTGATTTGATTAATTAAGTAGATCATTAGTGGATTAACCCTTAATTAGATTTTGATTAAGAAAAAGGGGTTTAGGGAATAGCTTAAGAAAAATATCCCAAAATTATTCCATAAATCTCTTAATCACTAAAACAAAGTTTAATTATATTAATCAAGGAATTAAACTACTATTCACATGCTTAATTAACCTTAATTACATTTAGAGAGTGATTAGGGGTTCATTAATTAATTTTTCTGATTAACTCATTAATAAATTCCAAGAAAATTAGGAGAAGTAGAACTCATCCAACTAAACATGCCTAAGAAGTTTGAAATTAATTAATGAAGTCATTAGGGAGTAATTAGGGTTATTAAGTTTTCATATAAACCCTAATTAAGGAAAATCTACTATTTAAATTCAATTAGAAAATAAATTATTAGATTCTCCTCTAAATTATCTTTAAAATTAGCCCCATTCATATTTTTCTGATTTTTTTTACATTTAGTTATGTATTTTTGAAGTTTCAATTGATTTAAGTGATTTTTAAGAATTCTGATAATTTATTTTATTAAAATAAATCACTTGACACTCAAAATTAAATATCTTTTAATCCAAATATCATTTGGACATGAAATTTTTATGATAAGTGTATTTTAATGTCAATTTTAATTTCTAAAAATTTTAACTTAATATGACATGTATTTTTGGTTTAATTAAAGAAATTTAATTTTTATTAAAACTTAAATTAAGCTCAAAATACTCAGTGAAATTTGAGGATTTTGGGTTTATTAGATTTCTCTCGGAAAGGCGAATCCAACGAGCCCTTTTGCAATTTTTGGTTAAGTATTTTATTTTCTATGAATTTTTGAAATTTTAGGTAATTTAAATTAATTTTTTAAATAAAAAAATTGCATGGCGGTGACATGGCAACGCGGCGCCATGCGGCATCAGATTCGTGTGATGCGCGTCGGCCAAGAGCGAATGGCCTGCTCGAGAGCGACCGTAGTTTCACCCGTCGATCCGCATTGGATGATCCAGATCAGATCACATGATCTAGAGGCCAGGATCGCGTGATCAGCACACGATTTGAGCTATCCGATCGCTTGAACTGCACGATCGGACATTCTAGATCACATTAGGTGATCTGAAGGCCCAGATTGCGTGATCCATGATCCGAACCCGTCGATCTCGCGATCAAACGAGCGTACCCGTGGAATCTATTTTTTAAGAAAAAAATGAGATTTTTAAGTGAAAACTTATCCAAATGGACTCATTGTCTCATCGATTCGCACCAAAAAAAATTCTATTTCCTAATTGGGATGATTTAAAGTAAAAATGCAGGATTATCTAGGGTAGATTCCTAAAAATTGCAAAAAAGTCATCATAAGATGAAAGATCTAAGGCCGGCTATGATTTTTTAAGGTTACCTCACCAGGGATGATTTTCAATAGCAGTGGTGACTCGAGTGCACTATTGATTGAGGGAAGAAGCCTTGGACTGAGCTTAGAACCTCGCCTTCACGTTGAAACAAAGTTTCCTCTGGTGATCGTCGTTTCCTCACCGAAATCCTCTCAGTTTTGGAGTATTTCTCTCCAAAATCAAGTGGATGATTACTATTGGCATTTGGGAGCTCTATGAGGAAGAGAATGAGAGGAATGAGAGTTTTCTTCAGCCACTAAAGCTTTACAATGAAAAGTGAAGTCAAATGAACCTTTTTCCATTTTTTGTTTGAAAATTTAGCTCCAAACTCATGTCATTTAGCTTGGGGTGGTTGAAAATGGAAAAGAATTGTTCTAGGTGGCTCCCTATGGTTGGATAAGGCATGAAAAGTGGCTACTATGAAGGACAAATGGGTGTCCTAACCAAGGGGAGGTGAGTGTCCTTCATGCCAAGTGTTCCAATGGGAGAGGTGAGGTGATTTCACCTCCCCATGAGTAATGGCTACCAACCACTCCTTGGGTTAAAAAATCAGTGTCCTTGGTGCCTATGTGGACCAATGGATGAGTACCAAGTGGCCAAGGAAGAGAAATGATCACTTGGGAAAGTGTCTTTTCTCATGGAATGCCTTTGACCTAAGGGCAAAGTGGTCATTTGATATTGAATTTAATTTGGACAGATTTGAAATGAGTCAAAACTAAGTTGGGACAAATTTCATATCATTTGAAGTTCATTTAGTCTAATTTGGGTTAATTTGACCCATTTGGGTCAAATCGGGTCAAAATGGGTTAGGTTGACTAATTGGTCAAATTGAATCAAACCAAGAGTTGGGTCAAGTTCAAATGACTATTTGGAGCATATTGGTTCAATTGGTTTCAATTAATTTAGTTTAATTTGAATTTAATTTAGATTTTGTCCAATTTGATCTTTAGGCAAATTTGGGTTAAGTTGACTAATTTGACCTAATTGACCAAATTGGCTTGAGTTATGGCTTGGTCTGAGTTTGGTTGATCATTTTAAATGGATTGATATCTTTTTTCCAATCAATTTGATTTATATTTGATTTTGTCTTGATTTGACTATTTAGGCCAAGTTTAGGTTCATGGTCAATTGGGCTAAGTTGGGTCTAGTTGGCCAATTGGTCAAATTGGGTTTAATTAAGGCTTTGGTCAAGTTCGATAATTAGTTTGGAGTGAACTTGAGCTATTGGTTGCAGTTTGGTTTAGGTTGCAATTTGGCTAATTTGGGTTCATATGAGTTAAAGGGTTGACTTGGTTTGACCCAATTCATGACAATTGATTAGCCTATGATGATCAACAAACATGGCATAAAATTTAGATTGGCTTAATTCACTTTGATTTGGATTGAATGGGGTTTTGATTCATGTAGGTCAAATTGGCCACTTTGGGTCAAGTGAGCCAATGGAGTTTAGTTGGCTTGATCAAGGCTGGATTCAAGTTCGGTTGAACTCAAATATGGATTTATGATTGAAATATAAATCCATTTGTAAGAGATTTGAAGTCAAATGGGTTTTGATTCATTTGACAATTTCAAGTCGAAGGATGAACATGAGTTTGACTTGGGTTTGATTTTTGAATTTAGTTTTGGTTTTAGGATTGAAGCTTATGTTTATATTTGGATTCATGATTGAAGAAGTAATTGAATCATGGAGAAAAATCAAGGGTTTGGCTTGATTTCAGTTTGATTTGGCTAAGTTCAAGATTTTGTCTTGAATGCTTAGGTTGGATTTTTAATTAAATTTGGATTTAATTTTTGAATTGATTCTTGGATATTTGAATTTATAATTCATTTATATTTGTGAATATAAATAAGAGTATAAATGGGTTATGAGAAAATTTCTTGAATTTGAATTGATTTGGATTTGATTTGAGCTAAGTCCATAAGATATAATCAAAGAGCTTAGGAAATATTTTGAATTAAGAATTTCAATCATGAGCTTCAATCATTTGGAATTGAACATGGATTTCAATCATTTGAAATTGATTTAAGTTTAGGGAAAATTAATTGGACTAGAATTGATTGTTGATTTGCTTTAGAGTTTGACTTGAAGGAAGGAAGTGAGGAATGTGGTTCAAGCTATAGGGTAGGCAAATTTTTCTAACACCCCTAAGGCATGACCTATTCTTATGACTAACTCTTCTAAGTCTCTACGGCTAGGTTAAGTATCCACCTAATCACTAGATGTGTCTTAAGACTAAGGAATTATTAAAGTCTAAGAGAAGTCTTATATCTAAGATGGAGAGGTTGAGAGCTCATTCCAAAAATGAGGTCAACATACCAAACCATCAATTGAGACAAATTAAGTCCAATTGGCCATTTGACATAAGTTGACCCAAATCAGCCTAAAAAGCTGAAAAAGGTAAAATCATGATTTGATCCAAATTGAATGTAATCAATGGCTCAATCTCATTCCAAATCACTTATTGAACTTGACCAAAGCCATGATTGAGCCCAATTTGACCAATTGGACAACTTGACCCAACCTAGCCGAAATTGGCCTAAAAGGTCAAAGTGGCCAAAATCCAAATTAAATCCAAATCGAACCAAACCAATGCCTACAACCACTTTCAATCAACCAATTGAACTTAACTCAACACTTAACTCAACTCAATTTGGTCAAATTGGTCAAATTGGTCAATTTGAATAATTTGATAATTTTGAATCCAAATGAGCCAAAATCAAACCTAAGCCAAATTAATCAAAACCACTTAAACCAAAACTCTTCAAAACATCATTTGAACCTAACCAAAGTCTTGGTTTGATCCAATTTGATAAATTGTTCAACCCAACCCAACCTAACCCAAATGAACCTATTTTGACCATATAAAGCCAAATCTCCCAAACCAACTTATGGAACCTTGGTGGCTAACCTAACCTGACCCAAACTGACCCTAGGTCAACCCCAAGCCAGCCTAAATCTAAGTGGAACCCAATCCAAGGGAATTGACCATAAGTGGCAAAGTCCACTTTGCCTTTCCCATAGCAACCCTCCACCTGTAAAATGAGGCATTTCTAAGACACCTTAGCCCACTCTACATGTCTAACACTTGCCATGGACCAAAGGTAATCTCTTCCCTTTCTCCCCCTCATGGTTGAACCCACCATGGACACAAGGAAGGAACAATCACCCACCATCTACACAAATCCTCCTTTGGGTAGCCTGACATAGCTTTGACCACTCATGGCGAGCCACGTGGCACCGATGGTGACCTCTTTGGCAGACTGGCGATGACGAATAGGCCAAAATTAAGGGACGGAACCCATCCATCCATCAAATGCAATTGAGGGGTATACCCCCTCAATTTGAGCGAAATGACACATTTGACATTCTCTCAATTGCCTAAGTCATTTTGAAATCCCTTAGAGCAATTCCAAGCATTCCTAAAGCCTCCCTCGATTGGATTTCCTCTCTGCGTGCGAAATCGAAATAGGGCACCCTTCTTCTAATCAATACTCCCTCACCACCTGATCAAATACCAATTCCTTGCACCCACACCATCCACATACTTCGTCGAAACCAACCAAATCATCCCCGAGCCTTCCTGACCATTAGAGACCAGAGTTCGATTGAAGCGGAGGCTCATACGTCTGTGGCTTAGTCGATCGAGAGCTCTACATCAAATCAAGCTCGAATCTTCTCAACAGGACTTTGTCTCTACTATCGATCCCACCATTGGACATTAGATCTAGTGAGGTAATTTTACAAAACTAAGCTCCTAGTGAAAATAGGTTGGTCCTTTGTAAAGTTAATATGCATTTGAGTGAATCTTAGACATTAGATGTATGCGTCTCCCTTTCCTAAAGGTGTGGGATGAATTTGGAGACAATCCAAGCTCTAGTGAGCTCGGATCGAAGGGGAAATACGGAAGGCATCTGTCTTTCGTCGTTAGTGAATGAGACGGATCATGGGCCATTAGTTCCATGTGATCAGAAGGGACGATCATGATCTAATCGCACGTTAGATCATCTGATTTCTTCTCTAAAGTGTGGATTGAATCATGATCATCGATCTTAAATTGGATGATCCATGAGAAGGCGTGTCCACCGCTATCCGAGTCAGCATGGCGATGTGACAACTTAAATAATCAATCCTGTCGTGCCACGTGGAAAGCGCATCATGTCAGCTATCACATGGCCCAATGGGATTAAGGCTTTAATTAAGCTTAATTAATATGTTTTTAAGCCTGAAACTTCTAAAATTCATAACTAATTGTAGAAAAAATACAAACTATGACTCATTTTAAAGGTATTTCAGCGTAGAATCTAGGAAAATGATAATTAATTAATTTTGAGCAATAATTTTGACTTAATTAAGGTTCAATTGAAAATATAATTAGCTTAATTACTTCTTAATTGATCACACAATTAATCTCAAAATTTTCATGGATGTTTAGGGGGATGACCTATGCTTCCCCTATTTTTTTTGTGATTTTATTGGTTTCATAATTAGAAAAATTAATTAATTAATCTTAATTACTCTCTTAATTTAATTAGTGATAATTAGTGAATGAACGATGACTTAATTAATTATTTAAGCCTAATTACTTATGTTGAACAGTAAGGGACCTTAGGGAATGTGATTGGGATATTTTTTCTAATTCATTTCCTAAGTTTTCTTTACTTTTTTGGAATCAAATTAATTAATGATTAATGAAGTAAATAAATAAATAATTAATTAATTAATTAATATTCAAGAAAAATTCAGAGCTTAAAGTGAACAAATATGGGACTTAGGGATTGAGATTAAGGCCTCTTTCTTGATCTCTTTTCTTAAGTTAATTTCATTTCATTAATTGAACATGCTTAATGCTTAACCAAATGGATTAATGAGCTTAATTAACTCAATCTAAAATCCAATTCACATCTAATTACCTTAAATCAATTTTAGGTACCCCTTTAGATATTTAATAGCCTAAGGGAATTTAATGAAATTATGGTTAGCTTATATGTGTAAGAAAATCATAAAAATAATTTATTAAATCCCTTAAGCCTAATTAACTATTAATCATGAGCCAATTGCATTAGACCCCTTTCATTTCTTAGGAGTATTACTAATTTACTTTTCATGTGGTTGCATATCATACTGGCTCATTATTAATTAGTTAATTAACTTAATGTGGCATATGTAAGGGTTAATTAGTTGACTTAATTCATACCTTAACCTAATTAGACCATAAAATAAACCTAAATATTCTTTATTAAACCAAATTAACTCACACATGGGGGATGGGATTAGGATTAGCAAACATCTTTCACATTTCTTAACTTAAACCAAACATAAAGATCAAAAATGGTTTTAAGAAACTTTGGTTTATCATAAATGAGTTTGTTTAGTATGATTGTCGTTAGGACTTAGTTGGATTGAATGAAATTACATGCTTATGTTTCTTTATTTCTTTCCAATCATGCTAAAATATTGTATGCCACTTATACTCATGCATTCATGTCTTTCAAATTAATCAAATAAAAATGATTTCCTTTATGTCAATTCGCATGTGTTGGCTTAATTAAAAATATGTGTGGCTAGTATCACTATTGAATCTTAAATATATTTTCAAAAGTTTATTAATGAATGAATATACATGTATATTGTAACTTAGTTATGTATACATAGGAAATGCAAGTGAATATAAATTTAGTGCATGAAATAAAGTCTTTTCCTTACATTCATGTGTCGATTTGTATAAGTAAGAATGTTAGCGGGTATATTAGTCTGAACATCCCAGGGATGCACGGGTTTAAGTAGCCCTAAAGAGTTTCCTACATCATTCCCTTGGTGTGAAACAATGGCGACGTACCTGTTTGATTTCATTCTTATGCATTTTAATATCAGAATTTAGAAAGAACTTTAATTCATTTACACAAAATAAATTAATCAAATAAAAATATAATTATTGCATGGATTTCTATCCTTGTAGTTGGTTATACATCCATATGTATCTAAGGATAGTAGGTATAATAGTCTGTACTTCCCAGGGACGCAGACTTTAAGTAGCCCTATGAAGGTTCCTACCTCATTCCGTTAGTGTAGAACAATAGCGACATACTTGCTTAAAACTTTTATACATGTGAATGTGTACTTAACTAATGAATGAAAACACCTTTTTTTCTATTAAAAAGATATGAATTCATGCTTTGATTAATTGGTTGAGTTGATTAGTCATGTGATTTAAGGTTCTTTTCTTATGCTTTTGCATAATAATTTAGATAGAGCTATAAATTAATATGACAAAATCATTCAACTAAATGAAATATTAATTCTAAATACATTTACTCACATTCATCATTTAAATGTGCTAAGATATAAATTGCATGTATATCTATGCTTAGGATTTAATCGTATGCATGATATACATGATGGAAAGAAATGAACAAACATGTGTTATATGGTAGTAATTCATTTCAACTAATCTTAAGATGTCTTTCTTATTGAACGAGTTTATTTAAAGTGAACCTAAATTTAGGCTAATTAAAATGTATAATAAGTTATTCACTAAAGGGAATTAATTAATTAACTTGCTTTAGATGTGACTTAATGTAGGGATAAAAGAGAGTGATCCTTTCTTTCTTTCTCTTCATAACACTTAGTTGTTAAGTGTAGGTTAAATGAAACAAAAGAAAATATTAAGTAAAGTTTGTAAATTAATTAAACTATTTAAAGTGAAACCACCCTTTATAATTAAATGTCCTTCATACTTAGAAGATCTTAACTCTAAAGCCTAGTTAGAACATACCATACAAAACTTAACACACACATTAGATTAAGTAACCACTTCTAGCTTTATGTTAGGGCGGTGCATGATTTGATGTATGTTTTATTCTGTGATGTAATGTTATAGACTAGATATTAAGGTATATGTGCGTAGACATGATGTTAGGCCATGATTAGCCTAATCAAATATTTCTGTAGGAGATTTTTCTTAAGAGGCGCTTAAAATAAATATAAATGCTCTCTTTTCCAGGTTGCTTAACCCCTAAGCATAATCTACATTAGGACAGGTGGACTTCGTTACCCATGTGCAGGGTGCTAAGTCTAAATTAATCATTTAACTACTTAGGTTGTATGGTGTGTTTAGCTAACACTTATTTTGCGGGTGTAGTTAGATTTACTTTTCCATTCTTTTAATGTAATTGTGCATTAGGAATTTGGTTAAGTGTTATAGGGGTTAAGGATGAACATTGGTCATAAGGTTTAATCTTGGGGTGCCATGTGATGCCTAGAAGCCTACCAAATCAAAAGGAAGAAATCAAATAAGGAATGGAGAGAGCATGAAGACTTGAAGATCCCCCATAACACTTATCATTTTGTAACTTGTAATTATTCTTTCATATACCAGGTTGTATAAAGGTAGAGCTGGGCTACCCACAATTTTCTTTTTTTTTGAGCATGCACGTACTACCCGCTATTATTCTTTCACATTGAGGTTATAAATTGTTTCATGATTTGTTTACAATGTGCAATAGAAATGGCATGCATTTTTCTAGTTTCTTCATGTATGATGATTTAATGTGTGCATGGATGTGATTAGGCTCTTATGGAAAAATAAATTTTCTACCCCAACTACAACTCATAACTAAACTTTTAAAACAATGCATAACCTCACATAAAGCATAGGAATTAAATCAAGATAATAAAATATTTAGCAACGCCTTAGTTGGATGTTGTATGCTTAATATCATGCATGTCATTTTATTTCACTCTTGCTAAGAGAGGATTTCCATCTTTGCTAGATAGGGAAAAGGCTTGACCTTTGAGAGCCCATGATGGAAAACACCTCTTTTTTCTTTTGATTTAACCCATAACCCATTCATCATGCATTTAGGTATATAAAATCCTATAGCCTATGTCAAAAATAAAGAGTCAAAATTAAATAAAATTTGATAATATTTGCATTAGACTAAGTCATTATTCATACCACTGATACTCTAGTCTCTTAGGGAGTGGGTTTAAAGACTTCAGTTTTCTTTCTAAATAATAACAACCTAGCCATCTTGCAAAATATATGATTTGACCACATGGTTTTAAAATGTTTGAGGGGTTAGCTGGCTGCCACTCTAAGCGGTTATATGTGCAGTAGTTGAGTAGTTTACCCTCTCTTGTGGAGGTAAACAATATACTCAATTTTGCCTTAGGTATAGGTCATGCTTTGGCCTTCGCTAAAGCTCGCTAGATTTAGGATCCAAGGCTGATGTTTCCCTTTGGGGCTACAAGCATAAATTCTCATCTCTTAGATAATTCCACAATCTTATATTATAAAATTATAAGTCCTAGATTTCTAATAACATTTCAACTCAAATATATAATCTTCTTCAATTTCAAACATATAAATCTCAATCATAGGATAGTTTGGGATGTTCACTAGGCTTCATAGTATCATGAGCATCCCCTATTCATCTCCTTTAGCTTCAATAATAAATCTCTCCTTTCGATCTATCCCATTTGATCTTCCAAATATAACCAATTTATTGATAGTCTTATCTTTTAATTCTTTGGAGACAATAATTGCTTACTTTAATTGAGTATTCATAAAGAACTTACCTTCCTTAGATGTAATTAACTATGAGGGCTTGCCCCCATAGGGAACTTTAGAACCTGATTTATATAAACTCTACTTTATTCATCCATGTAAAGTTGGGAAAAAAAATCTTTGGTATATTCAAAGACCCATCATGCCTTAGGATAGTTTGGGATGTTCACTAGGCTTCATAGTATCATGAGCATCCCCTATTCATCTCCTTTAGCTTCAATAATAAATCTCTCCTTTCGATCTATCCCATTTGATCTTCCAAATATAACCAATTTATTGATAGTCTTATCTTTTAATTCTTTGGAGACAATAATTGCTTACTTTAATTGAGAGTATTCATAAAGAACTTACCTTCCTTAGGATGTAATTAACTATGAGGGCTTGCCCCCATAGGGAACTTTAGAACCTGATTTATATAAACTCTACTTTATTCATCCATGTAAAGTAGGGAAAAAAAATCTTTGGTATATTCAAAGACCCATCATAGGATAGTGATTTCTATCTTTTGAGATGGTGCACTATTCTTTGATGTCGTACTCGATCAGCTTATTAAGTTCATCCTCGGTCTGTGGGGTCCATATACACACACACATCACATGCACACATATAACCAAAAAATAAACACCATAAGATATTGATCAAGTTAATAATCCAAATTAGTATCCTTATCATCGGGTGATCGGTTATCCTATTGAAAATTATTATATCCTCAAAGATTTGCTAGAAAGAAAGTATCAACGAGGTGAATTTATATTATCTGATATTGTTCTAGTTAACATGAAAAGAGAGTCTACAAGGATGATTACATTCTCTGTATCATCTATTAAAGGCAAAAGAAAGAAAAATTAGTTGATTCAAGAATGGGAAATGGCAGTTTTTGAAAAGACCATAAATATGCTAAAGCAACTTGAAGGAGTTCCTAGTGTCAGTTGGAGATCACTTCTTGAACCAGTGATTGATCTGAAAGCAGTGCTGAGATTGTATGCGTCAACCTCTACGTCATCGATTTAGAGACATCCCAATACTGCTAACTCATTCCACGAAAAAAGCAACTCACACAAATTTAACTAGATCTCCTAAAGAGCCAATCAAACCAAATAAAATAAAGAAAAAGAAGAAGAAGATTACAATTCAAAAGATTATTAATAACTTAGAGGAGTATCATCAGCCAACCAGACAGCCAGTTAGGCTTGTAGACTTTATGTCTAAATTTATATTGTTGAATTAGATAAAGAAAATAATGGTAAATTTTGCCTAGTAGAGACATGCTGAATCATTTATGTGATATCAAATATTCTTCAGCATCAGTTACTCTAAAATGATAATGGCAGTCAGACAGGCCCAACCAACCTACCAAAATTCTTCTCAGAAAAGAAAGAAAAGCATGAGGAGTTAACATCTAAATTTTATTGAATGACTCAACAAAAAGATAATAGTTTAGATGAAGATTTATATTTTCTAGATGAGGAAGAGTCAGACTCATCAGCAGCATCACATATGGAATGTATGAAGTTGAAAAGTGAGTTTAACTCTTTTGGTCAATCCTCTAGAATAAAAAGTGAATTTGAAGAAACTACTTCTTCAGAGGAATCTGAGCAAGACAATGTGATTCAAGTTCAGTTAAGAAGTGGTAAAGTCTTACCACCATCATCAAAGAAGAGAAATTCAAATAAGGACAAAGGAAAACAAATTGAAGTCAATGAAGATATCATTCTCAAAAATCCTAAAATAAAGCATAAATCAAGCGAAAAGATATATTATAATATTCTATCATATCTGAAAAAGATTCTTGCACAATTAAGTGTGTATAAGTTTTTCTTAATGTTAAAAGATCTCTGAGAAACTTTGATACAGACTCTCAAAGATCCGGAGAGTTATGAAGCTTACTTTGCTAAAAAAATGTATGATTGAATCATTACAAACTCAAGATCTCATAGTGATCATATTTTCTGAAGAAGATCTTATGTTAGGAACAACAGATCACAATAATCCTATATATGTTACCACAGAGAGTGGTGGCATCTTGATCAACCAAATATTAATTAATTCAAGTTCTTCTATCAATCTTATGAGTCTAAAAGCATTAACATGATTATCACTTGATATCCAACATCTTGGGAGGGATAAGTTAATGGTTCATGGTTTCAATGAAAAATGGCATAAAATCGTGGGTTCTTTTATTCTCCCACTCAAGTTTCAGGACTTGTAAACATAAGCCAAGTTTCATGTAATCAATGTTGATACAACATTAAGAGCTCTCATTGGTCGGTCATGGCTACATGAGTATGCCATGGTCCCACCATTACATCAGATGGGAAGAAGAGTTTAGAATTCCTAACAACCTATAATCATTCTCTGTCTATGAAGTAAATATTTATGAAGATGCAAAATATTTCATCCCTAAATAACCTAAGCCAATAGAGCCTCTTGAGGCAGTAACATCTACTTTAGGAATTAAAAAGCAGCTTCATAAGGTGAAAGAGCATAAGCAAAAAAGGAAGAAAGAAGGTAATGTCGACTCTCCCAAAAGCACTTTACTCTATACCTAAATTAAGAAGATCAGTTCCTCATTTTGAAGTGACACACAAGAAGAAGAAAATATTCCTGTCAAACCTAAAAGAAATTATAAACTTTCAAGAAAGGCAAAGTATAAAATAAGTGATTCTGATTCAAACTATGACTTTGAGTCTACTTATGGAAATAGATCTAGAGGGTCACATCAAGAACGATAGCTCACTTAATAGTGTTAGATGACTCCTTCAAAATTATACCCATCTCTCCACAGTACTTCAAAACAATCACTTCACTAGAGGTCCATAACATTGAAAAATTAATAACATTATATGTGCTGCCATTGAGTAAGAGTGGCAGAATAGGAACTTTGTTTTACAAATATGAAGATTCTTAGCCTCACAAATTTTTATTGGCATACTCAACATGAAAATTTTGATGAAATGGTGCCAACGAGAATACCAATATACTATCCACCAAAATTGCAAATAATGATGCATAAACTTAGAATTCATATAGGAACTATAAAACATAGAACTCAAATCTTTAACTGGATGTGGAACCAAAGAAATCTTCAAGCAGCATGAAGAAGTGATAAATTTGTCACCAAAGGTCTTGGCTTCATCCATAAATCTCATCAAAATAAAATTTATTATAATATAATATAAGTTGTGATCGAAACTAATAGTGATAAAGAAAATGATCTCTATGAAATTCTTCTTATAAATGATGAAGAAGTAGAAGCCAAGCCTGCTCCAGAAAAACTCGAAGATGGTGGTCAAACAACTACTATGGATGAACTCAAAGAAATCAACCTATGAGTTCAGGATGACTCTCGTCCAACTTTCATCAGTGCCCTTCTACCTGATGAGAAAGTTGAAGAGCTAAAGTGCTACTTTGTGAATTCAAGGATTGCTTTGCTTGGACATATGCTGAAATGTCAGGCTTATCCCATGATGTGGCAGTTCATAAATTAGCAATCAAGCCAGAGACAACACTAATTAAACAAGCTCCGAGGTGAATGAGATTAGAAATTGAAGAATAGGTGATCATTGAAACTAAGATGCTAATTGAATCAGGATTTATACACGAAAAAAAGGGTCCTGATTGGATAGCTAATATAGTTCGTGAAGAAGAAAAATGGTCAGATTTGCATATGTATCGACTTCCGGGATCTTAATAAAGCTTGCCCGACAGATGACTTTATGCTTCCTATATAAGAATTATTGGTTGATAATACATCCAACTATAATATGTTTTCTTTTATAGATGGTTTGTTGAGATATAATCATATCAACATGGCACCTGAAGATGAAAGACATAGATCATTCAGAACACCTTTTGATATCTATTGCTACATAGTCATGGCTTTTGGCTTAAAAAATGCTAGAGCTACCAACTAAAGAGCCATGACGCATATTTTTGATGAGTTGATTCACCAAAAGGTGGAATGTTATGTTGATGATTTGGTGGTGAAGAGCTTAAATTATGAAAATCATTTTGAAGACTTGAGAATTATATTTTAGAGAATCAAAAAATATGATCTCAAGATGAATCCTCTAAAATATGCATTCGGGGTGTCCTCTAAAAAATTTCTCGAGTGCATTATATGTCACAAAGGAATTGAGATCAATCCTGGTAAAATCAAGGCAATCATGGAGATGCCTTCGATGAAGAGTTTGCATCAGCTTCATTCTTTACAAGGACAACTTGCATTCATCCAATAATTTATATCAAATCTATCAAGATGCTATCAATCATTTGCAAAGTTGATGAAGAAGAATGCTCCATTATAATGGGAGAAGGAATGCTAAGAAGCTTTCAATAGCATTAAAAGCTACATGTTAAATCAACCAGTCCTTGCAGCGCCTACCCTTGGGAAGCCTCTCATTTTATACACAGGTGCATTAGAAGAGTCCCTTGGAGCATTATTGGCACAACACAATGAAGAAAGTAGAGAGAATGCTCTTTATTATATAAGTTGGAGATTGATAGGAGCAAAATGGGATACTCTCGATAGAGAAGTAATGTTTGGCATTAATCTTTGCAGTCCAAAAGCTCCGCCATTATATATTATCTCATAAAATTACTCTCATCTTAAGAATCGATCTGCTGAAATACTTGATGATAAGACCAACATTGATAGGTCTCTTGGCAAGATGGGCATTATTGCTTTTACAATTTGATATCATATATGTTCCGTAGAAAGCAGTAAAGGGCCAAATTTTAGCAGATTTTCTATTGAATATCATATTCCTATGGAATCACCTCTTAATGATGATTTACCTAACAAGCAAATTATGCACATTCATGAAAAAAAATCACAAATTTAAAAAATGTACTTTGATGGAGCCTCATCAATCAAACAAATCCAACCTCCAAACCTCCCAAAGGCAAGAGCAGGAATCGTCATCATCTTCATAACATTGGATGGATGGATAATGAGATAATCATATGGGTTAACCGAGTCGAGAACTAATAATGAAGTTCAGTATGAAGCATTGGTGGTAGGTCTCGAAGAAGCTATTTTCATAGGCATTCAAAACCTACATATTTTGGTGATTCTCATCTTATTATAAATCAAGTACTAGGCATCTATAAATCAACAAGCTTGAGTTAGCGTTCTATCATAAGAGAGTTCTTGAGTTTATGAAGCAAATACCAAATGTCACATTAACTTGAGTCTCTCGATCTGAAAATAGCAAAGAAAATTGTTTAGTAAAATTAGCTAAGGAGATGACAAGTATGAATATCGATTATGTCATGATCAGGATATTTACTCGATGAGTTCTAGAGCCAACAAAGTAATGATCCCAGTAGGTAGAGGGGTTATCAAATTCAATATAGGAGGATGCGACTCAGGTTGCTCTCATACTCCCCAAAATCAACAAGGAGTTATACTAAGAAAAGCTAAGCATGACATTGCTTTAGAAAAGCAATGGGAAGCTTTTATAGTAGAAGAGCCACATGATTGGAGGCAATCCTTCATCGACTACTTCAAAGAGGGAAAATTACCGAATAATAAATCATTGGCAGCTCAAATTGAGAAGAGAATGTTACGATATGCTTTCGTCAACAACACTTTATATCAGAGATCCTTTGAATAAATGTGGCTGCGATGCCTAGGTATAGATGAAGCTAGCAAAGTAATGGTTGAAGTTCATGAAGGACTTTATGGGTCATATCAATCTGGTCCTATGATGGTAGTAAAGATCAAAAGAATAGGCTATTATTGGCCATCTATGGTGAGAGACTATATTTATCATGCCAATAGGTGCCATGGATGTCAAGTACATGGGAATATGATCCACCAACCTCCAAATCCACTAAACTCAATAATAGCATCATGGCCTTTTGAATGTTGGGGTACACATGTAATCGGACCAATTGATCCGTCATCATCAGCTGGTCACCATTTTTATCTTAGCAGCGACTGATTATTTCTCTAAGTAGACTGAAGCTACTACATTTAAAGAAGTTATTACTAATCGAATGATCAACTTCTTCATGCATAATGTGGTCTACAAATTTGGAGTGCTGCGTTAAATAATTTTTAATAATGACACAGCTTTCAAAAGTACAAAGATTTATAAATTTGTCGATCGATAAAAAATTGATTAGCGATATTCTTTAATATATAATCCAAGGGCAAATGGTTTGGCAAAAGATTTTAACAAGGCATTGGTCAAACTTCTCAGGAAGATCCTCACTGAAAATAAAAAATAATGATAAACCAAATTGATAGAGGCATTATTGGCGTATACTACCTATAAGATGTCAACTAAAGCCACTCCCTATTCATTAGTATTTGGAATTGAAGTGGCTCTTTCACTTAAAGTTGAGTTACCATGACTTCGAGTAGCCATCTAATATAATCTAATTGAAAATCAAAATGCTCATTTGAGAATGGAGAAACTCGATGCACTTGATGAAATTAGATTGCAAGCTTATCAAAATCTAGAGGTTTATCAAGCAAAGATGTCCAGGGCTTTTAACCATACGGTGTATCCTCGAACATTCCAAGAAGAAGAATTGGTCTTGGTGCTGAGAAGACCAATTATTCCTAATTAAAAAAATTTGTGCCAAATTTGAGCCTAATTGGGAAGGCCTTTTTGTCATTGAGAATGTGTATCAAGGAGGGGCATACCAACTCATTGACCTAAATAACGAAAGACCAATGCCACAAATTAATGATAGATACCTGAAAAAGTATTATACATGATAGATATATTCTCGAGATATAATAGAAACCCCCTGCAAAACAGGTGCATTTTATTTTATATATCTATTTAGGTTACATCGTGCTTTATACCGAGATCCCTAAATAAATATATATAATCAAGAGGAAAAGAAGGTAATCTTTGATGATATGCGATAAAATTTCTTTTAAAAGCATCATGAAAATCCCTCTATTACACATGGGGCATTTTTAGATTTTTGAAATCAATATTATGTGTTAAGCTCTCTTAAGAGCAAGTATATCAACTCAAATATTGATGTATTTACTTAATTTTATCTTAAAATTCTTTCAAATGTGTCTTAGAATTCCTCCTGCAAGACAGAGGTATTTTTTATTTAATGTTAATTTCATATGGGTTGACATCGTGCCATAAGATGAGATCCTTGAAAATATTCTGTTTCGGGTAGACAAAGTGCTTTGAGCCGAGATCCCCATGTGATTACTCTAATATCCTGGTAGTTAAGATACTTTAGTTATCCTGAATAGTAAAAATGTATCTTTAAATAAGCTGGACATAAGATGATTCTATAGTTGAAAGATTAATCTTCTATACTTGTAATAGTTATAAAAGTCAAATGAGAAGATTTCAAATTTATAAACTTTGATATTGTTAATTTGGGAAAGCGCAAGTCCGTTCACAACTCAAGTGGGTCCTGACCGTCAGACTCAATAAACCCAAATGTGGTCGAGTTGCTACTCTTCTCACTTAATAAGTTAACAAAAGGCCGTAGTCGTAGAGCCCCCGCTTGCTAGTTCAATGATAGTAACTATTCTACCTAAAGCTGACTTGACTTAACATACCAAATTGAGTCAAAATCAAAATTTCTCTTAACTGACTAATGAACTACAAAAAAGACTATAGAAGATGATTTATCCTTAAAATTCCATCTGTGTAAAATATTTTGAAGATATGCAAAGATGAAGATACAAAATCTCAAGGGTAGTACAAAAAAAAGAGGGGAAAAGAGGAACGACTATCCCTTCTTCAGCAAGTCCGATGAAGCACAAAGCGTGGAGATTGACTAGGCAATCCTGAAGTTAGTACAAAGCTTGCGAGCGAACTTAAGGGATTTCGTGGTTATCCACTATGTTAAGGCACTTATTGTTGGATTGATAACACAAGATTTCAGATCTAATATAAGCTAAGAGGCTTCATCTATTCACCATGCAGACTTATGACATGCGCACTTTTGATAAATCAATATCGATAAATCAAGTTAATCCTTCATCAAATTTGTCAAGCTTAAAGACAAGACAGAAGAAATTTCATAAATCAAAATAAACAAACCAATTTCTCCATCCAACCATGCCAAGTACGAAGTTAGGGTCGGAGGAAATTCAAATCCATAAAGATATAAAAGAAAGAGCTCTTCAGCGAACCTGTTGAAACTAAAGAAATTTAAAATCATGGTCGACACAAAGGTCAATCATTTTTGAACAAATATGACTATCTTCATACACAAATTATATTTATTGGAGTTATTTATTGACCCTTAATTTTATTCCATTTATTCGAATAAAAAATGAAAAATGAAAAAAAAAAGGGCGTTGCTCACATGCTCGGCTCCCGATTTTACTCTCTTCCCCCTCTCGTTTGCCTCGTCTCCTTCAAATCGCAAGAAACTGATCCCGCTACCTCATCCCTCCCCCACCCTCCCCTCGGCTCCAACTGCCTCAACCGCAAAGGAAAATACAGAAATCCTAAAAAGCCGCTCGCTCCCCCTCGGTTCATCCTCAAGAAGCCGAACTGCCATCTCACATTCACCTCCTCCTCCCGTCTATCCCTATTGCAAATTTGCAATCCGAGCGACCGAAACTCTCGTTTCCACTGTTTAGTTGAACCGAACGAGCAGCTTCCCTCCCTATGGCATCGAATCCTCTCTCTGCGAAGGCCGAGCGACCTCTCCCATCTCTCGATTTTCCTCTACAGCAGCGAAATCCAACTCTAGTCACTCGCACATCATCCCAGTTCGACACTCTCCCTCTTTCTTTCTCTTGACCAGCAAGGCCTCTTCATTCTACCTCTTTCTCTACCCTCTTCCTCTTAATGTACTTACGACACCAACAACCCCAAGCTGACCTCCCTCTCCTTTGCAGGCCACCTCACTCTCTGTACTTCTCCTGCCACAAATCTTATCGATGACCCATCTTCCGGCCATACAGCAAGCCGCATCTTATTGCTGCCCATACCAGCAACCTTCTCTCTCTCTCTCTCTCTCTCTCTCTCTCCATTTATATCAACAATATATATATATATATATATATATATATATATATATATATATATATATATATATATATATATAATTTATTTATTTATTTTCCCCTCCTGCCATCTTCCCCCTCTCTCTCTCTCTCTCTCTCTCTCTTTGTATGGTTTACAGAAAATATGTAAAAAAAAAGGAGAAAATAATAAAATATATTACATCACTGCATTGCCGATAAAAACTAAAATCAAATATTTGAATGTGTAAAAATCATATGCATATATATGTATTTTTTATCTTTGAAGACATCATGCTTCGAGCTGACAAGATAAAATTAACCAGATATTTCAAAACAGCTGTCATTTCGTTAGGGAATGAGTAAAAAAAATTATTAAATAGTGCTATGTCGAAATCTTGTAATTTTGACTAAATTTTAGACTTAGAAAAAAATATTGATGGAATCAAGATTCATTTAAAAGAAATCAATCATATTAAATAAATAATCTAAAATGAAATTTGAATGTGTATAAATTACATATATTTATTTTATCGGTGATTAGGCCATATCATCATAACGAGATTGAAATTCGAGTCTTCACACATCATGATCAAATGAGATACGCTAAAATAATTCGGCAGTATCGGAGATGTGAATATCTTGAAATCTTTTGAAATTTTATCTAAAATTCATATTTGCAAATAAAATTCAAACTAAAAAAATAGTACTACCTAAACTCGCTAAAATAAAGTTGATATCAAATTGAATTTTGAATTATAAATGAAAATAAATTTGAAATGAATTTAAAGATTATATTTCAATAAAAAAAGCTGATCGAACTCAAATAGATTTATGAACATTAAGTGAACTGAATATTTTGGCAATAAATATTATTGCGTGCTAGAAAACTAGTTGCGGTAGAATGAAAGTTTACGCCTTAACTTTGTCGTGAAATCCAGCACACACACAGGTATTTAAAGAGTGAACAAGAAAATTCCAGAATTTTTACGTGAAAAACCTCGATGAGAGGGAAAAAATCACGGGGCCTGGCCCAGTAAAAAGCTTCCACTATATATTTGTTTTAGAGTACAAAATCTTCTCGATACGGATTACAAATTGTATATGAGAAAAAACCATATGAGTCACGTTAATTGGTAACCTAGTGGTAGTAGATGATGACGAAACAAATGACGGCGATGAAGGTCGTCATGATGGAAGCCGGTTAAGACGGCGAGGATCAAGCGGCGACGGCGGTGGTGCGTGGTGGACGACCATCAGTGGTGGCACGGTGCTTGGAGGATCATCAAGCTTTGGGGCTCTCTCTCCTTTCTTTGCCTCCTCATGAGGAATAAGCTATTTATAGATTGAAGGAATGGCGTCTCAAATAAATACACAATCGACCACTCTCTCTCCTCATGATGATTCCCTTGATCATATGATGTATTTTGTGTATTTGAATGCTCAAATAAAGTCGAATTGTAAGATCTTTGGCTTGTTGGAACCGCTCATCGAGGCTCGATTTGACTATAAACACTCTATATTTGAGAGCTTTTTAGAAATTTAACTGATGTCTCAAAGTTTCCAATGATATTTTAAGTGCTTGATCTCTACCAATTTCAATTTCTGATCAGCTTGGTTTCGACATCAAGATTGGTGTTTCGACTAGAGGAATTTTTAGGGTCATATCAAATATAAATTTAGCACTTTAATATCTCATTTTAATCAAGAAGATGATCTGATCGAATATCCAATGAGGGCACAGAAGATATTCTTGGAATTGGAATATAGTTTTCAAATTATAATTCACTCCAAATGAATTGGAGAAAATCAAAGAATTCATAAGATATTTTTAATGAGACCGAATGATTGCTAATAAGCATAATCAATGAATTCTTGAAAAATATTTGAAGCATATTATTCGTCTTATTAAATACTTGAATTGAATCAAGGAGAAATTGAATATAATTTGTGATGAGTTTGAGAATTATCAATAGAGATAAATGAGAGTCTATTGAACATTCAAAAACTAATCAAGTTTGAATAAAAGAAAGCAATTAAATATTATTTTAAGGGATCTAATAAGATATTAGATCAATTTAAAATGCCTTCTTCACCAATCCTCTTCTTGAGCGCCAATGTGATACTAAATTAAATTCTCTATGAGTTATGGAGTTCTCTTCATTTAAAAAAAAAAATAAGGAATTTAATTCTAATTATAATTTTTAAATTCAATAATTTCAATAATTAGATTAAATTATCTAAGCTATAGATACCTGCATGTGCTCGGACATATAGATTTAAAGTACAAATTTTAATGTCTGAAAAGGCTATGCACACTAAGTAGAGATTAAATAAATATGAAATTAATCTTATATCTTAGAAATAAAATTATCTAAACAACTAAACAACCGTATGAGCCCCGACACAATACTGAATATTTAGATTCAAGTGTTAGAGGATTCTACGCGAGTTAAAAAATAAATAAATTTAGAATTTATTTTGTATTTAAGAATATATTACAACTTCATAATTATATTTCAAAAAATATAAATATTTAAATGAACTTATTATTTAACTTTCAAAATATAAATATATTTATTGAAACACAAAAGATATTTAGTTGCAAAGTTATGAAATATAATTATGAGCTTTAACTTAAAGATCTGATCCTCTATTAGGAATTAAATAGAGTTGACAAGATCTAAAGTTCTTAAATATATTCAATTCAAATAATTAACTATCCCGATGATGGCTGTATTGAATAGAGATTTCAACCGGAAGGAATACTACTATTAACATATGTTTAAAATTTCAAATAAACCTACCATCTCATGTATTTTTTGATGCAGCATTCTCATTTGCTAAAGATTTTGAAAGCCTCCATGAAGATATAAGAAAGCAAATTACTATAAGTAATGATAATTATGCTTCTAAGGCAAATCATAATCGTTCAAAAAAAATATAAAGAAGGTGATTATGTATTGATTCACATTATTTGTGTTATCAAACTACTAGATATAAGAAATTACATGCACGAGCTTGTGGTCCATTTAAAATTCTCAAAAAATTGGAACTAATGCTTATCACCTTGATTTGCCTGTTGATATGTTCATTCATCCAGTTATTAATATTGAAGATATTCTATCATATGAAGGAATTAGAAAATCTCCACTTATTATCTAACTCTTTAGTAGGAGATATAACACCGTGCGTAAGCCCTCTCCCTTTGAAGTTGACTATATTATCATCGAGGAAGCACCCATTAATCCGACTTACACATCATTTTTAGTTCGTTGGAAGAATAATCCACCAGCTGAAGACACATGGTTGACTCGTACTGATTTGGAGACTTTAGCCCACAATTAGTAGAAGACTTCTTAGATTTCAACTCTACGGGCAGTTCAATTGAGCCAGGGAGTTGATGTAGAACATCATGACGATCAATAAATTAGAGCTCAAGGCCCATTTACAAGATCTCAAGCTAAAGCCCAAGAAAATTCAAGAAAGAAGAAGACTTAGCCCATTAGTCTGTTAAGGCCCATTTTATGATTTCATCTTTTTTTTATGTAATTTTTAATTTTCTTCTAGAAACTCCTTATTTGAAATTTTGCATTTAAAAATTCAAAGCATGACATGTGAGGTGGTTGAATCCACATAAAATAATAGTATGTGAAATGAGTGGATGACATAAAATAATGAGGCAATTTAATGCTTCACATTAATATGGCCACCCACCTTTCCCTCCATATTTTGAATTCTTTTCTTTTAAAAGATGCTTGTAATGGCTATAAATAGCCCCTCTGATTAGAATGAAGGAATCTTTTGGTAATTATAAAATTTTGAGTTATTCTTGTGGTTTGAGAGAGCGTGGCCAAACGACAATCCTTGGTGGGGCTAGTTATCCAACATATCTTCTTCCTTCACCTCCAATACTCACGTTCTCTCAATCTCATTAAAAGAAAGAACGCCCTCCATCAAAGAGTATGTTAAAAAAATGAGAATTTAAATTCAACAGAATTTTAATTGTTAATATAAGAGAAAATAATTATCAAACCATAAAACACTAATTAATTATAATTATATGATTATTATAACTATTAATTATTTATAAAAATTAATTTAATTATCTGTTTTAGAGCTATTAGGGTTGGCTAATGAGGGAGAAATCTCCACAATTCAAAATAAGGGCGATGACCACTAATTGAGTCAAAAAAAATTTGTAGACTTTAAAAGATCCATTTGACACTGCGATGACCACTAATGGGATAAAGGCTTGTTGTTGTTGTTCTTGTTGTTATAAAAGATCCTTATGACACTGCAATAAAGGGCTAGTAAAATTATAATCAAAGCACTCTATAGACCCACAAAGTTCTATAAGATAATATGACTCTAAACAAGGTATATTTTTACTAAACAGGTTGAGGTTTCCCAAACGAGTAAGTTCCTATGATTAATTACATCTTGGTTATATCCAAAAATATGTTTGATTCAGAAGTCAATGCTTGTGTTCACATATTTATTCATTTATAAGCTAATATATTGCAATTTTTTCTAATGTTAAAGGATATAGAATAAGGCCCCAGACTTATGATAATGAGATAATTCAATGATATCCAGAGAGTTAGAAAATATGCAACCTAGATATAAGTAAGAATATAGTGGATAATTGAAATCGAAAGATTTTGGTGTATGCATGGATGTAGTAAGAGTATGTGAACAACAAAGATGTGTTTGTAGAGAGTCTTGATATATTGGGGGTACAAAGGGGCACACATAAAAGAAATGTAGTTAAGAAACTCTACATCGTAAATATGAAGACATCTTCTTTCTAAAGAGAGCTTATATTTTTTATTATAATAAATTATTATTCTAACATAGGTATAGTCAAGAAAAAACTCAAGAATGAAAGGCTCTAAGGGTGGTAGGACTTACATTCTAGAACTTTGGATGAGTAAGGATTAGAACAAATTAAATTAATTATAATCAAAAGCTATAAAAGAATAGAAACTCGATAACCCAAGAAGTTAAGGAGTTAGATGGATGTAGGGATATAAAAACAAAGCTATCAAAGGGTATGATGGCCTCGGCCAAGATTCCATTCAATAAATTTGGTTTGTCATTTCTTTTAATCTACTTATTCAAGTAGTGACCAGAGGATCCTTATTAACAATCATAAGTTCCCTCGTCTAAGGCAATCTCATAGGCTATGAATGTGAACTTAGTTTTAGGTTGACAAGTGAGACTTTTACTTTGGTATGATCGTATGAGGAAGAAGCTCAAATTGGACTTACATTGATCAAGAGGCCTAAATATCTCCATAGCACAGAAAAGATGATATAAAATAATAGAATGGATGGAATTTATAGTTTGATTTTATGGGAGCAAGTAAGCTTGGACATCTCCTCCATATGGCAATGAAGATGTGAAAGTTGGACTTATAACTTGATAGCTTGTGACCAAGAAAGCCTAATTATCTTCCCAATGTTATAGAGAAGATAAAATCCTAGATGTATATCCTACCTAGTTCAGAAATGCTAGCTAACCATCTAATTATTTATAAAAATTTGGGTCAGTCAAATCTAAATGTGAAAGAAAGGCAGACATACCTTGAAATGACTAGACATGGAATATGACTATATGTTAAATGTGAGCCAAAGTTAATTATCTTAGAGTTGATCCTAGACTATATGTAGATTCACAAAGGTTAAAATGGGATGTAGGCATCAACAAGATTAGATTCTAATAGTGACCAATCTATATCTAGCATGATGAATCTATGTGCTAAATCAGCACTCCTAATGGAACTATAGATAAGGTACATTTAATTTTAAGTAGATTAGACTTACATGTGAAAGGTGTGAGATCTTATGATTCTATTTTTCATACAATAAACCAAGTAAAATCAATCGTGGTGCTTCATATGACAATCAACATAAATCAATGCGTGTAATGCAAAGCAACAAAAAATAGATAGAGAGTAGAGTATAAATATCTAGATATATATCATTCTAAAGTTTGTAATCCTAGGTTTTCCTATAAAATAGATGTTAACAACACAATATAATAAAACATCAACTTATTCACATTACCTCCAAACAAAACAACAAATTTGAAACAATATGGCAATTATATCGTGCACATCAATGAGTGTTGTATCATATGATTTGATCAAATTGCTATTTGCAAATTCAATTTTTAAAATACTAAGCTTATGAAATATCATAAATGTGTGTGAAATAATAAGACAATTCATTAGACACATGTTTTCTTATAAATAATATGCATGGTAAAATACAAATTATATTTTATAATCACTTTAAATATGCAATAGATTTTATAAGGATTGAGAACAATACACCAAAATTAGAGGAATATTCATGAGAATCATCTATGATTTTAATTTTTGGGGATTTACATACATACCGCACAATTCTTATGTATTTATATATCTAGCACTTAAACTTCAATTTTTACATATATAACATCCCAATCTTCAATATCACATCAAAAATATCATAAACACTCACTTTTTAAAACTAAAATACAGCTTTTAAGTATAGTAAAGTGTTAGATAAGCAAATAACTAACTTTAGGTGTTAGATATATAAATGCATAAGAATTGTGTGGTATGTATGTAAATCTTCCTTAAATTTTTTAAGAAAAAATCTTGAAACCATAAATAAGATATGATGATTTGTTGATGTGATTTATGCATCATCAAAATATAAATTAAACTAAAAATTTTGTAATAATTTATCTAGTTCATAAATAAATTAAATAAATTATTCAAAACTTAATATGATTATTAAAATATAATTACTCATAAAACAAGGAATTTTATTAAATCAAAAAAGTAAATGTATAATTCTTTTTCAATTTAATAAAGTTATAATTTTATAATAATTATACTAATAATCAAACATTAAAACCCCAATAATCTTTGATTCCTTGCATAAACAATTAGTTCATTGAATCGACAATCAACTTCGATTCGAACTCGAGAATAATTTATATATAATAGTGAAACACATAACTGCAATAGATTGAATAGATGAAAGTCTCGAATCAGCATATTTTCTCCTTATTTTACAGGCAAAGTTCTTTTTCCTCTTTCTCCATGGGATTCGGAAGGAGAACTGTAAGGCTTGGCCAGCAATGGAGATTGGCGGCTGCGAAGTGAGAAGAAAAACGGATGCCGTCTCGGTATACGTTTGTTGCCGGAGACGTACCCAAGCCGGCGGTGTGGCTGCAGGTGGGCAAGAGAAAAAAAACCGCCAAATTTTTACCCAACTGTCTCCGATCCCCAAAATAAATTAGCATATTGACTGAATTCCAATTTTGATGTTTTGAATAATTAAGCGTTATATATACATACACATATATACATAACAATAGTAATGTGGTTTATGAAATTTTTTTTATATATTATGGATACATATGCACCAAATCATATTAAATTAAAATTTAATAACCCATTTAAAATTTCATATATCAACTTATAGCTTGTCACCCAAAAATAGTTAATCAAATCAAATCATATGCAATTGATCAAATTGAGCAATGACGGTTGCCATCATGATGAAATACGTGCAAAGGAATGACAATCATGAATGTGGTGAGGTGCGTGTAATCAAATGGGGTTTGTGATTGTGAGAAATTGTGCACGATCAAGAGGACATCGTGTTCATAAAGAGATGCTCACAAGTGAATGAAGATATTGATCGCTAAGAGACATACACAATCAGTCGAATAATTGGCTCGACGTGTGCATTGAGGCTGAGATGAGATGATTTATGTGCATCATACTTAATGTGTTCTACAATGAATATAATTCATTTGAGTTAAATCTATGTGCGCATAATTCAATGAACAATAGAGTGGCAAAAACAAATCAATTTGCATATGTATCCATTGATTCCTCACCATACTCACACTTCTTACATCATTGTTTTAATTATGATGAAGGGAGAGTAGACTGAGTTAGATGATATGCTTAGTGATTTAAGTAGATAATAAGAAAGTAGCAATTGTTATAAATTTATTTATCTTTGTGGTGATTTTGGTTATTTATTATTATCTTGTGATTTTAAAAAACCCTTATAAAACATCATGAGTTTTTCAATGAAATGAGTATCTCATTTACTAAGAAAGCCTTATGTGATGTTAGTGGATTTGTTGTTGCATGATAATGAAATGATGTAAATTGATTGGATTTGTTGCTCAGTCTTTCTCTAACAGAACTTGATGTGATCTACAATAATGTGGGGATGATGCCAATTGTGTATAATTATGTTGGGATGATGCCAATTGTCCATATATATATAATATTTGTTACCAAAAGAATCTCCATTTCTCTTTATTTTTCTTGTACTTATCTCTCTAATTTGGCTAGAAGCCAATAAATGTGATGTATAATTAAATAATTATACATATAATACTCATCAATATTCATTTATTTACACAATTGAACAAACTCGTTTGTTATTCACCAAGTAGGTCAATAGAAATCGTCATTTAATAATATATTAATTTTTAATGTGAAGACTTGTTCTATATTATTTTATCAAGTCTTCTATAATTTTTACACTTTAAAACTTATGTATAATAATAGATTTATATGTATGATGAAATTATCAAATAAAAAACTAGTTTGGTAGGTTTAAATTATTTTATATTAATATTTAAATTTCACTTAATAATTTAAGTAACACCTAATGAGTTATATATCAATTTTTATTAAACTCAATAATTTATATTATATCTAGCAATTAGGCTTTATGTTTAAATTTTTAGCATCAAATACATAATTAATTAGGATTGATTAGAGCTCATTTTCTGCCCAAACTTGATTAGATAACTAATAAACATGTTTGAACAACATTGCAGAACTTGGCTCATATTCTAGCTCTTCATTCACTCTATAAAAATAAATTAATTAATTAACTAGAACAATGCAGTACTTGACCTAGCTCGCCCTACTAGTTCATTTCAGCATTATATATTATTTATTTTAAATAAGAATGCCATACTATATATATATATATATATATATATATATATATATATATATATATATATATATATATATATATATATATATATATATATATATATATTAAAATTATAATAAAATTAAAAAAATATTATTATTTTAATGTACCTGAAAAATTATAATAAACAAAATTTTGATTAACTTAAAACCATAAAATCACTTTAACAAACAAAATGAGCAAAAAAAATATTGTTTTTTTTTCAAAACATATTAACCAAATGAACGGGCCATGGACTAGCCTAAAAATTATTTTGCATGATCTTTCATAGTAGTGCACATCCATAATTATATTCCCAAAGCATGCAATCAACTCTTCAACATGCATAATTCATCTCTTGAATTTACTCAAATAAAGGCAGAGAATCCAAACAAATTCCCATTAAGTTTCTCCTGAAAAAGTGATGATAATTGACATAAAATAAAACTATTTGTACGGTTTTTATAGTGCTTTGATTAGGACTTTCATTTTGAAAAAAAAAAAAAGCTTGAATTAATTGTAGGGATATGATTGTGAGAAGGAAAAATATTGTCATTTATCATGAACTAATAGTTGAATTTGTTTAACTCATCATTAGTTAGCTGATTTTGTAGACCTTATAATTATTATTTTTAAGAATATTTTGGGTCATTTTTGTTGGTATTGGTGCTTTAGTTCCACATAGACCTAACAATTATCTCCACTATAAGATTTTATGAATATCACCGGCATCATAATTTAGAGGATGTAACATTTGTTCCCATGAAGAAGAGATTCAATTAAAAATTACTTGGAATATTATTTGAGATTGATTGTGTCTACATTATATCACGTGGTTTTCAAGGAAAAAAAAGTCTAATTTGTTAGTGGGGAAGATAATGTTTGTGGCTTAGATTATGATGTGTAATTTCTCATCATGTATGGTGACAAAAAGTACATAGAGGAATCATAATGATTTTGGGGCATGTATAAAATACTTATTTGAAAAAGAGTATGTTGTAAAATTGATCGAATATTATGAGATATTTTTTGTTTGATATATGTACCCATAGTGGGACTTGGCATGGTTGATCGAGTTAACAAGATTAGATAGTTTAACAATGTTATATCTAGATATTTTGGTACACTTTTGGGAGGATGGAAGATCATGAAAAAACTTGAAAAAAAATATACACAAAACTTAATTTATTGTATTGTTATCTATTTCTTTTTTACATTATATAAAAATTGAATATTTTAGAAGGATTTTAAAGCCATTTTCACTAGAAATCCTCATTTTTCAACTAATTTTCAATTGAATTAATGATCTATATAATCATGATTAGCTACAAGATAAACCATAATTTTTTACAGTGGTAGTTCTCAATGATAATTAGTCTCAATGATTATGGAGTCTCATTTTGTGCTAAGAGCAACTTGAGTTACATATGTCAATACCTTGGTAGCTTTGGAAGAGGTATGCCAAAAATTTGAGACACTAGAAGCAATATTGTCATTATTAGGGATTGATTTTTACCAACTTGAGATAGGATGTTGTGGCTTACATTTGTTCTTAAATACTCCCTCATTATACCTTCAATGTGCATGATCAATGTATCTTTTTAATATATCTTGAAATTTTTATTAGTTAGCTCAGTATTGTGAGTTATCAAACAAATAATTTATTATAACTTGTCGAGCTACATAAGGGATAACTTTTCAACTCAACTAAATGGAACCTTTCTTCTTTTTTTTTTTTTGTAATTGAACTATATTATTTTGTTGAATGGAAGAAAAGTATTGTAGATATCACTTGGTCTTGAAATTTGATGATGTTGTGACAAGACTAAACACTGAATTTCAATTAAATGGAACCAACAAAGATGGAATTATTCATCTAAATGGATTCCACATGAGATATATGTCAGCTAATCTTAATACTTAACATATTTTGATGAGAGGGACACAATGATTCAACTAAATAGAAGTATTAAAGTGCTTTATAGTTTTGCTTAATGGATTTAATGAAAGATAACAAAATTTTATTGGATGGAACAAACATAAAACAAAGAAGTTTAGCTATGGAACCATTATGTTATATATTTAACTTTATATTGACTCTTAACATCTTAGTGATGGTGATGAAATCTAATATTTGATTGAATGGAACCACTGAAAAATTATACAACTTTACTAAATAGACCCAATGTATGCAAACGTCAGCACAATTTTAACACAAAAAAGATATAGTTGTGAGAATCCTTAATACTACTCATGGGGACAAAAACTATGTTGGATCCTTTAGTATAGCTTAGAGCATAATATATTTGGAGAGCGAAGGAGAAAGATAAGCACTTGTAGTTATTATTCAGATCAAAGCCATCTTATTTTTAAGAGGATAATGGAACCTCATGTGGTTGAAGATTGATTATTTAGATTATAATTTTAATATAAGCAAAATGAACCAAATTGACAATATGGAACTTAATCGTAAATATTTAAATATCTCTAAAGAATCCTTACCAATTTTATATAATTTTTTTTTAAAAAAATTATGAATTTTGAAAATCACAATACTTAAAATATATGAAAAATACCTGAACATAAACATAAATATTTAAATTGAAAAGTTTAAAATTAAAATTTTGAAAAGCCAAACTAAGTATGTCAAAGTTAAAGTCAGATCCTATTTTTTCTTAATTAAAACAAAAATTAAAAACTAAATTAATTAAAATTTAGTTGGCCAATATGCAAAATATTCTTAATGTAGTGAAGGCACATTCTAAATCTTTATCATAATTTTAAAAATTATTTAACATATCTATAATTTCATCATGATTGGTGAAAATTATGAAAGATATCAAATCATGGATTTAATTTATTTATCTTAAGATCTAATCATGCTCAAATTAATCAATGATTAATCAAATAAAGTAAACTATATATTTTTTAATGTAAAAAAAGATTTTCAATTTTGAAAATGCATAATTTCAATCATTCACAGTCAATGCTTATGAATTATAAATATATGCTCATATATAAATTTGACTACTCCAAAATAATTTATAATTATTGAATAATTTATATAATTATTATGTTTATATTAAAATATTAAAAATTTAGCAAAAAAATAAATAAATAAATTACAGAGTGCTCAATGCTAATGAAGATGAATTTACATTTAGTAATCATGCATGAATTTTCATTTAGTAAAATTAAGCACATAAGATGATTTTTATAAATAATATTATTTATCAAAAATTAGGAAATTAACTTTTTCCCTTAGAAAAATAAAAAATATGCATTTTGATTCTAAATAAATCATATAAAAGCATAAGATAAATAAAATGAAATGCATAAGCAACTCTAAATTTTTTTAAGATTATTTAAAATATTATCTATTATGAATTATTTAAATGATAGAGGCTTAAATTTAAAAAAAAATAAAATATAACTATAATTTTTTTTGAGAGAATTACATTATACTTAAAATAATCCTTATGATTTATATAATGTATGTCATAGTCATATGAAAATAAAAGATAACTTGGTCATTTTAAGATAATATTTTTCATTTAAAAATACTAAAGTAATGCAAATAGTTAAATTAAAATTTCAAATAATTATAGAATATTGCATTTTGGAATAAACAACCCTTAATTTTATCAGATTTTCTTAGGTATTGTTAGATTTTAAACAATAAAAAATAGTATTTTAAGTTTTTTAAATATACTAAAATAACTCTAAGAACTTAGAAATAATTTAAAAGTTGGTGGTTGTTAACATTTTTGTCATTAGCTTGTATTAACTTCATAAAAAAAATAGCTTGTGTTAGAATTATTAGAGTGTTGACCTCACTTTTGGAGTGAGTTCTCAACTTCCTCATCATAGATCTAGGACTCTTGTAGACACTAAGAGCTCCTTAGTATTAAGACACTTTTAGTGATTAAGTGAATACTTAACCTAAGCCTAGAGACTTAAAAGGGTTAGCCATAGGGACAGGTTATGCCTTAGAACTATGGAAAACTTTCCTACCCTATAGCCTAAACCCAATCCATGCTTTCTTCCTCAAACCAAATCTAAAATTCATATAAAACCCAAACCAAATTTCCAAGACTCATAATCAATTCCATGATCAAATTCAAGCTCAAAATTTCTCCATAAAAGCTCATGATTAAATTCAGAACCCTTTCTAAGCCCTTTGATTTTATCTTATGGACTTAGCCTTAACCAAATTCAAATTAATCCCGATTCAATTGATTTTCCTAAATATTAATTCAATCTCTCAATCATTTATCAAATCCCAATTCAAACCTAATTCTAAATGATTCAATCCTCAAATCTATTCCAAGTCCAAAATTCCTTCTTAAGTCGTATGACCAACTCTCATAAGCTTAGACAAATCTCCACCTTAATTATCCCAAACTTGATTGATTTCTTTATAAATCAATTATTCATTCATTTATATTCACAAATATAAATGAAATCCATACCCAAATATCCAAAAACCAAATCAAACTAAATCAAACCAAACCAAATCCCCTCTTAAGCCCTATGGACCTATCTCCACAAGCTTACTCAAATCTTAACCCTAATCAACTCAAAATCAAATGATTTCTTTATAAACCAATTGCTCCTTCATTTATATTCATAAATATAAATGAAATCCACCCTCCAATGACCAAAAATAAATCAAACAAAATCAATTCTCTACTTAAGCCCTTTTGACCTACACCCTTAAGCTTGGTCAAATTTGCTTCCAAATCATTCCAAACTCAAGTGATTTTCTCATGAATCATTTATATCTTCATTTATACCCCCCAAATATAAATGAAATATAAATTCACATGACCAAAACCATTTCCAAAATCAAACCAAAATCCAATTCAACCCTTTTTAGCCAATTTCTTGGACTTGGCTAAATCCTATCCAAATCAAGCCAAAACTAATGAATTTTCTCTGAATCAATCATTCCTTCAATCATTTAGCCAAATATAAATATAAACTATAATTATCAAATCAAACTCAAGTCAACCCAAGTCAAGCCCAAGTCAGCCTTTTTGACTTGAAAACTTCAAATGAGTCAAAATCCATTAGACTCCAAATTGATTGTAGTTGGATTTATATTTCAATTCTAGGCTCATATATGAGCTCAACTAAACTTGAATCAAGCCAAAACCAAACCAATTGACCCATTTAGGTCCACTTGAGCCAAAGTGATCTAAATAACCCTTTTTTGAACCAAGCTCTAATCCAGCTCAAATTGGATTGAACCAAGGCCATTCAAGCCTCATATCATGATCAATAATCACCCTACGATGATCAATCACCTCAATTGGGTCAAACCAAGTCAACTTGGTCTTTTGACTAAGTCAATCTTTAGCCTAAATGAAACCTAAACTAGCCAAAACCCACCATATGCTAAATTGATTGAAACCATTGATCCAAAATAACTCATAATCAAGGATTGAACATGACCAAACTCTCAATTGAACCAAACCAAGTCCAATTGGTCATTTGACCCAAGCTGACCCGAATTGGCCTAAAAAGTCAAAATAGGTCAAATCACAATCTAACCCAAATTGATTATAACCAATGACTCAAGTTCATTCCAAATTGATTGTTGAATTTGACAAAGCCATAATCAAGCCCAATTTGACTAGTTGGTCAACTTGACCCAACCTAACCCAAATTGACCTAAAAGGTCAAATTGGCCAAAATCTAAATTAAACCCAAATTGATTCAAACCAAAGCCTACAATCATTTTCAATTAACCATTTAAACATTAATCAATACCTAACCCAACCCAATTTGGTCAAATTGGTCAAATTGGTCAAATTAGTCAACTTAGCCCATTTGACCTACTTGAACCCAAGTGAGCTAAAATCAAACATAAGCTAAATTGATTGCAGTCACTTGAACCAAAACTCTCCAAATCATCATTTGAACCTAATTGGTTTGACCCAATTTGACCAATTGGTCAACCCAACTCAACAAGAACTCATATGAACCCATTTGACCAAGTGAAGCCAAAACCCATTAAATCAGCCCATGAGACTTTGATGGCTAACCAAACATGGCCCAAATTGACCCTAGGTTAGCCCAAAGTCTGCCCATACGTCAAGTGGGCATCATCTAAGGGGATTAGCCATTGGAAAAACCTCTTTGCATTGGATTCCTTCCCCATTTAGCAAACTCCACTCTCTCATCACTTGGGCAGCCATCCAATTGCCAAATAGAGCATGCCTAACCTTCCTAGCCCACCCTAGGCATACTAGGACTTGCCATGGACCAAAGGGAGGTGAGTTAACTCATCTTCCATGCAAATCAAACATTCAAAGGATCAAGGAAAGGAAATATTCTCATATCATACCTTGAGCCACCTCTCAAGCCTTCCCCCACTCCTGGTGAGCCACGTGGACCTGATGAAGATAATTTTGGCGGTCTGACGGTGGCTGGCTGGCGAGAAAATGGAATTGAATCCTATCCATCAACCTCAGCAATTGAGGGGATATACCCCTCAATTTGAACAAGAATTCATTGATTCATCTTTGTTTGAGTTAGAGAGAGTGAAGGAGAGTCTCCAACAACCTTTCCCCTAGCTCCGAAGCTCCTCCATTCCTCCCTCTCTCGATTTTACGTCAAACCGAAATAGGGGGACCAATTCCAAATCCCATTTGCCCAATCCTCCACCAAACTTCAATCAAGTTTGTACACACCTTCCACACAATATTAAAGCCAACCCAATCATTTCCCAAGCTCCAAAGCCATCAGAAACTCGAGTTTGATCAAGACCGAAGCTCTAAAGTGCATGGATTGGTCATCCGATGGATCTACTCCAAATCAAGGCCCAAGCTTCTCAATATGGATTCATCTTTACTAGACGAAGCTACCTTCATCAATCCCACTGTCAGTCTTGAGCTCCAGCAAGGTAATTCCTCAAAATCGTAGCCTAGGTGAAGTGTGGTTGGTCTTTTGTGAAAGAAATTTATATGTCACACGATCTTAGCCATTGGATGTGTTCCACTCCTTCCCCTGATGGTGTGAGATCATTTTGGAATCAATCCAAGCTCTGGTGAGCTTGGATCAAATGGAGAAAGATGGATGGCATCATCTTTCCGCCTTAGAATGAGAAAGGTCATGGGCGTCAAAAGCTCGTTGTTGTGAAACTTCGTGGCTTGATATTTAGCTCGATTTCGTTCGTTAAGTAATGAAACATGAACAAATTTTTAGGTCGATTTATAAATGGTAGAACACGAACAATCCTTTGTTCGATGTGTTATTTCGATTTCTTCGAAATAAATAAATAATTTATGTTAAATTTTATTTAAAATATAATTTATGTCATTAAATATTTTTAAAATTGATATTTAATTTAATTATAAAATTAGTTAAAAAATTTTAAATAAAATAAGCTAAAATATATTAGTAATTATTATAAGTTTTTTATAATTATGCTTAATGTTCTTGTTTAGATTTTAGCTATTTTAGTTAATGTAGAAATTTATATTACTGGGATTTTAAAATAGTGGCGACCTAATATTGCCCTAGTCTCGACTCTTCCGCATTTGATGACCCTCTCGAGTCTCGACTCTTCTACCTCTCGACTCGCCTAATCCACGTAAATTCGACTCCCTCTCTTGTCTCGGTGTTTTGGTAGGATTTACTCTTCCTAGCAAGAGTCTTGCGGTTGTGAGTCTTGCGGTTGAAATGGTAATATCTGTAAGTATGGGTGTAAATTGGTCTGATCTCATCTTATGGTTTGGTACCGGATATTGTTTTCTTTTCTTTTTTACATCATCGGTTTCATGTTAAAAAAATATACATTGTGGTGATATCGGTTTTTTAGGGTTTGTAGGCGAACACAATTTTCTTTTTCTTTGCGTGATCTCGGTTTTATTCTTATTTTAGCGGTTCTTTTATTCTTACTATGGAGATCGTGGAGAATCAGAGAATATGCATACCTTTATTTCACGTTAACACATTTGCTTCTTTTATTCTTACTATGGTCTATAGAGATGCAGTTCTTTTATTCTTACTATGGAGGTTATGTTCATCATGTATTTTCAGTGGTTTGGATGTTACCTGATCATATATTTAGGCGGTTGTAATCTTTGTAATCTTTTCAACTATGGATGTCTTTCCCGTAGAATGTTGTGTATTATTTGAGAATTTGTGTTTCAAAGGAGAAATCATTCTATTATGCATATGAGAATGAAGTAATTACAAAACTGCGTATCTTTGTATCTTTGTAATGTTGTATGTTATGCATAAATCTTTGTCATAGAAACATGGAATGTGTTATGTGTAAGACCCCTTTTCCTCATATTCTAGTTATT
Source organism: Cymbidium sinense (assembly GCA_021442155.1). Classification (NCBI taxonomy): domain Eukaryota; kingdom Viridiplantae; phylum Streptophyta; class Magnoliopsida; order Asparagales; family Orchidaceae; genus Cymbidium; species Cymbidium sinense. The sequence goes on from CM038220.1 coordinate 102,572,838, forward strand.
ATCTTAGATTGGGTAAGGTAGAATATTTATTTGAACTTGAGCTTGAGCTAATACCGCTTGATATCGATCTATAGTGATGAAAAGAAATATTTATTACCTTTAATAGAATGCACTTACATCTACGTGTTTCTCGATGTTTTATGGTGAAAAGTGTTTATCCTTGTTGCTTTTGAGGGTTTTCTTATCTTGCTACTAGTCGGATTTCAAAGATGATTGGAAAATTACTTGGTTGAAAGCGATAGTATGGATTCTAATCATAGACAAACTCATGAAAAGTTCTTGTAAGATCTCATAGATCAACCACTCTCTTAAGTATGTCTTTGATAGGTGCCTTACACATCGGATATTCTTTTTTTCATTGATATTGAAGAAGATGGTGACATTCTATTCTTGAGGATAGAATTTTTTAACAAAGTCATGCACTTTTCTTGGTTTCATTTTTTACTCCAACGTTATACTTATCTAACATCCAATGAGTAGGCGAAAACTTGTTCTCTTTTGGTTGATGAAATTGGATTGGATTTTCTTTGTATATTTGGTAACCCGGTGAATTCATTAGCCAATCAACATAATTTTATTGTCCCAATATGCAATCATCTTAGGCGAAAACTTGTTCTCTTTTGGTTGATGAAATTGGATTGGATTTTGCTGTATATTTACAGTGACTTGTGGAAAATCCCAAGCAGTGGTGGGACAATAGATCATCAAAGGTAAACCATTTTGTTCCAGACTTCACCACTTAAATGAATATTCCTATTGTCACTCCAAGAATAACTGATATTAGTCAGCTGTTGTTTTTAATATGCTTTTCTGTGTAATATGCAGCTAAAACCGGGTTTTCTGAAGTTTTTCCTTCCTCACTGAATTTATTTTCTCACTCTAAAGCCTTGCCCTATTTAATATGGCACCATCTTTCAACAATGTTTTGACTTCTTCAAGTCCATAACGAAGGATAAAGTTGGATGTAGTTCTAAACATTTACTTTGTTGATGTTAAAATCAGAATATGGCAGTGCATTTAGTTTATGACTAAATACATAAGCTTTGTTTTCTATTTTTCTTATATTACAATTTTATCTTGACAGCATAGAATTGATCACATCCTCCAGGTCAGTTTATGTTTCTTTGAATTTATTTGTCTAATACCAATAGACTATGATTTTGTATTCTAATTAGACTGTTATGTCAATAAAATTCTATCTAATTGGTTTTTTTCCCTTGATGTGCAAGACAAATCGATCTTACATTGTATTCTTGCTTAGTTATTTCCAGACCTTGAGTAATGAGTTACTAATAGATGATTAAACAAAAATATTTTGACATCTAACAAGTGACTAGGTCGACCTTTTGAAAGAGAGTTCATGGGCCTTTTTTAAAACATTTCTCCAAAAGAATAGATAGCATGTATAATTATTATTCTTGAATTCTCTCTTTTCTATGTTGCAGTCAGCCTGTTGAAGTTTTATAAGTAGCAGGCTAGCAGCAAATTATGATTAATAATATTGATCTACAATCTATAGGACTACTTGATGATCTCATTTGATTAGATTTTATGATTATTTAGCGTCAAGATTAAAGAGGCATATATACACATTTTTCTCTTTTTTAGTTCTCTAAATTTGTAAAATTTTGCACTTCACCTCATCTTGTTCGGTATGACCAATGGTGTCTCGCCAAAATTGTCATGTTAACTAAGAATCTTAATACCTGAGGATTTTACTAAATAACTACATAAGCTTGTTTTATCATCCAACCTTCTTATTCTTGTTCCTTTTACATGTTATTCTCTTCTTTGGAACTACCTACTATTTAGTTTGGTTTTGTTCTTTGTGCATTATATAATTCTTTGGTTTGGTTTGTTCTTTGCATCCTTATTGGGCTATGACAAGATCTTTTGATGCTACACTTGGAAATTTGGGGATCTTTACATTATTAATGTGTAAGATCACTTGTGATATTACATTAATGGGCTATGATGAAAAATTAAATAGATGTATGAGATGCAACTTAGCTTGATATTTGGCTGTATGTATTTTCCAAACATTTAATTTAATTTTTTGTGATTACATTTTGTCAATTTTCTGAATGTCTATCATTTATTCAATGATATTTAGCTTAATAGTTTGGATTCTTTGGAACAGATGCTACACTTATTTTTATTTTTTTTGTGATTTCATTGTCATTTTTTGTGATTTCATTTTGTCAATTTGGACAGATCTACACTTATTTTCATTTTTTTAATTAGTAGTATTAATATTAATCTTTCATTTTATCATTTTTTTATGTCTAATATTCATACGTCATCAATGGGCATCAATGATTATTTATTTTAGTTTACCTCATAATATTTATTTTATAATTTTCTTGGTTTTGTTTACATGAAGTCTTATAGTTTTGAAGATTGAGATTGGTTGACTTTGAGGATATGAAAATTTGAAAGTATAAACGAACATTAAATGAAATTGATTTGATTAGAAATTGATATTTGGAAATTGTAACTTCATTATTTTCTTAGCTTTTATTTTTGAAATTGTAAGTTGTATATGATCATGTAAAATTTTAGGTTGAATTTATTTTAGAAAGTTGTAAATCTGTAAATTTGTAAATTATGTAAGTTATGAATTTGTAAATTTGTATATGCATATATGAATAAATGATATATGATCTTGTAAATTTTGTTAGGCTATAAATTAGTATTTGAAGTTGTGTTCAATTTTGTGTAAAAATGATTTTTGAATCTCTGATTGAAAATCATTTAATTTAAAAAATAAATTTTAACGTATATAATTTTGATTTTGAATCTTTGAATGAATCTCTAATTTTAATTTTTTTGTGTAACAAAGTTTTTTTTTAGTGTAAAAATAATAATTATGATTGTATATAATTATTTTGTATAATTGTATATTTTTTAGTTTAATTCTTGTCAATAGTATTTTAGTTTTTCAGTATAAGATTTTAATAATTATTTTTAAATTACAAATAAAAAAAATAAAATTATTAAAATATAAAATCGAGCCAATTTTAGAACACGAGCCTAAAGCGAACACGAATATTTTTTTACGAATACGAGCATATAAGCTATTTGAACACGAGCCAATTTGAACAAAAATAATAATCGATCTGAACTAATAGTTGTTCGGCTTCGTTTACACCCCTAGTCATGGGCCATCCATTTCGCATGATTTGAATAGAAGGCCGTGATTAAATTATGCTTAAATCCTCTGATTATTCCCTCTAAATCGTGGGATTAATCGTGACCGTCGGCTCTTAGATTGGATTGTCCACGAGAAAGTGCATCTGCCGCCGACTGATTCAACCGCGTGGATGTGACAACTTAAATAACTAATCCCATCATGCCACGTCAGCATGCCATGTGGTGCTGATGGGATTACGATTTTAATTAGGGTTAATTAATCCATTTTTATTACCAAACCTTCCATAATTCATGACTAATTGTAGAAAACTCCAAAAAAAATATAAATGAGGGCTCATTTTAAAGGTATTTTAGAGAAGAATTTAATAAAAATATTTTCAATAAATTTTGAACATGAAATAGAGCTTAATTAGGGCTTAATTAAAAAATTAATTAGCTTAATTACTCTTTAATTAATCATCCATTGATTTCAAAATTTTTGAGGATGTTTAGGGGATGACCTCTACCTCCCCTATTTTTCTTGGAATTTAATTATTTTTTAATTAGGAAAATTGATTGGTTAAGCTCTAATTACCCTCTGAACTTCATTAAGTGGTGATTAAGCATATGAATAATGACTAATTAATTATTTGTACTCCCTAATCACTGTTGAATAGTAAGAATACTTAGGGAAGTGGATTAGAGCCTCCCTCCTAATCCTTTCTCTAATTTTCTCTCTATTTTTAACTAAAGTCCTAATTATTAATTAATTAACTAATTAGAAACTTAATTAGCAAAATTAGAATTTAAATTATATTAAATCATGCTTAATCCAGTGGATGGCTTGTGGAAATAGGTGGCAACATATTTCCCTACCTTTTACCCTTAAGCCCATCTCATTTTAAGATATTTGTTAACTTTGGTTAGTCTTTCTTTTTAGGAGAGATGGATTATTGGTTTAATTGATTTGAAAAATCTAATTAAATCTGATTTTTCCTTAATCCATCTTGGGTAGAGCTTCAAGGGTTCAAGAATCTAAAGATGCTTAATGAAATTATGATTAGCTCAAATGTGTGAGAAAATCATGAAAATAATTAAAAATGGTTCCTTAAGCATAATTATTAAATAATTATGAGTTAATTGAATTAGGCCCCTTTCATTTAATAGGAGCATTGCTATTTACTTTTCCATTCATGCATATTATAATAACTCATAATTATTTAGTTAATAACCTTAAGGTAACATAAGTAAGGGTTAATTAATTGATTTAATCTATGCTTAACTTAATCAATCCATAAAAATCACTTAATTGCTTCTTACTAAATCAAATTAATCCACACATATGAAAAATGGGATTAAGATTAGCACCTCTTTCTCACATCTCTTAAATAAAGTTAAACATAAAATAAAAAATGGCATTAAGAAACTTTGGTTTATTTTAAATGTGCTTATTTAATATGATTATCCTTAGGAATTAATTGAATCGAATAAAATTTTGTGCTTATGTTCTTTTATTTCTCACCAATTATATTAAATGTTGTATGCCACTTGTAATCATGCATTCATCCTTTTCAAACAAAAAAAGTCAAGTTGCATATGTTGGCCTAAATTAAAAATATGTGTGGCTATTGTCACTATTAAATCTCAAATATATTTTCAAAAGCTTATTAATGTATAATAATACATGTTGTGATATTAGTTATACATACATAGGAAGTGCATGTGAATATAAGCTTAGTGTATGAAGTGAAGCTTCTTTCTTTCTTTCATATGTTGATTTGTATAAGTATGAATGTTAGTGGGTACATTAGTCTAGACATTCTAGGCACACATGACTTTAAGTAGCCCCAAGGAAGTTTCTACCTCACTCCCCTAGTGCAAAATAATGGCAACGTACCTGTTTGATTTCATTCTTATGCATTTGACATTAGAATTTGGATAGAGCTTTAATTCATTCACACAAATAAATGAATTAAATTAAATACAATTTTTGCATGATTCTCTATTCTTATAGTTGTTTATACATCCATATGTATTTAAGCATAGAGGGTATAACTAGTCTGGACACCCGAGGATGCACGGCTTTAAGTAGCCCCAAGGAGCTCTCTATCTCATTCTCCTGGTCAAGCAATGGTGAAGTACTTGCTTAGAACTTTCATATATTTGAATTTGTATTTAGCTAATGAATGATAATCTTCTTTTTATATAAAACTCATTTATGCATCCTACATCTAAGTGTGCTAAAAACATATTGCATGTATAGATATGTTTAGGACTTAATCATATGCATGTTATATATGATGAAAAGAAATGAACAAATATGTGTTGTGTGATAGTAATTCACTCCAATTAGTCTTAAGATGTCTTTCTTATTGAATGAGACTATTTAAAGTGAACCTAAACCTAAGACTAATTAAAATATGTAATAAGCATTCACTAAAGACAATTCATCTAATTATTTTGCCTTAGATGTGACTTAAAATAGGGATAAAAGAGAGTGATCCTCTATTTTCTTCTCTTTATAACACTTAGTTGTTAAGTGCAAGTCAAATGGAACAAAACAAAATATTAAGTAAAAATTCCTAAATTAACTAAATCATTTAAAGTGAAATCATTTTTATTAATATTCCTAGTTGCATACCACACAAGCCTTAATATTAAGTCACCACTTTTTTGGTATTCTTTGTAATAATGGTGATGTTTGGTTTTGTGATGTTGTAGACTAGATGTTAGGGATGGGATGTTTGCCAGCAATTATATTTTTATGCTAGAGATTATGCTTAAGGGGTGCTTAAAAATAAATATAAATTGCTCTCTTTTATAGGTTGCTTAACCCCTAAGCATAATCTAAATAGTATAGGTGGACTTAGTTACCCATATGCAGGGTGTTAAGTCTAAATCATACATATAACTGCTTGGATTATATGGTGTGTTTAGCTAACGCTTGTTTTACAGGTGTAGTTAGATTTACTTTTTCCTATTTTTTAATGTAATTTTGTATTAGGAATTAGGGCGAGTGTTATGGGGGGATTAGGATGAGCAGAGGCTAAAGGCTTTTATGAGGAGGCCCCTGCAACAAGCAAGCAAAATGAAGGAATGAAGGAGATAAGAAGAAGACCTCCCCTTCCCCTAGCATTTATTCCTTAGTAATTATAATTATTCTTTCATATACCGAGTTCTATAAGGGTGGAGCTCGACTACCCATTTCTCTTTTTGGGTAATACAGTGGTACCCAACCGCACCAGCCTATTATTCTTTTACATTGAGTTTATAAATTATTTGATATTTTATTTACAACTGAGTAATAAAAATGACATGCCTTTTCCTAGTTTCTTCATATATGGTGATTTAATATGTGGCCTAAATCTGGTTAGGCTCTTAAGAAAAATTAATTTTTCTACACCAACTACAACTCATAACTAAATTTTATAAATAACTCATAACCACACATAAAGCCTATGCATTAAATCAAGATATAAAAGATTTAGCAACCCTTTAGCTGGATGTTGTATGCTTAATATCATGCATATCATATTATTTCTCTCTTGAAAATAAGATATTTTCATCCTTACACAATAGGGGAATGATGGCCTGTGAGGGCATCCCTTGTGGTGGAAAATACCCCTTTCTCTCTAATTTGATCATTTCATCATGCAAAACTAGCCTTTATCTGAAATATAAATAAACTTTGAAAGATTTGCATTAGACTAAGTCATTACTCATACCACTTATTCTCTAGTCTATTTAGGGAGTGGGTTTAAGGACTTCAGCCTCTTTCTAATAAAAATAACATAACCATCTTGCAAACCATATGACTTGACCATATGATTTTAAAGTGTAGGAGGAGTTAGCTGGATGTCACTCTAAGTGATTATAAGTCCAGTAGTCAGGTGGTTTACCCTCTCTTGTGGAGATAAACTATATAACCATCTTCGCTTAGATTTAGGATGTGCTTTGACCCTCACTGAAGCTCCCTATATTTAGGATCTGAGGTAGCTATTTCTTTCTGGCTACAAGCATAAATCCTTACCTCTTAGGCATTTTTACAATCTTGTGTTGTGGGATTATAAGTCCTAGCCTTTTAATAAAATCTCAACTCAAATATACAATTCTCTTCAATTTCAAATATATAAAGCCCAATAATAGGATAAGCTAGAATGCTTACTGGGTTTCCTAGTATCATGAGCATTCCCTACTCATCTCCCTTTAACTTCAATAATAAGTCTCTCCTTTTTCATCTATCTCGATTGATTTTCCAAACATAGCCAATTTATTGATAGTCCTATCTTTCAAATATTTGGAGATAATAATTTTCTACTTTAATTAAGAGTATTTTTAAGAAACTCACCATTCTTTAGGATGTAATTAAATATGAGGGCTTTCCCCCATAGGGAACTTTAAAACCTAGTTTAAATAAACCCTGCTTTATTCATACATATAAAGTAGGAGAAAATTTGGTATATTTGAAGACCCATCATACCTTAAGAGTCCTTATTAGGTGATTAGATCTATTGTAGGGTGGTGATTTTTATCTTTCAAGATAGTGCACCATTCCTTGATATCGTACCTAATTACCTCAATAAGTATACCCTCAGATCATGGTATCCTCCATACACAATCAAAAATAAGCACCATAGATTTTTCTAGCGACTCTGCTGGGGATGGTTCCTCTCTCCATCCTAATAGATAATTGTTATCTCCAAGCATCGATAGTGGACTTGTATTTTATATGAGTCCAAGACTATCTTTCCTTTCGTTGGCACTTAGCTTATTTCAATCTTAAGCAAAGCAAGCCAACATCCTCTAGTTTTAGGACCTCCCTCCTTGTAGGTCTTAGAACCCCTATTGGATCCCCCAATAGGTGAAAGACAAAATTAAGCAATGAAAGGAGATGACAAAATTTAGAACCTCCTAACCACTAGCTTGGTGAGGCAAGGTTCATCTTATATTCAAGAAAATAAACCCTTTTGCAAACAACACTCTTCCAAAAGAACTTTTTAAAAATTCACATAACAAAAGATTTTGCACAAAATTCATAAGAAACTTTCAAAAAGCACAAAACTCATATAACCAACCTCATCTAACGACCCCCATGATTTTTACATGGAGGTTCTTTTCAAAATAAAATCAAAATCATTTTTCAAAACATCTTTTTGAAAATAGTTATCTCCATTCAACATACTCAAATTTGTTGAATGAAGATTCTATGTTCAAATAAAATCATAACATAAAATTGAAACTCCACTCAACATATTTACATATGCTAGCATTGGAGTTTTTCTCTTTTTCAGAAGCACAATTTTGAAAATGACTGCCTCCATTCAACATGCTCAAATTTGTTGAATGAAGATTTTATTTTCAAATAAAATCATAGCATAAAGTTGAAACTCCACTTAACATATTTCACATATGCTAGAGTTGAAGTTTCCCTCTTTTCAAAAGCAAGAAATCACACACATAAAATTAAGACATATTTTAAACTCCATTTAATACCCAAATTTGTCAAATGAGAGTCCCATTTCCAAAATTCACGAAGATAAATTGAACTCTATTTAGCATACCCAAATTTGTTAAATAGATTTACCCTCTTTAACATAATCACATTTGATTCTACTTAACATACCAAATTTGTTAAATAAGAGTCTCATTTTCAAAAAATCATAATCTCTTTTGATTCTACTAAAACATACCAAATTTGTTAAGAGTCTCATTTTCATAAATCATAACACATTTGACTCCCACTTAACATACCAAATTTTTTAAGTGAGAGTCTCATTTTCAAAATACAAATCATAATCACACTTAACTCCCTCTTAACATACCAAATTTGTTTAGGAGAGTCTCATTTTTAAAACAGAAACCAATCACATTTGGCTTCCTACTTTACATACCAAATTTGTTAAGTGAGAGTCTCATTTTTTTTAACAAATCAATCACATTTGGCTCCCACCTAACATACCAAATTTATTAAGTGAGAGTCTCATTTTCAAACACATATCAAACACATTTGTCCTCTACTTAACATAGCAAATTTGTTAAGTAAGAAGTCCCACTTTCAAATCAAATCAACATATATCACACATAACCAATCATCACAAGCAAAGATGTTTTCACAAAATCTTCAAACATATAATCAAAACCTCTTCTTAGCATACCTAAATTTGCTTAAGTAAAGGTTTTCCAAATCAAAAATTTTCAAACAAGACCTACAATACAAATATCTTCAAAGGTCTCTCCAAATATTTGAACCCCATCTAACCTACTTAAATTGGTTGAGTATGGGTTCTAAATCAAAATCATATGGTAAAGTCCCTTCCAAATATCAAAAATCTCTCCAAAATTCAATGAACCCCACTTAGCATACCTAAATTTGTTAAGTATGGGTTCAAATTCCAAATTAAGTATAGAAGTCAATGATTGAAGACAAACATCAAGGCAAGGTCTAACTCAATTATGTTTCAACAAATGCAATGATTCCAGTACAGTCAGTCTTTTTAGCCCTTAGTCAGTGAAGTGATCATGGCTCATAGCAAGTTCATCTTCTCTTTCTCTTCTAGTGTAGATTTGGCCTTGATCGGCCACCCAACTCACCATGAATGACACTGATCTACTTTGGTCATGGCTGAGATGGTCCAGATTACTTGTGAGGGCTCCTCACAATCAAGTAGGAGGAGGTGACGCCCACTCATCCGGTTTAATATTCCATCTGATTTTGAGTTTCCCTCATTGAAGAGGAAAGCCGCAGTGATTCCCATGCCCCGTTCAGCCCTCACAACTATTAGTAGAGAGGAGATGCAATGATTCCAGCTATTTCAGTACCTACCCATCCAGTTTCCCCTACCATAGCTCTAGCGAGAGCTGCTACCTCCTCTTTGGTCACCCCAAATGGGAAGGCTATCATAGCCTCTGAGATAGTCTCCCCCACCTTTGAGGTAGGTTCCAGCTCTCACTCTACTCTGCTTAGTCACACCCAAAACCACAACAAAAATTGAAAGATTAAGCAGGATCATGAGCGACCAGCCAAAGAGCTTGACGATGTTTCCCATATAGCTGAGTAAGGTTCTCCCTGTGAGACCTCTCCATTTTTGAGTGGAAGTAGGTTCCACCCCCTCTTAGCCTCAGATGGAGAGGAAGACTACCGAAAGATCACTGCATCTCCTCTACCACCAGCATACCATGAGACACTGGCTAAGGAGCATAGGAGGCCCTACACCGGACTTAGGACTATTATACGCTAGGTCAGTAGAGCTTACAGATGCTCAGAGTCTAGTACCTTGTTTGACTTACGATCCATGATCCCTAGTAATGTTAGGGGTCAGATCCATAGAGAAAGAGAGAGAGAGAGAGAGCCATGGAGGCTTGAGTATCTACCCAGGCAGACAGAAGAGAGTGATGGAGGTATGCCAGCCAATCACCAGTCTCTACTCTAATGGATTTTCTTGATCATCGCCTTATCAGGGCCGATCATTTAGACAACATTATTCTTACTGGTACAGTCCACCGTAGGAGGAGATCTCCAGTTGAGGGGGGAAGCAATGTTGCCATCTATGGGTAAATAAAATAAAATAATTATTAGATCACATTCATCATCATCAATCAATATCCTCCCTCTTCCTCCTTTTTGGGTTCTCTCTTCTTATCTTCATCCCTCTCGGAAAGAAAGATGAAGACAAAAAAGAAAGAAAGAAAGAAAAAAAAGAGAGAGAAAATTCAATATGATGATGATTGCTTCTTTCTTTATATGGACACCACATAGTATCAAGTGTACTTATTAGGGTGATTGGTATTACATCGAGGGAAAGGTGTACTATCTAAAGATAGAAGTCACCACCCTACAATGGACCTAATCACCTAAATAAGGACTCTAAGGACTTATGGGTCATGATGTACTGAGATTCTTCCCTACTTTACATGAAAAAAAGTAAAGGTTTATTTTAAACGGTTGTTAAGTTCCCTACAGGAAAGCCCCATAGTTAATTACATCCTAAAGAATAGATTCCTTAGGAATACTCGACAAGGTAAATGATAATTATCTCTAAAGATTTCAATAGGTTAAGACTATCAATCAATTGGTTTATTTTTAGAAAATTAAGTGGGACCGATCAAGAGGAGGGAGTTCTTATCGAAGCCAAATGAAAATAAGTAGGGGATGCTTAAGATACTATGAAGCTTAGTAAGCATTCCAAACTATCCTATGGTTGGGCTTAACATTTTTTGAAATTGATTTAATTTTTTTAAGTTATTATTTTATTAGAATTTTAGGACTTACGATTTCACAACACAAGATTGTGCAAATGCCTAAGAGGTGAGGATTTATGCTTAAGGCTCACAAAGGGGAGAAGGAACCTCTGAACCTAAATCTAGGGAGCTTTGGCGAGGGCCAAAAGTACAACCTAAATCTAAGGTGAAAATGGGTATTTGGTTTACCTCCACAAGAGAGGATAAACCACCCGACTGCTTGGACTTATAATCACCTGGGGGTGGCCGCCAACTAACTCCTCATACAGTTTTAAATACATGTAGGCAAGTCATATGCTTTATGCAAGATAACTAGGTTGCTATTTATTTTAGAAAGAGACTAAGTCCTTAAACTCACTCCCTAAGAGACTAGATCATGTAAGGGCATGAAATGACTAAATCTAATGCAAATCATATTACATTTTATTTTTCATTTATTTGACAATCATTTGACTCAGGCTTATAGAATTCATATGCCTAATGCATGAGAAATGAGATTATGGGCCAAAATCAATGAGAAGGGAGGAGGTATGTTTTCACCATGGCTCTCAAAGGTCAAGCCAAGTTTCTCTGGCAAAGGTGGAAGCCCTCCAATCAAGAGTAAAATAAGATGCTTTTTATGCATGATGATATAAAAGAAATACTCATCCAAATGCTAAGGGTTGCTTTTATCTTGATTTTAACTTGATTTTAAATGAGGTTATGAGTTCTTTATTTTAATTTTGAGTTGATTAATTTGGTAGAAGATTTATTTTTCCTAAGAGCCTAATCCACATCCAGGCCATACATCAAGTAAGGAAGAAACTAGAAAAACATGTCATCTAAATGCATAAGCTAAACAAATCATCAATCAATTTATAAAACCAATGCAAAAGAATAAAAGGCCAAGTGTGGTCGGCACACCGACAAACCCAAAATAAATTGGGTCGAAGCTCTACCCTTATACAACCCAATTACAAATGAATTACAAAAAGGAATTCATGTTATGGGGGTCTTCATTCTTCTTTTCTTCTTTCTTCTTTCTTCTTTCTTCTTTATTCTTTTGGTTTCTTCTTTTGGATGGTTGGAATGAGGTTGCTCCAAAGGCTTTACATGGTGCAGAAGATAAGATCTTATGACCAATGCTCATCCTAATCCCCCATAATAATCATTCTAAAAATCCTAATTTTCCAAATTTACATGAAAAGGAAAAGTAAAGTCTAACTAATGCCTACAAAATAGAGATTAGCTAAACAAACCATACAAATCTCAAGCATGCATATTAGACTTAGCACCCCACACATGGGTAAGTCCACTGCCTATGGATTATGCTTAGGGGTATAAGCACCGCATAAAGCTTATATTTTATTATTAACCCTTAAGCACAATCCCCTGCAAACAATAATGATTAGACTAAATCATCCTATCATTCATTCTATGCACATTCACCCTAACATTCAAACTAAAACATATATCACAAGATAAAAGAAAACATCAAACCATGCATTGCCTAACCTAAAGCTAGAAGTGGTGACTTTGTCTAATGTGTGTACTTTAAAAGGTTTGAGTGGTATGTTTAACTATGGATTTAGGGTTTGAATTTTCTAAGTGTGAAAGTGTTCAATTTAGAGAATGGTTTCATTTAAGTTATTTTACTGATTTGGGTTGATTTTATTTTGTATTTTTGATTTGGTTTAAGTGAATCCTACTTAATTACTAAGTTGTAAAGAGAAAGGAAAATAGAAGATGACTTTTCTTTCCTTCCCTACCTTAAGTAACTTCTAAAGTAGATTCAAATTTAGTTTTTTTTAGTGAATGTTTTATTATATATTTTGATTAATCCTAAGTATAGATCAACTCTAAACAAACCTATTCAAAAAGAAAGGCATTTTAAGATTAAGTAAAGTGAATTAAGATCACAAAACACACATCACTTCATTTCTTTCCCAACATGTATAACATGCATATGAATAAATCCTAAGCATATATATACATACAAATAAGAATGTTTAGCACACTTTATGATGATGCTAAGTTAATTACTTAAGAAAATTGGAATGCTTTATGATGCATGATTTTCATTAAGTAGAAAAGATGTTTTCTTATCCATTTTCACATGCACACATGTATGTATGAAAAGCATAAGTGAGTATGCCATTGTTAACCAGGGGCGTAAGGTATAAAAACTACTTAGGGCTACTTAAAGTCTCACAACCCCAGGGTTGTCCAAACTAATACCACTTTCCTTAAATACTAACACATGTACAAAAGAAATGAATGGAAAAGAAAGATGCAAAAAGTTTGTATTTATTTATTTATTTTGTTTATGCAATTTATATGTACAAGTGTAGATATCCTTCTTAAGTGATAGCATAGGAATGAATAGTAAATGGAATTAGGCAAGTGTTAGGTTCTTTTCAAATGAATTAAACATTTTACCAAATCCTATTCAAAACTATACTAAAAGAGAGAAGGAAAACTACTATAATCACATCCTTATATTTTACTCACATGCAAGCTTAAAATAAAATATAAGTAGCACACTTTAGTTTTGATAATTGATTCATATATTTTGAAAATAATTTGATTTAATAGTGATAGCCAATTCATATTTCTATTTTAGCCAAAACATGCAATTTGACATAAAAGAAACATTTCATTTTCTTAATTTGATTTTTGAAAAGTATGAATGCATGAAATCCATATGAAATAAATATTTAGCATGTTGGGAAGGAACTAAAATGGTGAAATCATGTAAACACATTCACCCTAATTAATTCCTAAATATAATCTTATGAAATAAGAAAGCTTAAAGCAAATCAAATTATTTTAAAAGAAGGTTTGATTTTTTTTTTTTTTTTTTTGAGTTTGATTTAATTTGAGAAATGTGAGATAAGTTTGTTGTTCCTAACTCATTCCCACATGTGTATAATATTTAGTTTAATTTTAGATGATTAGATCCATTTTATATTTTGATTAGGTTAAGGTATGAATTAAGTGTTTTAATTATCCCTTACCTATACCACCTAAGCATAATTAATCAAATAATTATGAGCCAATGAGAAGACATAAAATCTCACAAAGAATTTATATTTGCAATGCACCTAGGAAGAAAGGCCTAATGCAATTTGGCTCATGATTAATGATTAATTAAACTAAGGGGTTTAACTTAAGTAATTTCATAACCCTCTCACATGTGTGAGTTGGATTTTGATTTCTTAATTGTACTTAGCTCTTGAACACCCAAGCATCTACCCAAGATAGATTAATTGAGTTCTGGAGAGTTTTAGAATTTTATGAAATTAATTAAGGGGGTAATTAGTGAATTAACCCTTAATTAAGGTTGGATTAAGAAAGAAAAAGGGGTTTAAGGAATATCTTAAGGAAGGTATCCTAAAATTATTCCCTAAACCTCATGTTCACTTAATCAAAACTTAATTGACTCAATCAGATAGTTAAACCACTAATTATACCCTTAATTAAGCTTAATTACATGAAGGGGGTAATTAGAAATTAATCAAGCAATTCCTTTAATTAAACTACCAATAAATCCCAAGAAAATTAGGGGAGGCAGAAGTCATCCCACTAATCATGCTCAAGAAGTTTGGAATTAATCAATGATGTAATTATAGGGCAATTAGCAAATTAACATTCCTAATAAAACCTAAATTTAGAGAAAAGAACTATTCAAAATCAATTAAAATTAATTTAAGAATATTTTATGTTCAATTATCTATCTAATGCAATTTATTTCATATTTTTTTGATTTTAGATAAATGAATATTTGAAGTTTAATTAATTAGAACATTAAATAAGCCTACTAAGTATTTAATCCCGAGTGCCACATGCACTACTGCGCATATCTTCGCTGCACGGTGATTAGATAATAAAATTGTCACATCAGAAATCGTCAGGGCGACGCTATGCTTTCTCTCAATCATTTGATCAAGGATCGATTAATCGAAAAGCCGTAGTTCTAAAGGGTAAATTCATGGATCTATGTGGATTAAATCTTGGCCATCCATCCAAATTGCATGGATGGACGGCCAGAGATTCATCCTTGTTCTTCCCTATGAGAAATAGAAACCGTCCACTTTCAAAGAGAAGATCCGAGCTCGATTGAGCTCAGATTGGATTAAAAATCAACTTTCACCATCTAAGCATGAGGAAAAGCACATCTAATGGCTAGATCAACATGATTGAAATCTTCACAAAGGACCAAATATACATTAAAATTAAGCTTTAAAAAATGGCATACCATCGAGTGATCACTGCTCGATTCTTGGAAGCTTCATCTAGTGAGAAGCTTTCTAAGAGTTTGAGGTCTTGAGATTGGGTGGTTGCTTCTATGGGTCAACTCCTCTTTGCCTTGAGTTGGCCTTGATTAGATCCTCCCTTGCCTTTGGAGCTTGGTAAAGAGCTTGAGTGAACTCGACTTGACCCTCTAATGGAGCTTGCAAAAGGAATTGAGCTAATTTGGAGTGTGGAGTAAGTTGGTTTTCTGAGCTCCCTACTTTCAAGCTGTGAAAAATAGAGAAGAAGTTTCAATCTTTGGAAGCTTAAGACTAGTTTTCTCCCTGGTTTCAATCAATCAAGGAGAGTGATGTTGAATTGAATTAGGGGAGTATATCTCCCTAAGAAATCGATGACCTATATTATCCATTTAATCCAATTGAGCTCATTGAATCAGTTTGTTAGGCTGTTATATGAGTCATTGCAATAGGTTTTGTTCAGGGAAGAAGTGGTTGAGGTGGTCATATGCTTGAATTGAGTGGAAGGAGGATTCCAATGTGCTCCATTTCAAGGCATGTGGTCAGTTTGGCTATTGGGCTAGGTTGGGCTGACCCAAACCCATTAGGTTGGGTGCACCACACTCCCTAATGTTCACTTGATCCATTAAGAGAGTGTCATGTGGTTATGGAAAGGATTTGACCAAATTCCATGTGAATTTAATCAAAATTTACCCTATGGCCTAGGGGTAAAATGGTCATTTGACCTTGATTTTAGTTTGGGCATGTTTGGTATGATGAGAAAATAGGTTTG
The DNA here is from genome assembly GCA_021442155.1 of Cymbidium sinense. Taxonomy (NCBI): domain Eukaryota; kingdom Viridiplantae; phylum Streptophyta; class Magnoliopsida; order Asparagales; family Orchidaceae; genus Cymbidium; species Cymbidium sinense. The sequence continues at coordinate 102,589,230 of CM038220.1, forward strand.
GCCAAGTTTCATTGAATTTGGAGTTGGTTTGATGTGATTTGGCTCATGTTGACCCATTTAGGTCAAAAATCAACTTGGGTCAAGTTGACCAATGGTCAAAGGTCAAACCAAGGTTGGGTCAAGTTCATATGATCATTTGAATTGATTTGGTATCTTTGTTTCCAATCAATTTGGTAATTGATTTCATTTAGTCAAATGGGTCAAGTTGACCAATTTGACCCATTTGACCTATGGGTAGGTTTAGTTTTGATCATATGAAATATTGGTATCTTTGTTTCCAATTTGGCTAAGTTTGAGTTTGGTCAAAATGACCTTTAGTCAAGTTGTTCAAGGTCAATTGGTCAGGATAGTTGGCCAATTGAGGCTTGGTCAAGTTAAAACAAGTGATTGGAATGAAATTGACCCATTGGTTTCAATCAATTTGGCTTAGATCAAGTTTTGACACATTTTGACTTTTAGGTCAAGTTGGGTCAACTTGGGTCAAGTGGCCAATTGCTAGTTAGCTCAAATGTTCACTTGGTCAAACATTGGTGAATGAACTTAGATCAATGGTTTCAATCAATTTGGCCTATGGGATTTTGGCTATGTTGAGTTTCATAAGTTTTCAGTCAACCCTTAGGTTTGACTTGGTTTGACCCAATTTGGGTGATTGATCATCTCATGATTGTTAAACATGATGAGAGGTTTAGGTGGGCTTAGTTCAATCCAATTTGGTTAGGATTAGAATTTGGCTCATAAGGGGTACTTTAGGTCACTTTGGGTCAAGTGAGCCTAAGAGGGTCAAATGGCTTGGTCAAAGCTTGATTTGAGTTTGATTGAACTCACATATGGACTTATGATTGAAATATAAATCTATTTGCAAGAAGTTTAAAGTCAAATGGATTTTGATCCATTTGATAATTTCAAGTTCAAGGGGTGAACATGAGTTTGAGTTAGGTTTGATTTTTGAATTGAGTTTTGATTTGTATTGAAGTTTGTATTAATATTTGGATTCATGATTGTAGGATTGATTGAATCATGAAGAAAAATTAAGGGTTTGGTTTGATTTGAATTGGATTTGGCTAAGTTCAAGAGTTTGACATGAAAAGCTCAGGTTGAATTTTGATTGAATTTGAGTTTGGTTTTCGGAGTAGGTTTTTGTTGTTTGAATTTATATTTTATTTATATTTGTGAATATAAATGAAAATATAAATGGTCATCAAAAAATTTTGAGGATTTGAAGTGATTTGATTTGATCTAGGCTAAGTCCTTAAGAGAAAATCATAGTGACTTAGAGAGATTTTTGAACTGGATTTGAAGTATTTAGTTTGATTGATTTGAATTTATATTTTTTATATGTGAATATAAATGAGAATATAAATGAGTTGTGAGAAAACTCATGAATTTGAAGATTTGATTTGATTTAGGCTAAGTCCAGAGGAATCAAAGGACTTAGGAAATATTTTGTGCTTGGAATTTTAATCATGGGTTTCAATCATGGATTTCAATCATGTAGAATTGATTTGAGTTTGGAGAAAAAAATTAAGCTAGAATTAATTTAGGTTTGATGTTGATTTGATTAAGTGTTTGACTTGAAGGAAGGAAGTGAGGATTTGGTTCAAGCTATAGGTAGGCAAAATTTCCTAACACCCCCTAAGGCATAACCTATTCCTATGGCTAACTCTTCTAAGTCTCTAGGGCTAGGTTGAGTGTAATCACTAGATGTGTCTTAAGACTAAGAACTCTTAAAGTCTAAGAGAAGTCATGTCTAAGATGGAGGTTAAGAGCTCATCCTAAAAATGAGATCAACATCACATTTGTCGCTCACCATCACCAGAGCTTATAGTATCTATCACTACCGATTAAGCTCCATCTGGGAGAGCCCATAATGATCCATACAAGCAAGGGATCCCGCCCATCCATTCCAATTTGAGGTGAGATCGAGCTCTGACCCCTACCTTATCGTGGTCAAAGGAGTGCCCAAGAGCTTGTTGCATCACCACCATCGTAGATAGAGAGGGAAAAAGGAGTGGACATAGATATAGTCCCCATGACGATCATGTGAGGAAGTCTTGACAAGATAGTGCATGAGGAGAGAGCATTCACCAAGTAGTATTCATACCATCACATATAGTAGATCGCTCGCTAGATGGCATATTAATAGACTCATTTCCAAGAAAAGGCAGATTTTTGGGAGGGACCATTCAGATCAGGAGGAGGATAGCGTCAACTTTGATTTTGATGAGGACAACATTTTGGATGACACAGTTGAAGTCCACATGGTTAATACACTGGGATCCCTACAGCAGGATCAGCTTAGCCAAGAAGGTGTTGTGCTTGAGGAAGGGGACACTTTTCACTCGACTCAATGCCTCCTCCACTAGCTTAGACAGAGAGATGATCACATTGATAATATGGGGAAGAAAATTGAGGAGTTGATGGCTGGTTTACAAAACTCAATTTCAACCATCTCCTATGATAGCCATTCAAAAGTTGGTACATACTTAGAGTGTGGTGCATAGAGGATGACATTGGTAGCTTGCATAGAAAGGTTATAGATGGCACCTCCATGCATGAGAAGGATATTAAGAACATGGTAGAGTAACAGGTGAGGTAAACGATGCCTCAAGCTAGGGGGAGCTCATCTATTCCAAAGGGTAGACTGTACCCAAAGGAATTCGAAGTAGTTCAATACCCAAGGGTTTTGTACTGCCTTCCTTCAAAATCTTTGATGGAAGTGGGAACCCATGTCAAGATATTGATACTTAGCTGTTACAAACTTGATATGAACTTTGTGACTTTCATCAATGATGTGGGTGCATTTAATTGGTATGTTGAACTCAATGATAAGAGGGACTTTTTTGGGTTGGAGCACCCTTCATCAAGAGGTTTACTTTGGCTCATCAAAGAGTGATGTAGTACCTCATTGAAACAAGTTCTAATGAGTCCCTTGTTGATTATATTCTCGTGTACCTCATGAATGTATGACTCAACAAAGATGCCATTAGATTCTTAAGAATATTCATGGATGTTCATGCTTAAGGGCTTTACCATCCGGACATTTTATAAACTAATTAATAAGGAGGCTAACCTGCAAGAGGAAGCCAAATAGTTACCCTTTTTAAATCATCTCAGCCATGGAGAAGAAGCTGTGATAGTCATTAATAGAGGAAATTTACTGAGTCCAAGATGAGAGATCAGCTTAGAATTTTCCACCATATAATCATATAGCCATGCCACAATGACCATTCCCTTTTTGATCAAAGAAGGTATTTCATCATTTATTACCCACCTACTTTGATAGATTGAATAAGTCATATTCATTCAAGAGGTGGAAGTTAAAAATATTTAAGAATCTCTTAAAGAAACCTAACTTTCGCTACTAAGGCTAAGTGGTGAGGAAGTATAGTAATGATCCTAACATTCCCCTACCAATTATAGTCATGTTTAGAGATAACTTAAGATGACTTCATAAAAGTTTGGGCATCATATATTCCAGAATTTAGAATAACCTTCTAGTTCTATTAGGATAATTTTGGGGAAACTCACATCATCTTTAAACAAAAGAAGGTGATATTGCCTTATCCAAACCTCTAAAAAATAGTTTTCAAATCAAGAAACTCTTTACAGTGTGAGGTAGCTCAAACCTTAACAACAAGGAAGGTTTGTTGTCAAAATAACTTGAAGAAGGTGTCAAAAGCGCCACCAGCTTTAATCATTTCTATTGTTCAATGCACAACCACCATAGTCCAACACCCAACCAAGAGTACTACTCTTTCCACTAGCTTCTGAAGAGGAGATTGATTAGTGGCAAGGGAATTAAATCCCTTACCCCACTTACTTGATTGGATTTTTATCATGTACCTCCACCTAAAAAGAAATCAATGAAGAAAGCTTTCACATACATCTTGTCCACTTATGATACTCTAGATTTTATTCCTCTTAAAACTCTTCTCAAAAATACAATGATAGCTCTAGTCATTTGATCCACTCTTTGATTCAAAATCGACTTTCCTCTCTCAATCAATGATTCATTGAGATTGACTTGGAGTCAACTGACTCGAGGATCCCATAGAGAAGGAGTTATGCTAGTGAGAATTTTTTCAAGTTCATCATTCCAAGAAGTCACTGAAGCTAACCTGCATAGTGATAAAGTTCTACCTCCTAGAGTAGCACCTCTTGATAATGGTAAACACATCATTGGTTCAATGAATGAGGAGAGCTCAATTCTATAGTGTAAGAGATAGATGATTGAGACTCCAAGTTTCATATCATAGACTGATCTTTCAATGCTTTTTTTGGGAGACCATGGATACATGAGAACAATATAATTCCATCCTCTCTATATCAAGCATGAAGTTTATGAGGTGAAATTGAGTTCAAAGGAGATCTCAATACCTTCACAGCTCAAGATGGATATATGAGGATGACCTATTTTCTTCCCACAACAAGTCCATTCTCGTGAATCTAGTCAAGATCACCAAGATGGACAAAAAGAAAGAAAAGAAAAAGAATTAGAAAAAGAAAAGAGAAAAAGGAAAAGAAAAAGAAAATAAAAGAAAGTGAGACATGGACTCAGAGGAAGATATAGAGATTGACATTAGATTTCACACACAGTTCCTTACTCTATTCGAACATATGGGTAGGATGACCCGACCTCCACCATGAAGAGGTAGAGGATGGTTCAGAGGCAGCCCCCGAGGTGGAAAGCTTCCCTATTAGCCACACAATAAAAGGTATATCCCAGTCACCAAGAGTACACCTATTATCCACAAAGACTTAGAATCTAGTTCAGAGGATGAATCTTATGTGGTTAGCACACCAGTCAGCTCTTCTTAGCAGCAGATCCCTTTCGAGGTGACGTTCGAGCATGAAAGTGATGAAGATTGGGCTCTAAAGCAAAGCGTAAATGTATCCAAGTATGCATATGAAACAGTTAGGAGTTAGTTGAAAACCTTAGCTCTAACCCCACTTTCTTCTTAGAAAGTTGAGGGTTTGGTAGTTAAGGAAGCCCCAAAGTCATCCACAGATGGGAAAACTCAGAGGTTCTTTTTGGGAGCATCATTCTGAAGTCAGGAAGATGATGTAGAACTTGAGGATAATACATATAAAGATTTAATATAATTTCCTTTTGATTGGTACTCACCTTATGTTCTTAATTTAAAGAAAGGATTAATCCCACATACTGTCTAAGCAATGGACTACTTTAAAGGTTATGGGACAACCAAAGCGCATCCTCAATCAAGACCAAGACTAGGATTATAGTCCAAATGAGATAATCATTGCTAGTCATCACCAATCATTTGGAATCTAATAGTTCTTTTCAAATCATGCTAACTCATAAGAGGTGTGTTTAGAAACTTCGATGATCTAAATGATAAAGTCAAGGATGCATCGCTAGAGTTTGAAGAAGATCAACCATTAACCAAAGAAATCAACTTAGAATCAAGACTCCACATCCGATACATCACTTTATTGTTGAATGATAATCAAAATGACTGAGTGTTGAGAAGTGATCGCCGCATGAGTTACGAAGAGATGCCACCAGTTTATCTCTAGACATAGTAGTCCACAAACTAGCAATAGAACTTAGTGTTAACCCTTTCAAGCAAGCTCCTAAATGCATGCGATTAGACATTAAAGAAGAGATCATTTCTAAAATCAAGAAACTGATCGATACTAGTTTTATCAGAGAAAAAAATATCCAACTTGATTGGCCAGTGTCATCTTAGTTAAGAAAAAGAATGGCCAAATTCGCATAGGCGCTGATTTCAGATATATAAATGGACATTGCCTCATCTCATGCAGTCTTCTCTTTCATGGATGGTTTATCTAGTTATAACCAAATAAAGATGGCCCAAGATGAAAGAAATATTACTTTTCCCCATCGTAATCTTTTGTTATAGGTCATGCCTTTATGCCTTAAAATGCTGCTACATACCGGCCATGACTCGATCTTCTTCAATGAACTTTCATCATTAAGTTGAATGTTATCAATGATCTTGAAAGTAAAAGTAAAAGGAAGACCATCTCTTTAACTTGAGAGTAGTTTTCAAATTAAGATAATTTAATCTTAAGATGAATCTTGTGAAGTGTGCATTTGGAGTAGCTTCAGGGAAATTCCTTAGATTTGTTGTCTGACACCATGAAATAGAAATCAATCCAAAGAAGATCAAGGCGATATTAGAAATGTCACCCCCTAAAAGTTTAACTCAACTCAGATCATTTTAATGGTGGTTGGTGTATCTAAGATGCTTCATTTTCAACCTATCAGGAAGATGCCAACCATTTTTGACACTTATGAAAAAAGATGTTAAGTTCAAGTGGGATGATAAGTGCCAATAGGCCTTCGAAGATATCAAGCACCCCCTAATGTCGCTGCCAGTTCTAGCAGCCCCTATCCTGGGCAAGCCATTAATATTATATCTTGCATTAGATGACTTCCTTGGAGCTTTGTTGGCCCAAACAAATGATGAAGAGAAAGAGAATGTGCTCTACTATCTTAGTCATCTTCTAATGTGTTGAGGTAAACTATCCACCTATTGAAAAGCACTGCCTAGCTTTAATCTTTGCATCCCAAAAGCTACGGCACTATAAGTTTTCTCATAAGGTGAACTTGATCTCTAGGATCAATGCATTGCAATATCTCATGACACAGCCGACACTATCTAGACGGTTGGCACATTGGTCCATGATCTTGTCACAGTTTGACATCACTTTCATACCCCTCCGTGTGGTGAAAGAACAAGCACTAGTGAATTTCTTAGCAGCACACCCACTTCCTGCTGATTCTCCTCTTAGTGATGACCTCCCTGATGAACAAATCATGAACTTTGGAGACACTAACGCATTCATCACTGGGAAATGTATTTTGATGGTGCGACTTCCTTTCAAAAGGGAGAAGAACCACGATCTACTCCTCTAGGAAAGGCAGGGGTAGGAATAGTTATCCTAACTTTAGACCGTGATGTGATGAAATTCTCATATCATCTATCCAATCCATGCACCAACAACGAAGTCGAATATGAGGTCCAAAGTATCAACATCTTTGGGGATTCTCAATTAATCATCAACCAAATTATTGGGTCATACAAATTTCTAAAGCCTAAGCTCCATCATTACCACAAGTACAGTATGGAGTTATTAGCCCAAATCCTAGAGGTTACTATTTATAAGATTCCTCAAGGAAAAAATGCAGTAGCAGATGCATTAGCTAAGCTTGCCAAAGAGTTGGCATGTCCAGAAGATGAGTCCATACCAATAAGGGTCCAAAATAGACAAGTCTTTCTTATTGACGTTGAACTTATTGAGAGATTATTTCTTGAAGGGGAGGTTGTCATTGCCAAAAAGGATAAGGAGTTGGATTGGAGCAACCATTCATGGATTATCTAAATATAGGAAAACTACCTCAAGAGAGATCACTAGCACATCAGGTGAAGTAGAGAGCCCTTTCCTACGCTCTCGTGGATGACACCTTGTACCGGTGGTCCTTCGATCATATGTGGTTATGTTGTTTGGACAAAAATGAAGCCCATAGGATCATGATCGAGGTACACTCAAGTTTATGTGGAGAACATCAATCTGATCTGAAGATGAAAGCTAAGATCAAGAGACTAGAATACTACTGGCCTTTGATGATCACAAACTACATGGATGTAGCTAGGAGATGCCACCAATATCAGGTGCACAGTGTGGTCTTACATCAACCACCTAACATTCTACATCCTACATTAGCCTAATGGCCATTTGAGTGTTGGGGTACCGACATAGTGGGTCTGATTGACCATCCTTTTTTCAAGAGTCATTAATTTATTCTAGCTACCACAGACTACTTTTCCATGTAGGCAGAGGCAATCCGGCTCAGAGAGGTCACAACTCAACATGTGCTCCAATTTTTCAGGAACCATATCATATATAGGTTTGGGGTGTCTCGGCAAATTATATCTAATAATGGTACTACATTCATGAAGGTTAAAATCAACAACTTTTCCTAGAGACACAATATAGATTGGAGAATTCTACCATCTACTATCCGAGCCTTCAACAAAACTCTTGTGGTGTTTATTTTTGATTCATGTGAATGGGGGGGACACCACATAGATCTGAAGGTCTACTTATTAAGGTGATTGGGTACAATATTGAGGAATAGTGTAATATCTCAAAAGATAGAAGTCATTTCCCTATAATGGACCAAATCACCTAATAAAGACTCCTAAGGCAAGATGGGTCTTCGAATATATTAGAGATTTTTCCCTACTTTACATGGATGAATAAAGTAGAGTGTATTTAGACCAAGTTTTAAAGTTCCCTATAGGGGCATGTCCCCATTGATAATTACATCTTAAGGAAAGTGAATCCCTTAACAATACTCTCGATTAAAGTAGGCGATTATTGTCTCCAAAGAATTCAAAGATAGGACTATCAATAAATTGGTTGTATTTTAGAAAATCAAGTGGGATGGATCAAAAAGGAAAGAGTTATTATCGAAATTAAAGGAGATAAGTAGAGAGTGTTATGATACTAGGAAGCCTAGTGAGCACTCCAATATATCCTATGGTTTGGCTTTATATATCTGAAATTGAAAAGATTTATTTATTTGAATTGAAATTTTATTAGATTACTAGGGGTTATAATCTATCAACACAAGTTTGTGGAAATGCCTGAGAGGTGAGGATTTTTTCTTGTAGCCCGAAAGAAATAACAACCTCAGATCCTAAATCTAGGTAGCTTTGGCAAGGGCCAATGCACGACATAAATCTAAAGTGAAAGTGGGTATATGATTTACCTCCACAAGAGAGAGTAAACCAACCGATCCGAACTTATTATCGCCGATGTACCTAACTCCTCCTATGCTTTAGATCCATGTAGGCAAGTCATATGCTTTTGCAAGTTGGCTAGGTTGTTATAACTAAGAAAAAAAACTAAGTCCCTAAACCCACTCCCTAAGAGACTAGAACATGAGGAGTATGAATAATGACTTAATCTAATACAAATTTTTACCAAATTTTATTTAATTTGGGACTCTTTATTTTGACACAGGCTATAGGATTTTGTATGTCTAAATGCAAGAGAAGTTGATTATAGGCCAAATCAAAAGGGAAAGAGGTGTTCTTCCATCATAGGCTCTCAAAGGTTAAGCCCTTACTATCTGGAAAAGATGGAAGGCCTCCCTAAACAAGAGTGAAATAAGAAGATTATGCATGATATACAACATCCAACTACGGGTTGCTAAATATTTTATTATCTTGATTTAATGCCTAGGCTATTACATGAGGTTATGAGTTATTTTAGAGGTTTAGTAATGAGTTGTTAGTTTGGGTACAAAATTAAATTTTTAATCCTAGGAGCCTAATCGTATCCAGGCCATACAACAATCAACAATCATAAATAAACTATGAAAAGGTATGCTCTTTCTAATGCACAAGCTTATCAAAATATCAAGCAATTTTATAAAGTTATCGCAAAAAATAAAAGGTCGATGCGGTCAGGTACCACCGCACAACTCAAAAAGAAATGTGGGTAGCCGAGCTCTACCTTTATACAACCCAGATTATAAGAGAAGAATATAATTATAAATGATGAATGTTATGGGGGTCTTCATTCTTCATCTCTTCATCTTTCATTTCTTTATCTGATTTGCTTAATTTCTTTCTTCCTTTTAGCTTGATTTAGATGTGTTTTCTCCAAAGGCATCACATGGTACATAAGACTTGGTCTTATAACCCATGATCATCCTAATCCCCCATAACACTTATCCTAATTCTAATATAAAATTATATTAAATGAAGAAAAAAAATTTAACTACACCTGCAAAATAAATGTTAGCTAAATACACCATACAACCCAAGCAGTTATATGAATAATTTAGACTTAGCACTCCACACATGGGAAACCAAGCCCACCTATCCTAACTTAGATTATGCTTATTGGCATAAGCAACCTACACAACAAAAAGTATTTATATTTTTATTACAGTGGCCCCTTAAGCATAACCTCCTGCAAAAAGCATGAGTAGGCTAATATCAGCCTAACATTCAAACTACGCACATACACCCTAACATCCAGTCTACAACAATACATCATAAAATAAGCATACATCAAATCATACACCATCCTAACATAAAGCTAGAAGCAGTGACTTAATCTAATATGTGTGCATTAAGGCTTATGCACTATGTCCTAACTAGGCTTTAGAGTTGTAATTTGCTAAGTGTGAGGGATTTATTTTATAAAGGGTTGATTTCTCTTTAAGTGATTTAATTGATTTAAAGATTTACTTAATATTTTCTTTTATTTTATATGGCTTACACTTAACAACTTAGTGTTATAAAGAGAAGAGAGAGAATGAACCTCTCTTTCATCCCTACCTTAATTCACCTCTAAAGCAAGTTAATTAATTAATTTCCTTTAGTGAATGGCTTATTATATGTTTTAATCAATCCTAAGTTTAGGTTTACTCTAAATGACCTTATTCAATAAGAAAGGCATCTTAAGATTAATTAGAATGAATTACTATCACATAACACATGTTTATTCATTTCTTTCCATCATGTATATCATGCATATGATTAAATCCTAAGCATACATATACATACAATATATGTCTTAGCACACTTAAATGATGAATGCAAAGAAGTGTGTTTAGAATTTAAATATTTCATTTGATTGAATTATGAATGCATGTCTTTTTAATAGAATAGAGGGATTTTTCATCCATTAGCTAAGTACACATTCACATGTATATAAGTTTTAAGTGAGTGTGGCACCATTATTCTACACCAGAGGCATAAGGTACAAGATCTACTTAGGGCTACTTAAAGCCTCGCAGCCCTAGGATGTCCATATTAATATACCACTTTTTTTATGTACATATGGATGTATAAGCAACTGTAAGAATAGAAAAATGCATACAAAAGTTGTATTTAATTTTTTATTCTTATTCATTAGTCATATCATACATACATATGTATAAGAGTTTTAAGTGAGTAAAATGCCATTATTCTACACCAAGGGTATAAGGTACAAGACCAACTTAGGGCTACTTAAAGCCTCGCAGCCCTGGGATGTCCAGACTAATATACCACTTTTCTCAGATACATGTGAATGTACAGAAAGAATCACAAGAATGAGAAGTCATGCAAGAAGTCATATTTGATTTGATTATATGATTTACATAAGTGATATGAAATTCTTTCTAAGTCTTAGGATGGAGATGCATAGGAACAGATTTAGACAAATGTTGTATTCTTTTCAAATGAACTATATATTTATAAATCCCATGCAAATCCATATAAGGTAAGGAAAGAGAGCTTAATATTGCATATCTTATATTATCAACACATGCAAACTTATAGATATTTGTAATTAACATCACTCCATATATTGTAATTGATTTATGGGCTTTTGAAGATAACTTTTGATTTAATAGTAATAATAGCCACACCTATTTTTAATTTAAATCAACACATGCAATTTGACATAAAAGAAACCATTCATTTAGTTAATTTTAAAAGAAATGAATGCATGATTACACATGGCAAGCAACATTTAACATGATTGGAAAGAAATAAAGGAACATAAGCACATGATCTCATTCATTCCAATTAATTCCTAAGGGAAATCATACTAAATAAGGCTATTTAAGATAAACCAAACTTCTTTAATGACATTTTTAATTTTGAGTTTGATTTGATTTAGAAAATGAAAGAGGTTTGCTAATCCTAATCCCATTCCCCATGTGTGAGTTAATTTGGTTTAATGAAGAAGTAATTAAGTTGATTTTATGGTTTAATTAGGTTAGGGTATGAATTAAGCCAATTAATAAACCCTTACATACATCACATTAAGTTAATTAACTAATTAATAATGAGCCAACATGATATGCAACCACATGAAAAGTAAATTTTCAATGCTCCTAAGAAATGAAAGGGGCCTAATGCAAATTGGTTCATGATTAATACTTAATTAAGCTTAAGGGATCTCACTCAACTACTTTTATGATTTTCTCACACATGTAAGTTAATCATAATTTCATTATCTCCCACTTTGGGTTATTGAACACCCAAAGAACTACCCAAGATTAATTAAGGGTTATTTAAGTGTGAAGTGAATTTTAGATTGAGTTAATCAAGCTTATTAATTAATTAATTGAATTCTTTGATTATATTTTGATAGAATGATGAAATTAACTTAGGGAAAGGGATCAAGAGCAAGGCCTCAATCCTAACCACTAAGTCATTTCAAACACTCAATCATGCTCTAATCTTTATCTTGGAGATTAATTAATTAATTAAGCAACTAATTACCTCATTAATCATTAACAAATCAAATTCCAAAAATTGAAAAAAAAACTTAGGAAATGAATTAGAAAAGTATCCCAACCACATTCCCTAAGCTCCCTTACTGTTCAACATAGGTAATTAGGCTTAAATAAATAATTAAACTATTATTCATTTACTAATTATTACTAATTAAATTAAGAAAGTGATTAAAGCTTAATCAATTTATTTTCCTAATTAAGAAACCAATAAAATCCCAAAAAAATGGGGGAGGTAGTTGTCATCCCCCCAAACATCCACAGAAAGTTGTGGAATAATTAGGTGATGAATTAAAGAATAATTAAGCTAATTAAATTTTTAATTAAACTTTAATTAAGCCAAAATTACTATTCAAAATTAATTAATAATAATTTTCCTAGATTCTACTCTAAAATATCTTTAAAATGTGCCTAAGTTTATATTTTTTAGATTTTTCTAGGATTGGTTATAATTTTTAGAAGTTTCAGACTTAAAAATAGATTAATTAGACCTAACTAAAGCCTTAATCCCATCGGGCCATGTGGCCGACGCCACATGCTTTCCATGTATGGGAGTGGCTATTTAAGTTGTCACATCCAAGGCTAACTCGAATGGTCGGACATGTAATCCGTCCCGATCTAAGATCGGACGACCACAATTAAACGTGTGATTTTAAAGGGGAAAAGAGATTTTCTACCCGTGATCAAATCAAGACCATTCATTTCAGTCATGCAGAATGGATGGTCCATGATCTGTCTCCTCTTGAGCGGAGTGACAAATACCATCCGACGATCGTTGCTCGATCCGAGCTCACCCAAGCTCGGATGGAGATGAAATTGATCCCACACCTTTGGGGAAGCATAACAAACACATCTAATAGTGGAAATCACACGAGATGCAAGTTTCCTTCAAAAAGGTCAAACCTATTTTGTGCTAATGATCAGTTTTAATGGAACACCTCACTAGAGCTTGTGACCGGTGGTTCCAATGATTGAGGAAGCTTCATTTGGTAGAAATGGAGCCCTATTGAGCCGCACGAGCCTTGATTTGGTGCAGTTTGCTCAGAAGACTAACCCACGGCACATAAGCAATCAGTCTTAATTGAACTCCACCCTAAGTTTTCGAGAAGCTTGGGAAATAATTCATTTTGACTCATCTAGGTCCAAGAATGGTGTGTGCAAAATTAATTACACTTTGGTGGAGGTTTGAGCATATGGAAGGTGGTCTCCTATTTTAATTTTGTAAAATCGAGAATGGGGAATTTGGGGACCTCGGGAAAGGCAAGGAGAAGCTCTGGGATCTCGTTTCATGGCTGCTAAAGTTGAATCGAGTGTGTCTCTTTAAGTTTGAGTGAGAATAAAGGGTCAATTTGCCTTAGTGGATCAATGGCTGAGATGGGGAGCTCAATTTGGATAGAGAATCATTCCACTTAGCCTCACATGAGTGGAGGAAGGGTGGCAGGTGGCTGCCATGGGAGTAGTGGGTGTCTTGTTGGTTTGAAATGCTCTAAGGGAATGGGGAGGTGATTTCACCTCCCCATAAGTCATGGCCAACCCAACCACCTTTGGGTTAGGTCAGTCATGGTCCTTGGTGCCTTGGTGCCTTGGTGCCTTGGTGGACCTTTGAATGGGTGCCAAGCATCCAAGCGGAGGAAATGACCAAATATGCATGTGTCTTATCTCATGGGATGCCCTAGACCCAAGGGAAAATTGGTCATTTGGCTATGTGTTTGGTTTGGACAGATTTGAAATAGGTCAAAAGTTAGTTAGCCCAAATTTTAAGTGGTTTGGAGTTTATTTGATTTGATTTAGCTTGATTTGACCTATTTAGATCAAATTGGGTTAGGTCAAGTTGACCAATTGGTCAAATCAAGTCAAACCAAGGGTTGGTTCAAGTTCACCATTGAGTGTAGTGGTGGTTTGATTCAATTTTCTTTGGATTTGATTATGGCTCATTTGGTTCATATAGGTCAAATGGGTCAAGTTGACCAATTTGACCAAATTGTTTGGGTTGAGTCAAATCAAGTTCAAGTGGCTAAAAATGATTGTATGCTTCAGTTTGCTTTAATTTGGAATTAATTTGGATTTTGGCTAATTTGATCCTTCAGGATAATTTGGGCTAGATTAGGTCAAGTTGATCAATTGGCCAATGTGGGCTCAACTATAGCTTTGTTCAAGTTTAATAAGTGATTTGGAATGAACTTGATCCATTGGTTGCAATCAATTTGGATCAAATCATGATTTGACCTATTTGGCTTTTTAGGCTAATTTGGGCCAACATAGGTCAAATGGCTAATTAGGCTTGGTTTGGCTCAAGTGAGGGTTTGGTCATGTTCAATCATTGATTATGAGTTGTTTTGAATCAATGGTTTTAATCAATTTGGCATATGGTGGATTTTGGCTAGTTTGGGTTTCATTTGGGCTAAATGTTGACTTGGTCAAAAGCTAAGTTTGACCAATTTAAGGCAATTGATCATCCTAGGGTGGTTGTTGATCATGTTGTGAGATTTAAATGGGCTTAGTTCAATCTAATTTGGGTTGGATTAGAACTTGACTCAAAAAGGTTCCTTTAGGCCACCTTGGGTCAAGTGAGCCTAAAGGGGTTAATTGGCTTGATCATGGCTTGATTCAAGTTTAGTTGAACTCAGAGATGAGCCTAGGATTGAAATAAAAATATAATTTCAAGTGGTTTGGAGCCAATTAGATTTTGGTTCATTTGATATTTTCAAGTCAAGAGAGCTCAACATAGACTTGACTTGGGTTGACTTGGGTTTGGTTTGACAATTATGGTTTAAATTTATATTTGGGTAAATGATTGAAGGAATGATTGAATCATGAAGGAATCCATGAGTTTTGAATTGGTTTGGCTATCATTTAGCTAAGTTCAAAAAATTAGATAAAAGGACTAAAATTGGGAATTTGATTTGATTTAGGTTTTGGTTTTGGTCATTTCAATTTATATTTTATTTTTAGTTGTGAATATAAATGAAGATATATATGGTTCATAAGAAAATCACTTGAGTTTGGAATGATTTGGAAGCAAATTTGATTAAGTATATGAAGGAGGTCCATAAGGCTTAAGAAGAGTCTTGATTTAGTTTGATTTATTTTGATTTGATTTGGAGCATTTGAACTTGGATTTTCTATTTTTATTTGTGAATATAAATGAATGAATGATTGATTTATAAAGAAATCAACCAAATTTGAGTTGGTTTGAAGGAGTTTTGACTAAGCATATGAAGGTGGTTCATATAACTTAGGAAGAGATTTTGGAGTTTCGACCTAATCATGAGTTTCAATCATTTGATAGTTGGATTTGATTTGGAATTTGGATTGGGATTTGATTTGAGATTGAATTTGATAATTGAGAAAATCAATTGGATTAGGGTTGATTTTAATTTTGTTGAGGCTAAGTCGATAAGATAGAATCGAAGGGCTTAGGAAGGGATTTAGAGTTTGAATTTAATCATGGATTTCAATCATTTGATAGTTGGATTTGATTTTGGAATTTGGATTTGAATTTGAGGTTTGGTTTAGAAGAAGGAAGCAAGGACTTGGTTTAGGCTATAGGGTAGGCAAGTCCTCCCAAATACTTAAAGCACATCTATTCCTATGGCTAACTCTTCTAAGTCTCTAGGATTAGGTTAAGTGTTCATCTAATCACTAGAAATGTCTTAAGACTAAGGAATTCTTAGTGCCTATAAGAGTCCTAGATCTATGATGAGAAAGTTGAGAGCTCACTCCAAAAGTGAGGTCAACAAAGAGCCCGATAAGTGTGGTGTGACTTATAAGGCACAACACACATATTAGTGTTGACCGAGATGATCAACAACGTCCATAGGATGTAAACACTAACATAAATGATTTACTCTAAACCCAAGATGTAGAAGGAATCAAGATCTTAGTATAATGCAACTCAACTTATTCCAAGGGCATAAGGGAGGAAGAAGGGATCCACCAAGGGATCAAACAAGTGAACCTTCCATTAGAAGCAGGTTCAGGTTATCCACAAAGGGATAAGAGGCTTGAATTTTGATTGCAAGATATGATTTGGGTAGAGTATCCCCTGGGGATTAGAATGTATAACCCAGAGATGCATGAACCTTCAAGGAAGCAGTTTAGGTTATCCACTAGGGATAAGGGTTTGATAAGATTTGAGGTGCACACCGGGAAATGCAAGTTTGAATTGGATTTAATTGACTCCATCAGGGATGATCTATGTCTCTGGGAGAAGTTGGTTGATTATTTTATTAAGTTTAAATTTTGGGATTTCCATGGATCCCACGAGAAGGGGCTATGCCTTGGCCTATCTCGATTTACAATCCAAAGGGTAGTCCACCACCACATGGCGTAACTATCACCTAAGGGTTGTCCTTCTGTACAACATTGTGGGAAGAAAGCAGTGAGCTATATCTCCAAAAGCAAGGGACAACCGCTGGGTGCTTTGTTGGATGCAACAAATCAAACCCAACCTAGGGAGACTACTGAATGAATACCGCTGGAGGACTTATATTAACTCAAAAGTAGTCTGGACAATGTCATTTGGTTGAATTGCATTTGTTTTAATTTCATTTATTTTAGTTTGATGAATCCCATCAGAGTGTGATGGATCCACTAAAAAGAGGCTAATATCAGCCTAGACTTGTCTTAGATTTACAAATCCAAAGGGATAGTTTACTAGCTGCAGTGTAGAACTAACCAACATAAGGGGTGCTTTTCAGTGTGCAATGATCAAGTTAGGAAGAAACTACGGGGACTCACATCCTCTTGAACAAAGGACCACTAGGGTGACTAGTTTCTTGCGCAATAAATCAAACTCGACCTAAGGTTGCCCGTCGATGCACAACGAATAGACTTATATCTTTCAAATTAAAGATGACCACCGGGGAAACCTGTTGGTGGCACAACAAGTTGAACTCGACCTAAGGGCAACTACTAAGAGAGTGCTAACTCAGGGATTTATCTCAACTCAAAGTAATCAGGCAATTCTTATAGAGGAGTTTTGACCGCCTAAATAGGATGCCTTGGGAAAGGGGCTGCTGGGGGCTTGAATTCCTAATCCACAAGTGAAGATATATTTTGTCTATTTATGTTATGGACCTTGTTGGTTTGCAGGACCACCGAGATGGAGCTCATATCAGCTTAGTCCTATCTCAGACTTATTGGACCAAGGGAGAATCTGCATATCCACAAGACAAATTCTCTAACCACAGGGGTGGCCATTAGGAAAGAGAAATTGTCCAATCCAAGTGTAACCGGGGTAGTGTCTAATGGGGTCACTAAGGATGTGATCCAAATAGAGTGCCCATAGGGGAGGTGCTGCTCGGGGCATTATCCAAAATCCTATAAAAGAAAGCCTATAGGTATATAGTAGTCAACTCAAGGAGAAAGTATAGGGACTCACATCTGCCAAGAGTGGTGTATCTATCGGGTAGGTTGCTATAAGTATAGTGAACACCAACCAACCTAAGGTGCCCGTCGGTTTGTGAAAATCAGTTTAGAAAGAAGGTGTGTAGGCTTACATCTCCATAAAGTGGAACTGATCGTCGGAATAGTCTGTCATCGGCAAGTTAGGAACTATCTGACCTAAGGGGACTAGTAAGCGAGGAGTCATGTATAAGGACTAAACCCAAGCTTGAAGTACTCAAGAGGAAAGGAGCCACTGGGACTTATCCTAAACCTCAAATATACTCAACCTAGTCAGTGCATGATGGCTAGTCCAAGAAGAAAGCATGTAGGCTTACATCCTCTTAACAAAGTCAACATGGGGTAGCTTCGGCCAGAGGCCTACCAAACTAACAGGGCACTCGTTAGTTTGCGATGGTCAAGTCAGGAAGAAAGTGCTGGGACTCACATCATCCAGATGAGTGACCACTAAGGTGACACACTAAAAAAGTAGCATATCGACCCGACTTAGAGCAGCTAATGAGTGAGTGTCATAGGAGTTTGTTCCCACATCAAAATAGCTCGAGACAAAATATATGTGTTCATTTGTGTTTTTAAAGAGGGAATAGGATGCCACTTGGTTCTCTTACACCTACCCTAAACACATAAAAATATGACTCCACCAAGAAAGGATGACGCTTGGGTTCTCTTACACCTAACTTAGTTGTACTAGTCAAAATAGGATGCCTCTTGGGTTCTCTTACACCTAACTTAATAGCATTGGAGGATCATGTGTAGTTTGTGTTTGTGAAGGATAGGATAACACTTGGGTTCTCTTATACACCCTAAACATCATGGCATTTGGCGAAAGATATTTCTAACACATAAGAGATGAAATTTGATATGAAAAGAAGTTTTATTGATGATTATTTTCAAACAAGATTTATGGATAGTATTTCTTTAGGTAGAGCCCATTGATTGGAAGCATTGGGCACTCTCCCTTACAACTTATAAGCTGATAAGATCCTCCATGGTAGGCCTTCTCTATGGCAAAAGGGCCTTCCCAAGTGGGTTCAAACTTGCCTCCCATCTTTCGACAGGCAAAAATTGGTCTCCTTAAAACTAAAATAAGCTCTCCTACTTGAAAAGCTCTAGGATGGACCAACTTGTTGTGAGCTTGAATCATTTTGGTTTTATACAACTCGAGGTTCGGCATGCGGATCTCTCCTCCAAACCGTTCTTCGCAGCTTTCTTCTTCTTTATTGTGATTTTATTACCCATAACTATCCTTAATGATGGGAGTTGGAGTTCTAATGGTAGAACGACTTCAAACCCATACACTAAGGAGAAAGGGGTAGATTGAGTTGGAGTTCTATATATGGTGCGGTAGGCCCACAAGGCTTCAACCAACTACTCATGCCACTGTCGCTTATTATCATTGAGTGTCTTCTTTAGTATCTGGATGAGAATTTTGTAGAATGCTTCAGCTCGACCATTTGCCCTCGGGTAGTAGATGGTATAATATCTCCAATCTATGTTATGTCTCTGGGCGAAGCTGTTAATCTTAGCGCTCTTGAATAATGTACCATTATCTGATATAATTCATTGAGGCACCCAAACCTATATGATTCTGAAAACTGAGCACAACTAGTTGTGACCTCTCTGAGTGGGATTGCCTCCACCCACTTGGAAAAGTAGTCGGTGGTAGCTACGATGAAACGGGGACCCTTGGAAGAAGGAGGATCTATCGGACCCACTATGTCAATACCCTAACACTCAAATGGCCATGAGGCCAACGTAGGGTGTAGAATGTTGGGTGGTTGGTGTAAGACCACACCGTGCACGTGACATTGTTGGCATCTCTTAGCTACATCCATGCAGTCTATGATAATCGAAGGCAGTAATATCCTAGTCTTTTGATCTTGTCTTTCATCTTTAGATATGATTGATGCACTCTACATAAGCCTAAGTGTACCTCGATCATGATCCTATGGGGTTGTGTTTGTCGAGATAATGTAACCACATATGATTGAAGGATCGATATAAGGTGCCATCCACAAGAGCGTATGAGAGAGCTCTCTGCTTCACCTGGTGTGCTAGTGACTTCTCTTGAGGTAGTTTACATATATTTAAATAATCCATCAATGGTTTGCCTCAATTGACTCCTCATCCTTTTTGGAAATGGCAACCTCTCCTTCAAGAGAGAATCTCTTGATGAGTTTAGCATCAACAAAGGATAAGACTTGTCTATTTTGGACCTTTATTGGAATGGACTCATCTTTCGGACATGCCAACTCTTTGGCGAGCTTGGCTAATTTATCTGCATTGTGTTCTCTCCTTGAGGAATCTTATAAATAGTAATTTTTGGGATTTGGGCCAACAACTCCATGGTGTACTTGTGGTAATGATGGAGCTTAGGCTAGACTTTGTAGGACCCAGTGATTTGGTTGATGACAAGCTGAGAATCTCAAAGATGTTGATATTCTAGATGCATAGTGTAATGGATAACTACAGACCAGTAATCATAGCCTCATATTTTGCTTTGTTGTTAGTGCATGGATTAGATAGACGATATAAGAATCTCATCACATCACGATCCAGAGTTAAGAGAACTATTCCTACCCCTGCCTTCCCTGGAAGAGTAGATCGTGATTCTTCACCTTTTTTAAAGGAAGCTGCACCATCAAAATATATCTCTAGTGGCGAATACAAGTGTCCCCTAAGTTCATGATTTGTTCATCGGAGGTCATCACTAAGCAGAATCAGAAGTGGGTGTCTTTGCTAAGAAATGCTGCTAGTGCTTGTCCTTTCATAACATAAAGGTACAAAATGATGTTATACGACAAAATCATGGACCATCGCTAAACCATATGCGTCGGCCGTGTCATGAGATATTACGTGGATTGATCCTAAAGATCAGGTTTATCCTATGAGAAAGCATGTAATGTCATAGCTTTTGGGATGCAAAGATTAAAGCTAGGCAGTGCTTTTCAATAGGTGGATGGTTTGCCTCAGCGGGGATTAGACGATGACTGAGGTAGTAGAGAGAATTTTCTTTCCCTTCATCATTGGCTTGGGCCAAAAAAGTGCCAAGGGAGTCGTCTAATGTAGCGGTGTAGAGGATCAACAGCTTGCCCGAGATAGGGGCTACTAAAATTGGCGGCATCATCAAGTAGTCCTTGATGTCTTCAAAAGCATGTTAATACCTGTCATCCCACTTAAACTTGGCATCCTTTTTGACAAGCCTTGAGAATGGTTCACATCTTTTTGAAAGGTTGGAAATGAAGCATCATAGATACATGAACGCCCTTGGGATGATCTAAGTTGAGTTAGACTTTTAGGGGTGGCATTTCTAAGATAGCCTTGATCTTCTCTGGATTGATCTCTATTCTCCGATGTCAGACAACAAACCTAAGGAATTTCGCTGAAGCTACTCCGAATGCACACTTCAGGGGATTCATTTTGAGGTTATATTATCTTAACTGTTTGAAAATTGCTCTTAACTTGAAGAGATGGTCTTCCTTTTCTTTGCTTTTGACTACTAGATCATCAACATAGTATTCAACTTAATGATGAATGAGTTCGTTGAAGATCCGAGTCATGTCCCGCTGATATGTAGCATCGACATTCTTAAGGCTGAAAGGCATGGCCTTATAATAATATATTTGGATCAGGATTCGAAAAGCAGTGTTTCTTTCATCCTTAGGGGCCATCTTGATTTGGTTATAGCCAGATAACCCATCCATAAAGGAGAACACTGCATGAGATGAGGAGATGTCCACCATTAACTCTAGTATAGGAACTAAAATTCATCCTTAGGACATGCCTTATTTAGATCCCTAAAATCAACGCATATGCAAATTTTTCCATTCTTATTCTTAACTGGGACGACACTAGCCAACCAGGTAGGATATCTTTTTTTTCCTGATAAAGCTAGCATCGATCAATTTCTTGATTTCAAAAGTGGCCTATTATTTAATGTCTAATTGCACGCATCTAGGAGCTTGCTTGATAGGGTTAGCATTAGGTTCTATTGCTAGTTTGTAGACTGCTACGTCAGGAGATAAACTAGGCATTTCTCCGTAACTCCATGCGAAGCAGTCCTTAAATTCAGCCAATAGCCTAACTAAGTCATTAGTTTCTTCTTCATTAAATAAGAAACAAATGTATGTCGGGTGTGGATTATCTTCGGTTCCCAAGTTGATTTCTTTGAGTCAATGGTTGATGTAATCTCTTCTCAAACTCTGGTGATGCATCTCTAACTTCAAGCTCATTTGGGTCACCAAAAGTTTCTAAACACACCTCCTCATATGAGTTAGCATGATTTAGAAAGAACCTATCAGACTCTAAATGAGTACATTGATTTGTGCAATGGTTGCCGCCATCACCGATTATATTATTATTAGTTTATTAGGTTAGTTATTAGTTAGTTATTAGTTTTTTATTATTATTATTATTATTATTATTATTATTATTATTATTTTTATTATTATTATTATTGTAATGTTGAACCCTAGTCCTCATCTTGATTAAGAATATCTACTTTGGTTGTCTCATAACCTTTCAAAGTAATCTGACCTATATTTAGACCAAGTATCTGAGATTAATTTATTTTTTGCTAAGTTAAGAGCACAAGGTGAATACCAATCAAAAGGTAATTATATTAAATCTGTATGTGAATCATCTTCAAGTTTTACATCAGCTTCTTGACTTGAGGATGTTGCTCCTAACAAAAATCTCTTTGGCTTAACATCTGTAGATGACTTGATGGCCTCCTTAACTACTAAACCTTCAACTTTCTGGGAAGAAAGTGAGGTTAGAGTTAAGGTTCTCAACTGCTGCCTAGCTATTCTACATAATAGTGATTCAGATACATTCATGTTTTGCTTGGAGGCCAGGTCTTCATCGCTATCTCGCTCAAATTTCACCTCCAAAGGGACCCATTGAGAGGTGTTAGTCAGCGTACTAACCACATGAGACTCATCCTCTAAACTTGACTCTAAGTCTATGTGGATAGCGGGGGTACTCCTATAAGTCAGAACATAGCTCCTGCCGACTGGCCACAAGCAAAGAGGTCTTCCACCTCTGGAACTGTCTCGAGATTTGCCTATGCCTCTACCTAGTGGGGGTCGAGTCATCCTACCCATGTGTTTATATGGAGGAACAAACTGTGGGTGGAATCCAATATCTGGCTCTACTTCTTTCTCGGTGTTTGATTCTCGCTCATTTGTATTTTCATTTTCTTTTCCTTTTTTCTTTTCTTTTTCTTTTTCTTTCTCTTCTTCTTCTTTTGTTTCTTTTTCTTTGGTTTTTGAACTTTAACCAAGTTCACAAGAATAGACTTTTTGATTTGGAGGAACATAGTAGGCTGCATCTTCAAATATCTGGACCTCTCTAACTGAGAATGGCTTCAAGTCTTCTTTGGCATAATACTCGATTCCACCTCTTCAGAATTTGATGCACTGATGTAAAGAGGATGGAACCATGTTGTTCCCATGTATCCAAGATCTAAAAAGCAAAGGAAATATGTATCTGATTGATTGATTATGTAGAACTTATCTTCTTCATCTATCTCCAATGGTAACACTATTGAGCTCAAAGCCCTCTCTCCTCATTGAATCCTCTCAACATCATCCATCTCCTCGAGTTCAAAGATGTCAATCCTCAAGTGCAAGGGTCTTTGGACTCATAATGTTCACGATGCACCTCGATCAACTAACACCCAGAGTCCACAGATCTATGTCCATTGTGATTAGAGGGGACGATTGTGCTTGGTTGTCCCCAAAAGAAGGTCTTCATTGATGAATGTAACTGTGGGTAGAAATATATTACTCTGCCTTCATCTATCCCCTTTTGAAAGAGGATGGATGAAAATAGAAATATATACGCCTTGTTGGGATGCCATGCAGATCCGTAGAGGTTCTTATTAGGGTAATCGAGTACAGCATTGAGGAAAGGTGTACTATCTCGAGAGATAGAAGTCACCACCCTATAATACATCTAATCACCTTGATAAAGAATCCTAAGAACTATGGGTCTTCAGAATGTACCGTGGATTCTTCCCCCTACTTTACATGAAAAGGTAAAACAGGGTTTATTTTAAACTGGGTTCGTTAATTTCCCTGGGCAAGCCCCCATAGTTAATTACTTCCTAAGGAATAGGATTTCTTAGGATTACTCTTGATTAAGGTAAATGTTTGTTGTCTCCAAAGATTTTGAAAGGGTAGGACTATCAATCAATTGCTTTATTTTTAAAAAGTAAAGTGGGATCGATCAAGAGGAGGGAGTTTATTTGAAGCCAAATAAAAATAAGTAGGGGACGCTTAAGATACTAGGAAGCCTAATTAGCATCCCAAACTACCCTATGTTTAGGCTTTATATTTTTTGAAATTAAATTAATTTGTTTGAGTTGAATTTTTATTAGAAATGTAGGGCTTACAATTCCACAGTATAAGGTTATGGAAATGCCTAAGAGGTGAGGATTTATGCTTATGGCCCATAAAGGGGAGAAGCAACCTCTAAGCCTAAATCTAAGGAGCTTTGACGAGGGCTAAAGCATGACCTAAATCTAAGATAAAAAATGAGTATTTAGTTAACCTCAATAAGAGAGGATAAACCATATAAACCATTATTTGTTGGACTTACAACGCACGGGGTGGACCGCCTAACTCCTCCTACGATTTTAAATACATGTAAGCAAGTCATATGATTTTGCAAGATAGCTAAGCTATTATTTGTTCAGAAAGGGACTAAATCCTTAAACGCACTCCATAAGAGACTAGATCATGTAGGGCATGAGTAATGATTTAAATCTAATGCAAATTTTTCATATATTTTATTTTTATTTTGGACAATTCATTTGACTCAGGCTATACGATTCATATGCCTAATAAATGGGAAATTAGATTATGGGCCAAAATCAGCTAGAAAAGGAGGAAGATCATTTAAAGTGATGTAAGCATGTGTGTATGTAAGCATGTAACTTCATTCACCCTAATTAATTCCTAAAGACAATTTTATGAAGTAAGATCATTTAAAGAGAATCAAAAGTTATTTAAAGAGACTTTCATTTTATTTTGAGTTTGATTTGAATTAACAAAGTGTGAAAAAGTTGACTGGTCCTAACCCATTCCCACATGTGTGTATTATTTTAGTTTAATTTTTAGATGATTAGATCAATTTTATGCTTTGGTTAGGTTAATGTGTGTATTAAGTTCATTAATTACACTTTACCTACACCACCTTAGCATATTTAATCAAATAATTATGAGCCAATGTATGACATAAAATCACAAGGAATTTAAATCAGCAATGCATCCTAGGAAAGAAAGGTACCTAATGCAATTAGCTCACAATTAATGATTAATTAAGCTAAAGGGTTTAATTTAAGTACTTTCATAACCCTTCCCACACATGTGGATTGGGTATGATTTCCTTAAGTTTGCTTAGGTTATTGAACACCTATGCATCTACCCAAGGAGGAAATAGATTAGGTGATAAAGTTTTTGGATTAGTTTTGGTTTTAAGAATTTGATTTGATTAATTAAGTAGATAATTAGTGGATTAACCCTTAATTAGAATTTGATTAA
This sequence comes from Cymbidium sinense, assembly GCA_021442155.1. Classification (NCBI taxonomy): domain Eukaryota; kingdom Viridiplantae; phylum Streptophyta; class Magnoliopsida; order Asparagales; family Orchidaceae; genus Cymbidium; species Cymbidium sinense. The sequence continues at coordinate 102,614,478 of CM038220.1, forward strand.
GGAAGAAAGGGGGTTTAGGAAATAGCTAAAGAAAAATATCACAAAATCATTTCATAAACCTCCTAATCACTTAAACAAAGTTTAATTAACTTAACCAAGGATTGTTTACTAAGCTTAATTACATTAAGAGAGTGATTAAGGGTTCATTAATTAATTTCCCTGATTAACTCATTAATAAATTCTAAGAAAATTAGGGGGGGCAGAAGTCATCCCACTAAACATGCCTGAGAAGTTTTGAATTAATTAATGAAGTGATTAGAGAGTAATTAGGTTTATTAAGTTTTCAAATAAACCCCAATTAAGGAACATTTATTACACATTCAATTAGAAATAATTTTATTGGATTCTTCACTAAATTATCTTAAAAATGAACTTGAGTTTTTTTTTTTTTCTATAATTAGTTATGAATTTAAGAAGTTTCAATTGGTTTAAGTAATTTTTATGAAGTTTGTTAATTTATTTTATTAAAATGAATCATTTGAAACTCAAAATTCAATATCTTTTAATCCAAATATCCTTTTGACTTGAAATTTTTATGGTAGGTGTATTTTAATATCAATTTTAATCTCTGAAAGTTTCAACTTAATCTGACATGTATTTTTGATATAATAATAAAATTTATTTTTACTAAAACACAAATTAAGCTCAAACTATTTAGTAAAATTTGTAAATTTTGAATTCGTTAGATTCCTCTAAGAAAGAGAATCCAATGAGCCCTTATTTGCAAATTTTGGTCAAGTATTTTATTTTTTAGAAATTTTTGAACTTTCAGGCGATTTAAATAATTTTTTAAATCAAGAAAATTCAATTTTCTACTTAACACGATACATGCGCGGCGTGGCGTAAAGCGTTCCATGCAATTAGCGTGGCATCAGCCAGCGGCGCCGCCGACAGCGTGCCGCGCGTCGAGGGATCGGTGGGCAGAGTCGACTCCGCGCTTGATGGATCTTATCCGCGATGGTCGATCCGGTCCGCACAATCCAAAGGCGGGCGATTTGAAGATCGCATGAACGGAGATTGGTCAATCAAGCGATTCAAAGGCTGGATCCAACTGTCCAAATGCGGAACGGCGGATCGAAGCAGTACTGGGAACAATAAAATCAGGGGCATTTTTGGAAAATGAGAGATTCTAAGTGAAAACTTGTCCAAATGGACTCATTTTTGCACCGATTCGCACCAAAAAAAATCTATTTTTTAATTGGGATGGTTTAAGGTAAAAATATGGGATTATTTAAGGTAAATTCTAAAATTGTGTGAAAAATTGTCACAAATGAAGGATCCTAAGGCCAGCAATGATTTTTGAAAGTTACCTCACCGGATGATTTCAGCGGTGATGACCCATTTTTGAGGAAGAGGCCTTGGAATGAGCTTGGATCCTCGCCTTCATGTTAAAATAAAGTTTCCGCAGGTGATCATCATTTTCTCACCAAAATCCACTTAGTTTTGGAGTATTTCTCTCCAAAATGAAGTGGGGCTGATTGCTAATGGATTTGGGAGCTCTAGGAGGAGGAGAATGATGGAAATGGGGGTTTGCTTTAGCCTATAATACCTTAGAATCAAAAGTGAATGAAAATCAGCTCTTTTATTTTCATTTTGGCTCTAAACTCATGCCATTTGGCTTGGGGTGGTTGGGAATGGAAGACAATCATCCTAGGTGGCTCACTATGGTTGGCTAAGGCATGGAAAAAGTGGCTGCCATGAAGGAAAAATGGGTGTCATAGCCAAGGGGAGGTGAGATTCCTTCATGCCAAGTGTTTTAATGGGACAGGTGAGGTGATTTCACCTCCCAATGAGTTATGGCTACCCCAACCACTCCTTGGGTCAAAAAATCAGTGTCTTTGGTGCCTGTGTAGACCAATGGATGTGTGCCAAGTGGCTAAGGAAGAGAAATGACCACTTGGGAAAGTGTCTTTTCTCATGGGATGCCCTTGACCCAAGGGTAAAGTGATCATTCGTTATGTCATTTGAAGTTCATTTGGTTTAATTTGGGTGACCCATTTTTATTGTCAAATAGGTCAAGGTTGACCAATTGGTCAAATTGGGTCGAACCAAGAGTAGGGTCAAGTTCAAATAATCATTTTGATTATATTGGTTCAATTGGTTTCAATTAATTTAGTTTAATTTAGATTTAATTAGGATTTTGGCCAATTTGAACCTTTAGGTAAATTTGGGCTAAGTTGACCAATTTGACCCAATTTACCAAATTGGCTTGAATCATAGCTTGGTTTAGGCTTGGTTGATCATTTGGAATATGTTACAAGCTTTTGTTTTAATCAATTTTGATTTAATTTGATTTTGGTTTGATTTGACCATTTAGGTCAAATTAGGCTAAGGTCAATTGGGCTAGGTTGGGTTTAGTTGGCCAATTGGTCTAATTAAGTTTAATTGAGATTTTGGTCATTTAATAATCAATTTAGAGTGAACTTGAGCCATTGGTTGCAATCATTTTGGTTTAGGTTGTAATTTGGCTGATTTGGGTTCATGTGGGTTAAAGGATTGACTTGGTCAATGGGCTAGGTTGACTTGGTTTGACCAAATTCATGATGATTGATTAACCTATGATGATCAACAAACATAACATGAAGTTTGGATTGGCTTAATTTACTTTGATTTGGATTGAATTGAATTTTGGTTCATGTAGGTCAAATTGGCCACTTTGGGTCAAGGGAGCCAATTGGGTTTAGTGGGCTTGATCAAGGCTTGATTCAAGTTTGGTTGAACTCACATATGGATTTATGATTGAAATATAAATCCATTTACAAGAAATTTGAAGTCAAATGGGTTTTGATTCATTTGATAATTTCAAGTCAAAATAGTGAATATGAGTTTTACTTGGGTTTGATTTTTTTTTTAAATTGGTTTTGGATATTTGAATTTATATCTCATTTGTATTTGTGAATATAAATGAGAATATAAATGAGTTATGAGCAATTGTTTTTGAATTTGAATTAATTTGGATTTGATTTGAGCTAAGTCCATAAGATAGAATCAAATGGGGTAGGAAAGATTTTTTTTTTTTTGGAATTTGAATTTCAATTTTGAATTTCAATCATGAGTTTCAATTATTTGGAATTGATTCAAGATTTGAAAATCCATTTAAATTAATTCAATCTTTGATTTGGAGTTGAAGTTGATATGAGTTTGGAGTTTGTCTTAAAAGAAGGATATGAGGATTTGATCCAGGCTATAGGGTAGGAAAATTTTCCTAACACCCCTAAGGCATAACCTATTCCTATGGCTAAACCTTCTAATTCTCTAGGGTTAGGTTAAGTGTTCATCTAATCACTAGAAGTATCTTAAGACTAAGGAACACTTAATGTCTAAGAGGAGTCCTATGTTTAAGATGGAGAAGTTGAGAGCTCATCCTAAAAATGAGGTCAACAGTAACTCCACGGTCTTCTCTTGAATAACACGTGTACTCTCCAACAGTGGTCAGCTGAGCTAAGCATATATTTGGATCAAGAAGATCTTTGATCAATGACTCTCTCATCTCTTTGGATAAGACAAGGACATCATATATACTTAGTTTAGCTGGCAACTTTCTTAGGTGAGCAGGGATAATGTAATCAACTCTAGGCTGGTCCTCCACAAGCTTATCCATAGGTGGAGTATCTTGTGGAGGGGCTTCTTGATCACTGGAACCAATGACTTATTTACCCTTATCCAAATGTGCTACCCTAGGAGGTAGAACTTTGCCACTACAGAGGTTGACTTCAGTGACTTCATGAGATGGTTTAGTGGAAAGTTCTACTTGCTCATCAGGTCCATCTACAGCTTCTCCTATGGAATCATCAGAGTTGAATGACTCTAAATCATTCTCAATGGGTGAACTTGGGTGATTTAAGAATGGATAATCTATTTCTAAATCAAAAGAAGAAGAGTGATCGAAACTAAAGTTATTATTAATTAGACTTGTATAGCTATCTAAAGGAATAAACTCAGGAAGATCATCAAAAGTGACACAGATGTAAGTGGAATTAGCTTTCTTTGTTAATTTCTTAGATTTGGATGAAGGTACAAAATAAAAATCAAGTTAAGTTAGTGAAGTGAGGGATTCGGCACCCCCCCTCCGTTGATACAATACGACTGCTAGAAGAAGAGATGGTTGGAGGAACTGTAGCTGTAACTGTGGAAGGAGTGCTGGACTCGATCGGTGGTTATGTTACTATGCTATCCCGGGCAAGTGGAGGTTGTCAATGCTACTGCTGTTGGGCTTGTACCGCAAACCATCCTTAGATTTGGAGGTTTGAGCTACTTCAGGCACCTAGAAGGGTAACATTTTGATCTTAGAAATAATTTTCTTGGAGGTTCGGGATAGGAAGATATCCCAACCTTCCTCTATCTTAAGAAGATCATGTGTATTCACAAAGATTAGCCTAACAGAACTAAAGGGTTGTTCTAATAGGTATTCCTTAGAGATGATAATGGTACGACTTGTAGCTACACTCAAGTTAGTCCTTAAAGGTAAAGAAATCTTTAAGACATGTCCTAGCATGCAATGGTAGGGGTAATATTTGGATCATGACTCTTGCCAACTTCCTCCCACCTCCTAGGCTCTGGTAACTTGAAATCAAGCTTCTTTAAGAGATTCTTAAAGATTTTCTTGACTACCTCCCTCTTAAATGAATAAGGTTTATTTAATTTATCAACAAGAGTATGTAAATGATAGCTACCTGGTGGTGGGAAGGAATAATGCTACCGATGATGCTGATGAGGATACTACTTAGGAGGCGGGGGTGGAGGTCATTGGGGCAACTGAGATGGCCGGTATGGTGGCCAAGGTGGTGGTGAGAGAGATGGTAAATGGAGCTCAAGGCTGTCGATGAACCCTAGTCCGCTTCTTATCAACGCTGTGACTACCTAGTTTCTTCTCAAATGCCTTTTGAGATTTGGGCTTGGCTAACTAGTCATCGAAAGGCAAGTGTCTAGCTTCCTCTTATAGATTAGCCGCCTTGTTGATTAGCTTCTTGAAGGTTTTTATTGTAAACCCCTTAAGTATGAAAGTAACTAGGCCATGGATATTCTTCAAGAGAATCGTAATAGCATGATGTTCAGACAGCTGTGGTTTGCATTTCATACTCAGATTTCTTAACCTGAGAATCAAATCAACAAGGGACTTATTTGGATTTGCTTGATCACAACAAGGTCGCCTACAATAACCCTTTACTGAGCTCCACCAAACCTCTTGATGAAGAGGTGCTCCAACTCAAAAAATATCTTTATCGAGTTGTTGGGTAGTTCAGCATACCAATCAAATGTAACACCTGCTAGACTGCTAATGAATAATCTAAAAAAAGGGCATTGCTGCCTCTAGCATTGCAATAGTGGCCCTGAAGTGTGCAATGTGCTGGTGAAGGTTCCCACATCCATCGAAGATTTTTAAGGAAGGAGGCACAAAATCCTTAGGATATTGGACAATATCAAATTCCTCTGGGTAAGGTCTACCCTTTGGAACAGATGAGCCACCTCGGGCATGTGTTAGTGCTTCTCTCACCTGTTGTTCCACCATGTGCTTTATATCTTTCTCATGCATGGAGGTGTTGTCCACCACCTTCCTATAAAAGCTACCACTATCTTCTTATGTAGGAATGCACCTAGATGATTTGAGGTATGTGCCAACTCTTCTATGTTGGCCACTGTGGGAGAAGGTCAGAAACTGTGAATTTGAATGCGACACTACTTTCATCAACTCCTCAATTTTCTTTCCCATCTTCTCAATGTGATCATCTTTTTGCTTAAGCTGGTGGAGGAGGTGCTGAGTTGAATGGACGGTGTCTTCTTCTTCAATTACAATACCTTCCTGACTATGTTGATCTCTTTGGAGGGAGCTCCTAGTATCAACCATGTAGACCTCGGCTGAATCCTCAAGAATGTCATCCTCATCAAGATTAAAGGCTACCCTCTCATTCTCCAAATCCATGCGATTATTACCTACAAGTTCCCTCTTTTTGGCAAAGTACTGTGCTAAAATGTCATCTGAGGAGTGGTCTAATTATGCTAGTACAAACACATGCTACTGATCGGTAGAGGGACTACGCTCACTCACAAAGATACATCTAATACTGTCTGCCACTGGAGTGTTAGCTTTGGGAGGGTCATGCTCAATGGAAGAGATATACTCATGACCGCTCATCAGTGGAGTGGTGTTTCTGGGGAGATCCACTACCATGAGAACTACAAAATTGCCCCCTTCTCCCTCTATAACTACTGTTGCCACTAGTTTTGATTATCGTGGTGGTGTTGCAGGGTCACCACTCCTACCTAACCACAGTTGAGGTAAAGGGTCAAGCAGGGGAGCTCAATCTCACCTCAATAGGTGGGATGGAGGTAGGAGGATCCCTGGGTCGTAACCAGATCACCAGAGGGGAAGGTCTCTCCCAGGATGGGGGGCTTCTAAATCTTGGTGGGAGTGGTGGATACTGTGAGTTATACGGGTGATGGTGGACGACGAGGGGAGTGGTGTGAAGGAAACACCGACTGCCCCTCAATGAGAAATCTCTGCCTGCGGCGGGTAGCACTGATAAAAATAATTTTATCCAAATGATCAGGCCTCGCAAGGCAACGATCAAGAAAATCTTTCAGAGCAAAGGCTGCCAACTTCCTATCATACCTCTATCACTCTCTCCCACCTACCTGAGCAGATGCTCAAGCTTCCATAACTCTCTCTCTCTCTCTCTCTCTCTCTCTCTAATGAATCTGACCCCTAACACTTCTAAGGATCACTGATCATAAATCAAATAAGGTACCAGACTCTGAGCACCTGTATGCTCTACCGACCTGGCGTAAGATAGTCCTAAGTCTAGCATAGGGCCTCTTGTGCCCCTATCTGATGTCTCATAGTATGCTGATGGTGGAGGAGAAGCAAATCCTCCAATCTTCCTCCCTCTGAGTCGAGAGGGGTGGAACTTATTGTTGGTGAAGTGGAAAGACCTCACGGAGAACCCCTCGCCTACATAGGATGCATCTCTCTAGTTGCTCTCTCGTGTTCCTACTTAATCTTTCAATTTTTATTGCGGCACTGAGTACAAGTGAACAAGGCAGATCGAGAACTAGTACCTACCTCAAAAGTGGAGGAGACTATCTCAAAGGCTAAGATAGCCTTCCCCTGAGACCGAGTAGCTCTTTGAGAGCAATGTGGGGATTGACGGGCAGTGCAAAACTATCATAAGAGGCATGGGAACCAGACGCCTTTGTCTTCAATGGAGGGTACCTAATCGAGGGCATGTCAATGGATGATGCTTCGCAGCCACCTCATCCCGACAGTGGTGAGGGTCACCACAAGTAACGCGCATCTCCATCCTCGCCAAAGAAAACCGTGTGGGTGGAGTCACAAGAAGGCTCCATCTAAGAAATCTCCCAAAGATAAAGGTAAAGATGAACTTCTGGGAGGCCATGTGCACTAACTGGTTTGCATTATATCCCTGCATGTGTTGAAATGTAAATTGAGTCAAATTTCTACTTTAATACTTATCCTAAGAGAGTAATATAGATTTAGAGTTTTGAACCCACACTCAACAATTCAAATATGTTAAGTGGGGCTCATTGGAGAGATTTTGAAATTGAGGAGAGTCTTTGCCATTTGATTTTGATTTTAGAATCTATACTCAACCAATTTAGGCAGGTAGGTTGGGTGGGGTTAGAATATTTGAGGAGAGATTTTAGACATATTTGTATTTCGTGTATCTTGTTTGAAAATATTGATGATTTGAAAGAACCTTTACTTAGCAAATTTAGGTAAAGATGAAGAGTGATTATGTGTTTTTAGAAAATTTTGTTGAATGTCTTTGCATGTGATGAGTGAAATATTGATTTGAAAATGGGGCTTCTTACTTAACAAATTTGATATGTTAAGTAGTAGCCACATGTGTTTGATTTACGTTTGAAAAGGGGACTTTCACTTAACAAATTTGGTATGTTGTTAAAAGCCAAATGTGATTGATATATGTTTTTCTCTTCTTTTAAAATGGGGCTCTCACTTAACAAATTTGGTATGTTAAGTGAAAGCCCATGTGTGATGTGATTTGAAAAAAGAGATTCTTACTTAAAAATTTGGTATGTTAAGTAGGAATCAAATGTGTATTAAGAATGAGACTCTCACTTAACAAATTTGGTATATTAAGTGAAAGTCAAATGTGATTGATATATGTTTGAAAATGGGGCTCCCACTTAACAAATTTTACATGTTAAGTGGAAGTCAATTGTGACATGAAAATGAGACCCTCACTTAACAAATTTGGTATGTTAAGTGGGAAGTCAAATGTATCATGAAAATGAGATTCTCACTTAACAAATTTGGTGTGTTGAGTGGAATCAAATATGGTATGAATTTGTGATTTTTACTTAACAACTTTGATATGTTAAGTGAAAAATGTGTTATGAATTTGAGATTCTCACTTGACAACTTTGGTAGGTTAAGTGGGAATCAAACATGACATGAAAATAATATTTTCACTTAACAACTTTGATATGTTAAGTGGGAATCAAATGTGACATGAAAATAAGATTCTCACTTAACAACTTTGATATGTTAAGTGGGAATCAAATGTGACAAGAAAATAAGATTCTCACTTAATAACTTTGATATATTAAGTGGGAATCAAATATGATATAAAAATGAGATTCTCACTTAACAACTTTGATACGTTAAGTGGGAATCAAATGTACATGAAAGAGACATTCTCACTTAACAACTTTGATATGTGTGGTGTTTTTTTTATTTTGTGATTGTGTGTGTGTTTATGTGAGGGGACACCATGCAGATCCATAGATGTATTCATTAGGGTGATAGGGTACGACATTAAAGAATAGTATACTATCTCAAGAGATGTCACCACTATAATAACTAATCACCTAATAAGGACTCAAGGCATGATGGGTCTTGAATATATGAGATCTTTCCCTACTTTACATGAAAAAATAAAGTAGGGTTTATTTAAACCAGGTTTGTTAAGTTCCCTATGGAGGTAAGCCCCCATAGTTAATTACATCCTAAGGAATGAGATTCCTTAAGAATACTCTTGATTAAGGTAAATGATCATTGACTCTAAAGATTTCAAAGATAGGACTATCAATCAATTAGTTATTTTTAGAAAATCAAATGGGATTGATCAAAAGGAGAGAGTTATTATCAAAACCGAAGAGAGATGAGTAGGGGATGCTCATGATACTAAGAAGCTTAGTGAGCATCCCAAACTATCTTATGGTTAGGCTTTATATTTTTGAAATTGAGAAAAATTATATGTTTGAGTTGAATTTTTATTAGAAATCTAGGGCTTACAATTCCACAATACAAGATTGTAGAAATGCCTAAGAGGTGAGGATGTATGCTCATAACCCCAAAGGGAAATGACAACCTCAAATCATAAATCTAGGTAGCTTTGGCGAGGGCCAAAGCACAACCTAAATCTATGGCAAAAATTGGTATATGGTTTACCTCCATAAGAGAATAAACGCTCTTACAGCCAGAGCCAACTAACTCCTCCTATAATTTTAAATATATGTAGGCAAATCTTATGCTTTGCAAGATAGTTGGGTTATTGCTTATTTAGAAAGAAGACTAAGTCCTTAAACTCACTCCCTAAGAGACTAGATCATGAAGGGCATGAATAATGACCTAAATCTAATACAAATTTTGTCAAATTTTATTTTGATTTTTGGACCTTTTGATTTGACACGAGCTATAAGATTTTATATGCTTAATGCATGAGAAATTTAGTTATGGGCCAAAATCAAAAAGAAGGTGTGTTTCCACCATGGCTCTCAAAGGTCAAGCCATTTTCTCTAGCAAAAGTGGAAGCCCTCCATTGGCAAGAGTGAGACAATATGATTTAAACATACAACATCCAGCTAAGGGGTTACTAAATCTTTTATTATCTTGATTTATGTCCTAGGCTTTAGGTGAGGTTATGAATTATTTAGTTTAATTTTGAATTGATTAATTGGATAGAAAATTTATTTTTCCCTAAGATCCTAATCGCATCTAGGCCATTCAACAACCATCAAATAATTAAAAAACTAGGAAAATTATGCCAACCTAATTGCACAACCATAAACATAACATTAATCAATTTATAAAATTACCGCAAAAGAATAAGAGGGTCGGGTACTCCCACAACTCGAAAAGAAATGTGGGTAGCAAAGCTCTACACTTATGCAACCCAGATTATAAATGAATAGTTACAATTAAAATAAATTCATGTTATGGGGTCTTCATTCTTCATTTCTTCATTTTTCATCTCTTTATTTTGATTTGTTCTTTTCTTTCTTCCTTTTGGCTTCATTGGAATATGAGCTCCAAAGGCATCACATGGTATAGATGTGGTCTTATAACCAATGTTCACCTTAATCCCCATAACATTCATTCCAAATCTTAGTTGCAAAATTTACATCAAAATAGGAAAGATAAATCTAACTAAAATAAAGGTTAGCTAAACATACCACACAACCCAAGAAGTTATATGAATAATTGACTTAGCACCCCACATGGGAAACCAAGCCCACATATTAATTATGCTTAGGGGAAGCAACCTACACAACAAAAAAAAGTATTTATATTTTATTACAATTCTTAAGCACAAACAGAAAATATGATTAGGCTAAGATCGCCTATCATCCGCCTATATACACCCTAACATCCAATCTAAAACATTACATCAAAAAATAAAATATTCATCAAACCATGCACCACCCTAACCTAAAGCTAGAAATGATGAATTAGTCTAATGTGCGTGCTATTTAAGGTTTGTGTAGCATGTCTTAGCTACGCTTTAAAGTTGGAATTTTTTAAGTGTGAAAAATTCAATTTAGATGATGGTTTCATTTCAAGTGATTTAGTTTACTTGTCAATTTTAGTTTGTGATTTGATTTAGTTTGAATGAACCTACATTTAGTGACTAAATGTTATGAAGAGAAAAAAAGAGAAGAGAACTTCTCTTTCATTCCTACCTTAAAGCATTTTTAAGGTAGATTCATTAATGAATTTTTTTCAGTGAATGATTTATTATGTATTTTAATTGATCCTAAGTTTGGGTTCTCTTGTAATAGTCATATTTAATAAGAAAGGCATCTTAGGATTAGTTAGGGTGAATTACTACCACATAACACACACCTATTTATTTATTTCCATCATGTATACCATGCATACGAATAATCCTAAGCATATCTATATATGCAATGCAACTCTTGGCACACTTTGATGATGAATGCAAAGAGATGTAACTTAAAAATTTTCTTATTACATTTATTAATTGGATTCTTAATGCATGTCTTTATTATGTAGAAAAGTGGGATTTTTCATCCATTAGCTAAATGCACATCCACAAGTATAAAAGTTATAAGTGAGTATGGTGCCATTATTTTCTATACCAGGGGCATAAGGTACAAGACTTACTTAAGGCAACTTAAAATCTCGCAGCCCTGGGATGTACAGACTGATATACCACTTTTCTTAGATATATGTAGATGTATAAAGAAAACCAAATGGATAAAGAATCATGCAAAAGATTATGTTTGATTTAGTTGTATGATTTACATGTGTGATAAGATCCTTCTAAGTCTTAATATAGATATGCATGAATAGATTTAAGCAAGTGTTATGTTCTTTTCAAATGAACTATACACTTGCAAATCCTATATGAATCCATATTAAGAGAAGGAAGGAAAACTTCATAACACACATCTTATGCTATAATCACATGCAAGCCTATAAATATTTATAACTAGCATCACCTCATTTATAATCATTGATTAAAGATTTTAAAAATGATTTTTATTTTAATAGTGATAATAACCACTCATATTCTTAATTTAGCCAACACATGCAATTTGACAAAAAAGAGAATATTTTATTTGATTAATTTTTAAAAGAGATCAATGCATAATTTCATATGGCAAGCAATATTTAGCATGATTGGAAAGAAATAAAAGGATCTAAGCACATGACTTCATTCACCCTAATTAATTCCTAAGGATAATTATATAAAATAAGATCATTTAAAATGAATCAAAATTCCTTAAGGAGACTTTTATTTTTGAATTTGATTTTAATTATGAAATATGAGAAGGGTTTGCTAATCCTAATCCATTTCCCCCATGTGTGAATTGGTTTAGTTTAATTTATAATAATTAGGTTGATTTTATATTTTGATTAGGTTAAGGTATGAATTAAATCCATTAATTATCCCTTACCTATGCCACTTTAACATAATTATTATGAGCCAACATATGATATGCAACTACATGAAAATTAAATAAGTAATGTAGCTAAGAAATAAAAGGGCCTAATGCAATTGGCTCACAATTATTGGTTAATTAAACTAAAGGGTTTAATTAAGTACTTTTATAACCTTCCTACACATGTAGTTTGATTATATTTAGAATTCTCTTAGTTATTGAACACCAAGAATCTACCCAAGAATTTAATGATTGAGTTGGAATGATTTGGTTTGATTTTGATTAATTTTATTTAATTAAGTATTAAGTCATTAATTAATTCAAATTGATTAAGTGTTTATCCAAATTAAACTTAGGGGAAGATTAAAAAGATGTCTAATCATTCCCTATGTCTATTCACTGTTTTATAATGATAAGCAAGTTTAATTAATGAATTCTTTACTATTTATCATGCTAATTTTTCATTTATTTAATTAAGAGAGGGATAAAGGATGAAACAAGCAATTCTCCTAATTAATAAAGCAATAAATTTCAATAAAATCATGGGAGGCAGAGATCATACCACTAATCAATCTCAAAAAGTTTGTAATTAATTGTTAAAGTAATTAAAGAGTAATTAGCTTGATCATATTTCTAATAAAACTTAAATTGAGTGAAAATTATTGTTCAAAATTAATTTATTTTAATTTTATATCATTCTCCTCTAAATTATCTTTAACATGATTATTTATATTTTTAGATTTTATATAATTAGTGATTTTGAAGTTTCACTTGAAAATTAACTATTTAATTAAACCCTAATCTCAAAAGCCAACGCTACGCTTTCCACATGGTGTGAAGGGATAGGTTATTTAAGTATCATCACCGATGGACAGATGCTTTCTTTAGCCATCGATCTAAGATCGAATGATCAATCTATGGTGAAGGAATTAGAGGGGATCTAACATGATATAATTGTAGCCGTCCATTCCAATCATGTGGAATTGATGGCATATGATCCTTCTCCTTCACGAGTAATGAGAGATGAACACCGTTCATCTTTCCTCATTCAATTTGAGCTCACCCGAGCTCGGATTGGGATCAAGATGATCCCACACCTTCTAAGGAATGCACATCCAACGATCAAGATTGCATTGACAATTCCTTGGACCAAGCAAAATTTCCATAGCTTTCAAGCATTACCTGAGGCTATCAGACTTCCAATAGATGAAGTACTGTTTAGTAGAGAGATGAAGCACAAGGAATTCAATCTTGATTTGAAGTAGTTTGCTTAGCTAACTAAGCTCCTCTTCAATGGTGATCGGCCTTGATTGAAGTGGTGCTTCTCGTGGCTTGGAGACTTGGGAAATGATTCGATTGAGCTTGTCTTAGTCCAAGATGGTGCATGTAAAGTTAATTTGATTTTAGTTGGGAATTGAATGAGCTAGAGTTTGAGTTCACCTCTTTTTTTGAGTAAACTGAAAATGGGAAATGGGGAGCTGAGAATGGCTTAAAAGCTTGGGAGGCTTCGATTCAACCTCTCAAGCTCGAGAATTGATTCTGTGGTTTGAGTGAGAATGAGGGGAGTATATCCACCCATCCTGATCGGATGATGAGAGATATGAATTGCCATTTTGGCTTAATGGCTTTAGGAGGCACATTTGATAAAACATCCCACATGGGTCATTTCTAGGGGAGTGAGGGAGTGGATGCTATGAGTGGTGAGTGTATTTGGTGATCTGCTCAAATGTGATTGGGAGGTTACTTTGGCTCGCTTTGGTCATGTCCCATGGGACCAATAGAAGGATGTCAATGCCTGAGAAATGGCCAAAGTGAATTTGGTCATAGGATACCCTTTAACCTAAGGGTAAAGTGGTCATTTGGTTGAGTTTGATTTGGACAGATTTGAAATGATTCAAGAATGGGTTGGGATAAATTTTAAGTGATTTGGAGTTCATTTGGTTTGAATTGGTTCAATTTGACCCATTTAGGTCAAGTTGGGTCAAATTGGGTTAGATTGACCAATTGGTCAAATTTGGTCAAACTATGGCTTAGGACAAGTTCAAATGATCATTTGGAACCTATGGGTATCATTGGTTTGGTTCATGGTTTAAATTTGGTTTTGGTTCATTTAGGTTCATTTGGGTCAAGAATTGTTTTGACCCATTTGACCAAATGGGTTGGTTGGTTTTTGATAATTTTAAATGTATTTAAAGCTTTAGTTTTAATCAATTTTGATTTAGTTTGATTTCAAGTTGATTTGACCTTTTAGCTCAAGTTGGGCTCATGGTCAATGAGTTAATCTTTTTCAACTCAACATGCTTTTGGTGAACTTGACCCATTGGTTGCAATCAATTTATCCTAGATCAATATTTGACCCATTTTATCTTTTTAGGTCAATTTGGGTCAACTTAGGTCAAGTGACCAAGTTTGGCTCAATCATGACTTAACGTTAATCATTGAATGAATGGGTGAGTCAATGGTTTTAATAAATTTGGCATATGGTAGATTTTGGCTAGGATTTTGGGCTAAGTTGACTTGGTCAAAGGCTAGGTTTGACTTGACAATTTGAGTGATTGATCATTCTATGATGATTTGATCACAATGTGAGGTTTGGATGGCTTAGTTCAACCCAATTTGGGTTGATTTAGCTCAAAGGGTCTTTTTAGGTCACTTTGTGTCAAGTGAGACTAAATGGGTCAATTGACTTGATCAAGGCTTGATTCAAGTTTTTTTGAACTCACATATGGACTTATGATGGAAATATAAATCCAATTGCAAGTAGTTTAGAGTCAAATTGGTTTTGGTTCATTTGACAATTTTAAGTCAAAATGATGAACATGGGTTTGACTCGGGTTAGTTTTATTTTGGCTTGCTGATTCTAGTTTATGTTTATATTTGGGCATGTGATTGAAGGAGTGATTGTTTGAAGAGAAAATCCAAAGGTTTGTATTGACTTGAGAATGATTTGTTTAAGTCCAAGAGATTGGCTTAAAGGGTGAAAATTGGATTTGAATTTGAGTTTTTTGAATTTATATTGATTTGATTTTGTCCATTTGAATTTATATTTCATTTATACTTGGGAATATAAATGAGAATATAAATGATCCATGAAAGAATCATGTGAATTAGTAGTGATTTTAATGTGAATTTGGCTAAGGTAGGTCAAAAAGTTTGGAAAAGGGGTTTTGATTTGGTTTGATTTATATTCATTTGATTTAGATGATTTAGATGTCAATTTCATTTATAATTGTGACTATAATTGATGGAATAAGTGATTTATAAAGAAATCACTTATTTTTGGGTTGATTTGAAGGATTTGGCTAAGCTTATGGAAGTGATTCATAAGGCCTAGGATGGTTTTGGATATGGAATTGAATTTGGATTTGAATCATTTGGAATTGGAATTGGAATCATGATTTGAATTTTAGAATTTGGATTAGAATTTGGATTTGAATTTGAGGTTTGGTTTGAAAGAAGGAAGCAAGGATTGGGTTCAAGCTATGGTAGGCAAGTCCTCAAACTCCTAAGGCATAACTTATTCCTGTAACTCTTCTAAAGTCTGTTAGTTAAGTGTTCACCAATCACTAGAAGTTTCTTAAGACTAAGGAACTCTTAGTGTCTAGAGGTGTCTTATGAATAAGATAGAGAAGTTGAGAGCTCACTCCAAAAGTGAGGTCAACAATATGTTAAGTGGGAATTAAATGTATATGATGTGCTTTCTTTCTTTTTGGAAAGAGAGGGGAATTCTTTGTTTGACAAATGTGGCATGTCAAATAAGATTCCAAAATATATTTCATGATCTCAAAAGAGGGAAATTTATTTAACAGATTCTAGGTATGTTAAATAGATTGTAATGATATGTTTTGATGTCATGTATATGATTTCTTGATTTTAAAAAGAGAGAAACTTCAACTCTAGTATATGTGAAATATGTTGAGTGGAGTTCTAATTTTATTTTATGATTTGAAAATAGAATCTTCATTCAACAAAGGTGATTGATTATTTTAAATTTTATGATGAGTCACCTCACTAAGGAGGTTCTAGATTTTTATTATCTCTCCCTTCATTGATATTTTTTTTCACCTATTGGGAACCAATAGGGTTTCAAGACCTGGGTGAGGTCCTAAAACTAAAGGATGTTGGCTTACTTTGTTTAAGAATGAAATAAGCCAAGTGACGATAGAAGGAAGGATAGTCTCAGACTCACATAAAATACAAGTCCACTATCGATGTTCGGAGACAATAACCGTCTACTAGAGATAGAGAGTGGAACCATCCCCAGCAAAGTCACCAAAAAAATTTGTGGTGTTTATTTTTTATTCATGTGTATGGGGGGGACACCAAGCAGATCTAAAAATGTACTTATTGAGATGATCAGGTGCCACATTGAGGAATAGTGTACTATCTCAAAAGATAGAAGTCACTACCCTACAATGGACCTAATCAGCCAATAAGGACTCCTAAGGCATGATGGGTCTCTGAATATACCATAGATTTTTTTTCCTACTTTACATGGATGAATAAAGTAGGGTTTATTTAGATCGTTCTAAAGTTCTATGGGGCCCCATAGTTAATTACATCTTAAGAAAAGTGAATCTTAAGAATACTCGATTAAAGTAGGTGATTGTCTCCAAAGAATTCAAAGATGATTATCAATAAATTGGTTATTTTAGAAATCAGATGGATCAAAAGAGATATTATCAAAATGGAGATGAGTGAGTGCTCATGATACTAGCCTAGTGAGCACTCAAATCTATCATATGGTTGGGCTTTATATATTTGAAATTGAGGATTTATTTATTTGATTTAAATTTTATTAGATTCTTATAATCCATCAACATAAGTTTATGGAAATGCTAAGAGAGGATTTATGCTTGTAGCTCAAAATAATAACCTGATCCTAAATCTGGGAGCTTTGTGAGGGCCAAAGCATGACCTAAATCTAAAGTGTATATGATTTACTCACAAAGAGAGAGTAAACCACCAACTGACTTATTACCGAAGAGTGGCGCCTAACTCCTCATGCTTAAATCCATGTAGGCAAGTCATATGCTTTTGAAAGATGGCTAGGTTGTTATTATTTAGAAAAGAAACTAAGTCCTTAAACCCACTCCTAAGAGACTAGAATGAGTATGAATAATGACTTAATCTAATGCAAATTTTATCAAATTTTATTTAATTTGGGACCTTTATTTTGACAAAGGTTATTTTGTATGCCTAAATGCATGAGAAGTTGATTATGGGTCAAATCAAAATGGAAAGAGGTGTTCTTCCATCATAGGCTCTCAAAGGTTAAGCCCTTACTATCTGGCAAAGATGGAAACCCTCCCTTAACAAGAGTGAAAAAAGATGCTTCTGCATGATATTGAATATTAAACATCCAGCTACGGGGTTGCTAAATATCTATTATCTTGATTTAATGCCTAGGATTTTACATGAGGTTATGAGTTATTTTAGAGGTTTAGTTATGAGTTGTTAGTTTGGGTAGAAAAATTAATTTTTTATCTTAGGAGCATAATCGAATCAAGGCCATACAACAATCACCAATCATAAACAAACTATGAAAAGGCATGCTCTTTCTAATGCACAAGCTAAACAAAATATCAAACAATTTTATAAAGCTATTGTAAAAAAATAAAAGGCCGAGGCGGTCGGGTACCACCGCACAACCCGAAAAGAAATTTGGGTAGCCAAGCTCTACCCTTATACAACCCGGATTACAAGAGAATAATTATATTTAATTATGATGAATGTTATGGGGGTCTTCATTCTTCATCTCTTCATTTGATTTGCACCATTTCTTTCTTCCTTTTGGATTGATTTGGATGTATTTGCTCCAAAGGCATCAAATAGTACATAAGACTTGCTCTTATAGCCAATGCTCATCATAATCCTAATACAAAATTACATTGAAAGATGAAAATTAAATCTAGCTACACCTGCAAAATAAATGTTAGCTAAACACATCATACAACCCAAGCATATGAATAATTTGGACTTAGCACCACATGGGTAACCAAGCCCACCTCTAACTTGATTATGCTTATAAAGCAACATAGCAAAAAATATTTATATTTTTATTACAAGCCTCTTAAGCACAACCTCAGAAAAGCATGATTAGGCTAATATCGGACTAACATCCACTACGCACATATACCCTAACATCCAGCCTACAATAATATCATAAAAAATAAGCATACATCAAACCATACACCTAACATAAAGCTAGAAGGTGACTTAATCTAATGTGTACATTAAGGCTTCTGATGTCTTAACTAGCTTTAGAGTTGTAATTTGCTAAGTGTGAGAGAAGTAATTTATAAAGGGTTAATTTCTCTTTAAGTGATTTAATTGATTTTAAGATTTTACTTAATATTTTCTTTTATTTTATATGGCTTGCACTTAACAACTAAGTGTTATAAAGAGAAGAAAGAGAGGGATCTTCTCTTTCATCCCTACCTTCAGTCACCTCTAAAGCAAGTTAATTAATCAATTTCCTTTAGTGAATGGTTTATTATATGTTTTAATCAATCCTAAGTTTAGGTTCACTCTAAATGACTTTATTCAATAAGAAATGCATCTTAAGATTAATTAGAATGAATTACTATCACATAACACATGTTTATTCATTTCTTTCCATCATGTATATCATGCATATGATTAAATCCTAAGCATACCTATACATACAATGTATGTTTTAGCACACTTAAATGATGAATGCAAAGAAGTGTGTTTAGAATTTAAATATTTCATTTGATTGAATTATGAATGCATATATTTTAATAAAAGAGGATTTTCATCCATTAGCTAAGTACACATTCACATGTATAAAAGTTTTAGTATTTATTGTTCTACACCAGGAGCGTAAGGAACAAGGGCTACTTAAAGCCTCATAGTCCCAGGATGTCCAGACTAATATACCACTTTTCTTACATATATATGGATGTATAAGCAACTATAAGAATAGGAAAACCCATACAAAAGTTGTATTAGATTAATTTGATTTATGATTCTTATTCATTGGTCATTATCATGCATACATATGTATACAAGTTTTAAGTGAGTACATCGCCATTGTTCTACACTAGTAAAATAAGACCTACTTAATTATTTAAAGCCTCAGCGGGATGTCTGACTAATATACCACTTTTCTCATATACGTGAATGTACAAAAATAACCACAAGAATAAGAAGTCATGCAAGAAGTCATATTTGATTTGATTATATGATTTACATATGTGATATGAAATTCTTCCTAAGTCTTAGCATGGAGATGCATAGGAATAGATTTAGACAAATATTGTATTCTTTTCAAATGAACTATACATTTATAAATCCCATGCAAATCCATATGTAAGGAAAGAGAGCTTCATATTGCATATCTTATATTATCAACACATGCAAACTTATAGATATTTGTAATTAACATCACTCCATATATTATAATTGATTTATGGGATTTTTTGAAAATAACTTTTGATTTAATAGTAATAATAGCCACAAATATTTTAATTTAAATCCACATGCAATTTGACATAAAAGAAACCATTTCATTTAGTTAATTTTAAAAGAAATGAATGCATGATTACATGACAAGCAACATTTAACATGATTGGAAAGAAATAAAAGAACATAAGCACATGATCTCATTCATTCCAATTAATTCTTAAGGACACTCATACTAAATAAGATTATTTAAGATAAACTAAACTTCTTTAATGACATTTTTAATTTTGAGTTTATTTTTAAATTTTTAATTCATTTTGATTTAGGTAATGAAAGAGGTTTGCTAATCCTAATCCCATTCCCCATGTGTGAGTTAATTTGGTTTAATAAAGAAGTAATTAAGTTGATTTATGGTTTAATTAGGGTAGGGTATGAATTAAGCCAATTAATTAACCCTTACCTACATCACCTTAAGTTAATTAACTAATTAATAATGAGCCAATGTGATATGAAACCACATGAAAAGTGAATGTGCAATGCTCCTAAGAAATGAAAGGGGCCTAATGCAATTGGCTCAAGATTAATAGTTAATAGGCATAAGGGATCGCACTCAACTACTTTTATGATTTTCTCACACATATAACCATAATTTCATTATCTCCCACTTTGGATTATTGAACACCCAAAGAGCTACCCAAGATTAATTAAGGGTTGCTTAGGTGTGAAGTGAATTTTAGATTAAGTTAATCATGCTTACTAACTAATTGATTAAATTCTTTGATCATATTTTGATTAGAATGATGAAATTAACTTAGGCAAAGGGATCAAGAACAAGGCCTCAATCTTAACCACTAAGTCATTTCAAGCACTCAATTAGGATCTAATATATATCTTGGAGATTAATTAATTAATTAAGCAATTAATTACCTCATTATTCATGAACTAATCAAATTCAAAAAAGGGGAGAAAACTTTGGAAATGAATTAGGAAAAGTATCGCAACCACATTCCTTAAGCTTTCTTACTGTTCAATAAAGGTAATTAGGTTTTAATAATTAATTAAACCACTATTCATTCACAAATTATCACTAATTAAATTAAGAAAGTGAGTAAAGCTTAATCAATTATTTTTTTAATTAACCAACCAATAAAATCCAAGAAAAATGGGGGACACGGAGGTCATCCCCCCAAACATCCACAGAAAGTTGGAGATTAATTGGTGATTAATTAAGAAATAATTAAGCTAATTAGATTTTTAATTAAACCATAATTAAGTAAAATCACTATTCAAAATCAATTAATAATAATTTTCTAGATTTTACTCAAATATCTTTAAAATGAACCAAGTTTGTATTTTTTGATTTTTCTAATTAGTTATGATTTTAGAAGTTGTAGCTTAAAATAGATTAATAGCCTAATTAAAGCCTTAATCCCATCGAGCCATGTGCGACGCGCACTTCCATATGGCAACGGAGTGGCCATTTAAGTTTTCTCATTCTAAACACTGCGTGCACATAACTCGTGGGTCCATTCTAAGATCGGACGCCCATGATAAACTTTTGAAGACAAAAGAGAGGTTATAAATTTGATCAAATCAGGATCGTTCATTTCAATCATGTGGAATGGACGGTATGTCACCTTTCGCCTTTTGAACGTTGAGCAGTGGATACCATCCATCGATTGTCACTCGATCTGAGCTCACCCAAGCTTGGATGGAGATGAAATTGATCCCACACCTTCAGGGAAGCATAAAAAACATATCTAATGGTGAAAATCACACGAGATGCAAGTTTCCTTCACAAAGGACCAACCTATTTTGAGCTAATGATCAGCTTTAATGGCATACCTCACTGGAGCTTGCGACCGACAGTTCCAATGATTGAGGAAGCTTCATTTGGTAGAAATGAAGCCCTATTGAGCCACACAAGCCTATATTTGGTTCATTTTGCTCGGAAGACCAACCCATGGCATGTCAATCGCCTTGATCTTCTCATTGCCAAAGCTGGGAAATGATTCATTTCTCGTCAGTCAAGGATGGTGTGGAAAAATTAATTTCACTTTGGTGAGGTTTGACCAAATGGAAATGGAGGTGGCCTCCTTATTTTATTTTGCATAAAATCAGAATGGGAATTTGGGAGCTCGGAAAGGCAAGGGAAGCTGGGATCTTGTTTCTCGCTATGGTCAATTGTGCTCTTTTAGTTTAAGTGAGAATGAAGGGGGTACACCCTCTCCTTTTTTAGCTTGGACGGTGGTCATGGTTTCTGCTTGATGGATCAACGGCTGAGATGGGGAGCTCGATTTCGACAGAGAAACATTCCACTTGGCCTCACATGAGTGGAGGAAGGGTGGGAGGCTGCTGCCATGGGAGTAGTGGGAACCCTTGGTGGTTTGAAATGCTCCAATGGGAATGGGGAGGTGATTTAACCTCCCCATGATTCATGGCCAACCCAACCACCTTTGGGTCAGGTCAGCCATGGTCCTTGGTGCCTAGGTGGACCTATGAATGGGTGCTAAGTGGCCAAGGGGAGGAAATGACCAAATATGTATGTGTCTTATCTCATGGGATGCCCTAGACCCAAGGGAAAAGTGGCCATTTGGCTATGGCTTTGGTTTGGGCAGATTTTAAATGGTTCAAAAGTAGGTTAGCCTAAATTTCAAGTGGTTTGGATTTTATTTGATTCGAGTTGGCTTGATTTGACCTTTTTAGGTCAAATTGGTTTAGGTTGGGTCAAGTTGACCAATTGGTCAAATTAGATCAAACCAAGCATTAGTTCAAGTTCACATCAATAATTGGAGTGTATTGAAGTCATTGGTTTGGTTCAATTTTCTTTGGATTTGATTATGGCTCATTTGGGTTCATATAAGTCAAATGGATCAAGTTAACCAATTTGACCAATTTGACCAAATTGAGTTGGGTTAGGTGTTGAGTCAAGTTCAATTGGCTAATTAAAAAATATTGTAGGCTTTATTTTGGTTTAATTTGGAATTAATTTAGATTTTTCCTAATTTGATCCTTTTGGTCAATTTGGGCTAGGTTGTGTCAAGTTGACCAATTGGTCAACCTGGTCTCAATTATGGCTTTGGTCAAGTTCAATAAGTGGATTGGAAAGAACATGAGCCATTGGTTGCAATCAATTTAGTTCAAATCTTGATTTAACCCATTTTGGCTTTTTAGGCCAATTTGGGTCATATGGCCAATTAGGCTTGGTTTGGCTTAAGTGAGGGTTTGTTCACGTTTAATCATTGATTATGAGTTGGTTTGAATCAATGGTTTTAATCAATTTGGCATATGGTAGATTTTGGCTAGTTTGGATTTCATTGGGCTAAATGTTGACTTGGTCAAAGGCCAGGTTTGACTTATTTTGACCCAATTTAAATCAATTGATCACCCTAGGGTGGTTATTAGTTATGTTGTGAGTTTTATATGGGCTTAGTTCATTCTAATTTGGGTTGGATTACAACTTGGCTCAAAAAGATTCCTTCATGCCACTTTGGGTCAAGTGAGCCTAAAGGGGTTAAATGGTTTGATCATGGCTTGATTCAAGTTTAGTTGAACTCACACATGAGCCTAGGATTGAAATATAACCAAAATGGTTTGGAACCAAATGGGTTTTGGTTCATTGATAATTTCAAGTCAAGAGAGGTCAACATGGACTTGGTTTGTTAGGTTTGGTTTGACAATTATGGTTTATGTTTATATTTGGTTCAATGATTGTAGAATGATTGAATCATGAAAGAATCAATGAGTTTTGAATTGGTTTGGTATCATTTAGCCAAGTTCAAGAATAAAAGGACTAAAATTGAATTTGATTTGATTTAGGTTTTTCATTTGATTTATATTACATTTATATTTGTGAATATAAATGAAGATATAAATATTTGGAGTGATTTGGAGTGATTTTGAGAGAAAATCACTTGAGTTTGGAGTGATTTGGAAGCAAATTTGATTAAGCTTATGGAGATGGGTCCATAAGGCTTAAGAAGGGTCTTAATTTAGTTTGATTTATTTTGATTTGATTTGGAGGGTTTGAACTTGGATTTCATTTATATTTGTGAATATAAATGAATGAATGACTGATTTATAAAGAAATTAACCAAGTTTGAGTTGGTTTGAAGGAGTTTTGACTAAGTATATGAAAATGGTTCATATAACTTAGGAAGAGATTTTGGAGTTTGGATCTAATCATGGATTTCAATCATTTGATAGTTGGATTTGATTTGGAATTTGGATTGGGATTTGATTTGAGATTGAATTTGATAATTGAGAAAATTGGATTGAGGGATTTGAATTTGGTTAAGGCTAAGTCCATAAGATAGAATCAAAGGGCTTAGGAAGGGATTTGGAGTTTGAATTTAATCATGGGTTTCAATTATTTGATAGTTGGATTTGATTTCAAAATTTGGATTTAAATTTGAGGTTTGGTTTGGAAGAAGAAAGCAAGAATTGGGTTTAGATTATAGGGTAAGCAAGTCCTCCTAAATCTCTAAGGCACAACTTGTTCCAATGACTAGCTGTTCTAAGTCTCTAGGTTAAAGTGTTCACCTAATCACTAGAAGTGTCTTAAGACTAAGAACTCTAGTATCTATAAGAGTCCTAGATCTGATTGAAAGTTGAGAGCTCACTCCAAAAAGTGAGGTCAACACTCTCATCCAAATATTAAAGAAGACACCTACACAACAAGATAAGTGGCATGAGTAGTTAGTTGAAGCCTGGGCTTACCACACCACATACGTAACTCCAACTCAATATACCCCATTCTCCAGTGTATGGGTCTCAAGCTACCATTAAGTCCAAATCATTAAGATACGTGGTAAGATTACCAATGCACAAGTGCATTAGAAGATTTGTAGGTTTGAGGAGAGACGCCTCATGCAACCTCGAAGTACAGAAAATGATTCAAGCATAAAAGTTGGTCCATCCTAAGCTTTTCAAGTATGACAACTTATTTTAGTTCTAAGGAGACCAATTATTGCCCGTATATGGAAGTTTGAACCCACTTGGGAAGGCCCTTTTGCCATAGAGAAGGCCTACCGTGGAGGATCTTATCGCCTTATATTGAAGCACCACACATAACTAAGTCCACCTAGCCTATTTTGGATTATTCTTTGGAAAGTCACACTATTCACATCCTTATACTTATATTCACATGTATGTTCATTAATAATTATAAGTAGCAAACCTTTTAGTTTTGATTCATATGAATGGATTCAAGCAAGCGATGCATTCTTTTCAAATGAACAATACCCCAGTGTTTGATTCGTAAGTTTTGAAAATAATTTTGGATTTAATAGTGATAATAGCCATTCATATTCTTACTTTAGAAAACATGTAATTGACATAAAGGAAACATTTCATTTTTTTTTTTTAATTTTATTTTTTTAAAAGACATGAATGCATGATTTTCATATGACAGAAATTTAGCATGCTAGGAAAGGAATAAAGCGATGAAATCAATGTAAATTCATTCACTCTAATTAATTTCTAAAGATAAACTTATGAAATAGGATTATTTAAAGTGAATCAAATTTATTTTGAAGAGATTTTTAATTATGTATGAGTTTGATGTGATTTAGAAAATGTGAAGAGGTTTGTTGGTCCTAACCCATTCCCCCATGTGTGAATCAATTTAGTTTAATTTTTAGAACCATTAAGTGAATTTTATGTTTTGATTAGGTTAAAGTGTTCATTAAGTTCATTAAATACCCCTTACCTACACCTCTATAACATATTTAACAAATTAATTATAAGCCAAAGTATGACTTAAAATCACACAAGAAATTTAAATTAGCAATGCACCTAAGAAAGAAAGGAACCTAATGCATTTGGCTAATAATTAATGGTTAATTAAGTTAAAGGGTTTAATTTAAGTACTTTCATAACCTTTCCCACACATATGGGTTAGGTATGATTTCCTTAAGCTACATAGGTTATTGAACACCTAAGCACCTACCCAAGATGAATTTGTTAAGTTCTCGAATGTTTTAAAAATTTTATCAAGTAAATTAAGTAGGTGATTAGTGGATTAACCCTTAATTAAGCTTGGATTAAGGAAGGAAAGGGGTTTAGACAATTTTTTAAGGAAAATTCCCCAAATCTATTCCATGAACCTCTTCTTCACTTAAGCAAGGCTTAATTAACTTAATAGAGGGACTAAACCACTGTTCACATGCTTAATTACCCTTAATTACATAAAGAAAGTGATTAAGGATTCATTAATTTATTTTCCTAATTAACTCATCAACAAATCTCAAGAAAATTAGGTGAGGTAGAGGTCATCCCACTAAATGCATCTGAGAAATTTGAAATGAATTAATGAAGTAATTAGGGAGTAATTAGGGTTATTAAGTTTTCACTGAAACCCTAATTAAGAAAAATTCACTATTCAAAATCCATTATAAACATATTTAGATTATTCCTTACTGAATTATCTTCACAATGCATCTTATTTTGTATTTTTCAGATTTTTCAACATCTATTATGAGTATATGAAGATTTAGTAATTAAGGAATTAATTAAAATCCTTAATTATATAACCAATCCCGTCGGCGCCAAGTGGACCACTGATGTGACACGTGCTTTCCACGTATGCATGTGAATATATTTAAGTTCAAATCAACTATTGCATGATAATTTGTGTTTTCTAGATCATCCGATCAAAGATCAGACGGTTGAGATCGAGCCTGCGATTTCTAAAGAAAATAATCACAGATCCTATGTGGCTTGATCATGACCGTCCATCAAAAATGCATGGATGGACGTTCCATGATCCGTCATTGATCTTTCCTACTGGAGAGGGCATCCATCTACTCTTTAGTGAAAGTTCTGAGCTTGATTGAGCTCAAACACAACCCACACCATCATCATGCAAGACATAACTCAATTTGCAATGGGTAAAATTTTCTTCATAAAGGACAAAACACTTCCTATTCTAGTCGAAAGGCATGCTTGGAGGCTATCACCATGCTCATATCACCGATGCTAACCATCGAGATAGCTCATCTAGTGAGACAAGCTCTGAAGGTTTCAAGATTTGGTATTGAGTAAATCCTTCTATTGACCAAGTGGGCTCAATTTTATGCCTTGGTCAGAGAGCATTTCATGGGTTCCCCTGCTTGAGAGAATTGAGTTAAATTAAGAGTTGAATGAGAATGAATTCCTTGCTACCTCCCCTATTTTTGGCTTAGGCAAAATCGAGAATGGGGAAATTGAATTGGCTTGGCGGAGCTTGGGGAGACTTTCAATTGCTTCCTCTAGCTTCCCCTCACTCAACTGAATGCAAGAGTGTGTGAATGAAGTGAAATTAGGGGGAGTATATCTCCCCTTAGATGGATCGGACGGCCAAGAGGTGCTAAGCCATTTTGATCAAATTCACCTCCTTCGATAGGTTGTTTTGGCTATTAAGGGTTGTACATTATTAATTTTTGATAGAGGGGGGTAGTGGAGAAGTACCATGTGCTGATTTTGGGTGGAGGAGTGATTGTCATGTGCTTGAATTGAAGGGATTAGTGCTTTTTCCTTGTTGATTTCCCCTATCATGTGCGCCACTCTTATTAGTGTCTATGGGTCCACTAAGATGCCATGTGGCCATAAGAGGATTTGACCAAATTGTGAATTTGGCCAAGAATTACCTTTGATCTAGGAGTAAAATGGTCATTTCTTATCAGTTTGAATATGTTTGTATGATCAAAAAATGGTTAGCAAGTTTCAATCAATTTGGAATGATTTGATATGATTTATTCATGTTGACCCATTTAGGTCAAAATGGGTCCACTCAAGTTGACCAATTAGTCAAATTGGGTCAAACCAAAGGTTGGGTCAAGTTCATATGACCAATTGAAATGTGTTGCATCATTGGTTTGGTTCAATTTGATTTATTTGAATTTGGTTCATTTGATTTCATTTAGTCAAATGGAAAGTTCAATTTTATTTGACCCATTTAACCTAATTGGGTTAGGTCATGGGTTGGTTTAGATTTAGTTGGTCATTTGAAATATATTTGTATCTTTAGTTCCAATCAATTTCGATTTGGTTTGATTTTGGTTCAATTTGACCATTTGGTGTTGTTCATTGTTGACCTATTTTTAAGAAGCTCAACCCTCCATCTACATAACTTCTTAGACTTTAAGAGTTCCTTAGTCTTAAGACAGATCTAGTTATTAGTGAACACCCAAACTAACCCTAGATACTGAAGAGTTAGCCATAGGTCATGCCTTGAGTATTAGAAAGTTTGCCTACCCTATCTTTTGAACCAAATTCTCACTTCCTTGAAGTCAAACCATATCAAACAAATCTCAAACCATAAACCAATTCAATGGAATTTCTCAAATCATGAATCAATTCTACATGAATGAAGCTTATGATTGAAATCCAAATTATATTCCTAAGTCCTTGATTCTCTCTTGGACTTAGCCTAAATCAAATCTAAATTCATTCAAAGGATTTTCTCATAACCCGCTTATATTCTCATTTATATTCACAAAGATAAATGAAATATAAATTCAAACAATCAAAATCAATTCAAATTTCAAATCCAAATTTAAAAAATCTTTCCTAAGCCTTTTGATTTCTCATTATGGACTTAGCTAAAATCAAATCCAAATCAATTCAAACTCAAGAAATTTTCTCATAACCCATTTATATTCTCATTTATATTCATATATATAAATGAAATATAAATTCAAAATCAAACTAAACAAAAATCAAATCAAATTTTAAAAAATCTTTCCTAAGTCATTTTGATCTCATCTTATGAATTAGCAAATCAAATTCAAATCAAGCCCTAGATTTTTTCTCGATTCAATTCCTACAATCATGAATCCAAATATAAACACAAACTTCATTCAAATAATCAAAACCAATTGAAAACCCAAATCCAAATCAAACATAAATTCAACCTAAGCCTTTCAAGTCAAATTCTTGAACTTAACCAAATCAATTTCAAATCAAGCTAAACCCTTGATTTTTCTTCATGATTCAATCAATCCTACAATCATGAATCCAAATATAAATACAAACTCAATCACTAAACCAAACTAAATTCAAAAATCAAACCCAAGTCAAACTCATGTTCACCCTTGAATTTGAAATTGTCAAATGAATAAAACCCATTTGACTAATTCTTACAAATGGATTTATATTTCAATCATAAGTCCATATGTGAGTTCAATCAAACTCACAAGCTTTGAGATTTGACCTTTTCTAGGCTCACTTGATCCAAAGTGACCTAAAGTACCCATTGAGCCAAATTTAATTACAAATTAAACTAAGCCCAACTAAGTTCATTGGAATGACAATCATCATAAGATGATCAATCACTCAAATTAGGTCAAACTAAGTCAAATGAGACCAAGTCAACAAACAAAATTCACCATAAGCTAAATTGATTGAAATGATTGATCAAAACACATTCATGATCAAAAGTTTGAACTTGAAAGTCATTTTAACCTACCAATTGGACTTGACCTTTGACCCAATTTGACCTAAAATGTCAAAATATGTCAAAACTTGATCTAAGCCAAATCAATTAAAACCAATGGGTCAAATTCATTAAAATGATTGTGAACTTGACCAAAGCCTCATTGGCCAACTAAATTAACCCAAATCCTTAATGACTTAAACCCAACTTGACCTAAAAAGGTCAAATTGAGCCAATTTCAAATATAAATCAAATTGATTGGAAATAAAGATACCAATCAATTTCAAATGATCAACTAAACAAAAACCAACCCATGACCTAACCCAAATAGGTCAAATGGGTCAAATTGGTCAAATTGACTCATTTGACCTAAATAAAATCAAATGAATCAAAACCAAATCTAAACCAAATGTAACCTAACCAAAGTTGGCAACACATTTCAAATGGTCATATGAACTTGACCTAACCCTTGGTTTGACCCAATTTGACCAATTGGTCAACTTGACCCAAGTTGACATGACCTAAATGGGTCAACATGAGACAAATCATATCAAATCTCTTAATCAAAACTTGCCCAACCCATATTTCAATCATACCAAACATACTCAAACTGAAATCAAGCCAAATGACCATTTTACCCTAGGCCATAGGGTAACCTAATATCAAAACTACTTGGAATTTGGTTAATTCCTTTTCATGGACACTTTCACCTCTTAGGACCAAATGGTCACTAATGTACATGGTGCAACATCAGTTTAGATCAGCCAAACCCAACCAAAGTTCAAAATCCCACTTTTGAACATGCACATGAATCATTCCTCCACCCATTTCAAGCACATGGCACTCCTTACCTCTCTAAACCAAATGTCATGCCACCCTAAATGGCCTAATTACCAAGGAGGTGAATTGGATCAAAATGGCATGAAAAACCATCCATCACCTTGGGAGATATACTTCACTTGAATTTCATTCTCTTCTATTCGATTGAAGCATGAAACTAGGAAGTGATTCCAAGCTCCCAAGGTTTCTTAAGCATTTTCCATTTCCTCATTTTTGATTTTCAAATCAAATGGGATTTCAAGTGAAATTCAATCTCATTCAACTTCCACTAAGCTCAATACACTTGAAGCTTCGAGAGGTAATATCAACTTGTCAAAGCAAGTCCTCAGGAAGATCTTGATCAAGTGAGCCCATTGAAGGAGAGCTTGATAAGATCCACTCAACCAAATCACCTCACATATTCAAATTGGCTTTATCTCCACTATGAAGCTACCTCAATGGATTCGAGCATTGATAGCCTCAAATGAGGTATGCCCTCAACCCAAGATTAAATTAGCCATGGTGGTCTTATGAAAGAAATTCTCACCTATGAGAATTTGAGATCTTCTTTTA
Source organism: Cymbidium sinense (assembly GCA_021442155.1). Lineage (NCBI taxonomy): Eukaryota > Viridiplantae > Streptophyta > Magnoliopsida > Asparagales > Orchidaceae > Cymbidium > Cymbidium sinense. Next base: position 102,644,884 of record CM038220.1, read on the forward strand.
CTCTTAGTGCATATGAGTTCAATCACCATTGATCATGCCATGGAAGGTGGATCTTTCAGAATTAGATTATGGACCGCCCATCCATGCATTTTGGATGGACTTCATGATCGATGCTATGGTAAATGAAAATAAATATATATATATATATATATATATATATATATATATATATATATATATATATATATATATATATATATATATATATATATATATATATATATATATATATATATATATATATATATAATATCCACCTTCATCTATCCTTAAAGAGGATAAATGAAAATATATACACTTGTTAGACACCAGATCTTAGATGTTCTTATTAGGATCGGTAATGACATTGAGGAAAGGTGTACTATCTTGAGAGATAAGTCACCACCCTAAATGGACCTAATCACTAAGGACTCTAAGAGTATGTCTTTGAATGGGATTATTCCCCTACTTTACATGGAAAAGCAAAGCAAGGTTTATTTTAAATTCGTTGTTCTACAGGCAAGCCCAAATTACATCAAGGAACAAGATCCTTAGAATACTCAAGTAAGGTAAATAATCCTTGTCTCCAAAGATTTTGAAAGGTGGACTATCAATTATAGTTTATTTTTAGAAAGTCAGGGATCAATCAAGGAGTTCTTATCCAAATGAAAACAAGTAGGGGATACTTAAGATACTAGGAAGCCTAGTAAGCATCCCAAACTTCCCTATGATTGGGCTTTACATTTTTGAAATTGAATTAATTTGTTTGAGTTGAATTTTTATTAGAAATGTAAGGCTTACAATTCTATAATACAAAGTTAAGGAAATTCCCAAGAGATGAGGATTTATGCTTATGGCCCACAAAGGGGAGAAGCAACCTCTGAACCTAAATCTAGGGAGCTTTGGTGAGGGCCAAAGCACGACTTAAATCTAAGGCAAAAAATGGGTATTCGATTTACCTCCACAAGAGAGGATAAACCTCTTGATTGTTGGACTTAAAATCTCCTAGCAGTGGCCATGAACTAACTCCTCCTACGATTTTAAAATATGTAGGCAAGTCAAATACTTTTGCAAGAGAGCTAAGCTGTTGTTTATTTAGAAAGAGACTAAGTCCTTAAACACACTTTCTAAAAGACTAGATCATGTAGGGCATGATTCAATGACTTAAATCAAATGCAAATTTTGTTACATTTTATTTTGACTTTGGACAATCAATTCGACACAGGCTTTAGAATTTATATGCCTAATGCATGAGAAATTAGATTATGGTCTAAAATCAACAAGATGAGGAGGTGTGTTTTCACCATAGCTCTTACAAGCCAAGCCAAGTTCTCTAGCAAAGGTAGAACCCCTCCAATTAAGAGTGAAATAATATGATTTTTATGCATAATGTTAGAAAAATAAGACAACATCCAGCTAAGGGGTTACTAATTCTTTTATCTTGATTTTTAGCCTAAGCTTTAGGTGAGGTTATGAGTTATTTATTTTTAGTTTTGAGTTGATTAATTTAGTAGAAGATTTATTTTTCCCTAAGAGCCTAGTCATCATCTAGGCCACACATCAAGCAAAGAATAAACTAGGAAAACATGACATTTCTAATGCACAAGCTAAACAAAATATCAAACATTTTCTAAAGCTAACTCAAAAGAATAAAAGGCCATTTATGGTCGGGTTCCACTAAACAAACCTGAAAAAAATAAATTGGGTAAGCTCTACCCTTATACAACCTGGATTACAAATGAATTAAATACAATACAACAACAACAACAACAACAAGCCTTAATCCCACTAGGTGGGGTCTGCTACATGAATCCTTCATCTCCATTGTGTCCTATTATGTGTCAAATTCTCATTTAATTCAAGTATACTAAGATCATTTTTATACATCTTAACCAAGTCTTTTTAGGTCTACCTCTACCTTTCTTAACATAAGGAAAATCTAATGCATCTACTCTCCTAATCGAGTCATCAGATGGTCGATGCTTTATGTGGCCAAACCATCTAAGGCGACTCTCCTTAATCTTATCTACCACTGGAGCTACTCCAACTTTTTCCCAAACATACTCATTTTGCATTCTATCTCTAAGAGTAAAGCCACTCATCCACCTCGAGCATCCTCATCTCTCAGAATACTTAACTTAGTCTTATGCTTCTCTTTAATTGGCCAACATTCTCGCACCATAAGTCATTGCGTGTCTTACCACCATCTTATAAAATTTTCCCTTAAGTTTAAGTGGAACTTTTCTATCACATAATAGGCCGATGCATGTCTTCAACCATCCAACTTGAATTCTACTAAAACATCTCCTTCTATTTCACCATCATTTTGAACAATAGAGCCTAAATATTTGAATCGTTTCACTCTTATTAATGACTTGATCACCTAAAGTCACAACACTACCACTAAAACTTATACAACTAAAATTACACTCCATATATTCGCTTTAGATCTACTTAAATGAAAACCTTTAGACTCTAAAGTTGACCTCCATAATTTAAATTTCGTTGGACTCCTCTAGTCTTATCAACAAGAAGAATGTCATCAGAAAAAGCATACACCAAGGTACATCTTCTTGTAAATGCCTCGTAAGAACATCCATAACTAAAGTAAAAGAGAAGTGCTTAATGTTGATCCTTGATGTAATCCAACTAAATAGGAAAATATTTTGTCAATCCTCCTTGTGTTTGGACACAAGTAACAGCCTAGTATACATATCCTTAATGACTTGAATATAACCAATATTAACTCCTTGCTTCTAGAACTCTCCAATGAACATCTCTAGAGACTTTATCATAAGCTTTCTCTAAATCAATAAATATCGTATGTAGATCCTTCTTACTTTCTATGCTTCTCCATCAAACCTCTTAACAAATGTATAGATCCATAGTATATCACGGCATGAAACCAAACCACAGAGAGAAACTTCTATCACATGCTCAATTACTCTCTCCCATAATTTTAATGTATGGCACATTAACTTAATTCCTCTATAATTTGCACACTCTTGTGCATCACCTTTATTCTTAAATATAGGAACCAACAAACTCTTTCTCCACTCATCTGGCATCTTTTTAGTCTTTAAAATGACATTAAAAAGATTTATAAGCCAAGAAATTCTTTGATCTCCTAAACATTTTCACACATCTATTGGAATATTATCCGTCTACGCTTTTCCACATTTCATTTTCTTTAAAGCTTCACTAACTTCGATTTACTAATGACGATAAAAAATGAAATTCTTATTTTATTTAGGTATTAAGGTTGCTAAAATCAATCGTATTTCTGTGATCCTTCATTGAAAAGTTTATCAAAATACCTCATCCACCTGTTTTCAATATCCTTTTCTAAGAAAAGTACTTTATTATTTTCATCCTTAATACCCCTCACTAGAACTATGTCTTTACTTCTCCTATCTCTTTGGTTGGCTAACTTATACATACATCTTTCACCTTCTTTGGTATCTAATCTATTGTATAAATCACCAAAGCTAAATTTTTTGCATCATATATTGCTTTATTTGAATCTCTACAGACCAATTTATATCTTTCCCAATTCTCTGAATTTTTACATCTAAACCAAGTTTTATAACAATGCTTCTTATTTCTCCGAATTAAATACAATCATGTAAGAAAATTCATGTTATGAGGGTCTTCATTCTTCATTTCTTCATTCTTCTTTTCTTCTTTCTTCCTTTTTTCTTCTTTCTTCTTTAGTTTTGTCTTTTAGATGGTTGGAATGTGGATGCTCCAAAGGCTTTACATGGTACATAAGATGAGATCTTATGACCAATGCTCATCCTAATCCCCCATAATAATTATTCCAACATCCTAATTATAAAATTACATGAAAAGGGAAAAGTAAATCTAACTAACACCTGTAAAATAGAGATTAGCTAAACAAATCACACAAATCTCAAGCATGTATATGATATATTGGACTTAGCACCCCACACATGGATAACCAAGTCCACCTAGCCTATGGGATTATGCTTAGGGGTACAAGCACCTACACAGCAAAATCATTTATATTTTTTTATTACAGCACCCCTTAAGCATAATCCTATATATAAAATAATGACTAGACTAAATCATCATACCATTCATTCTACGCACATTCAACCTAACATCCAAACTAAAACATAACATCACAAATCAAAAGCAAAACACCAAATCATGCACCTCCCTAACCTAAAGCTAGAAATGGTGGCTTAGCTTAATGTGTGTGCTTTAAAAGGTTTGTGTGGTATGCTTAGCTATGGCTTTAAGGTTTAGATTTTCTAAGTATGAAACATGTTCAACTTAGATGGGTGGTTTCATTTAAGTTATTTAGTTGCTATAGTTGATTTTATTTTGTATTTTATATTTGATTTAAGTAAATCCTACAATTAATTACTAAGTTATAAAGAGATGGAAAACAGAAAGAACTTCTCTTTCCTTTCCTATCTTAAGTAATTTCTAAAGTAGATTCACGTTTGATTTTGTTTAGTGAATGTTCTGTTATGTGTTTTGATTAATTCTAAGATTAAATTTTCCCTAAACAAACCTATTCAAATAGAAAGGTATTTTAAGATTAAGTAAAGTAAATTACTATTCATAAAACACACAACACATCACTTCTTTTCCAACATGTATAACATGCATATGGATGAATCCTAAGCATATCTATACATACAAACGAGGATGTTTAGCACACTTTCATAATGAATGCTAAGTAATATTACTTAATAAAATATGGATGCTTTATGATGCTTGATTTTCATTAAGTAGAAAAGAGGGATTCTTTTATCCATTTTTCATATACACATGTACATGTATGAAAGGAATAAGTGAGTATGGCACCATTAAGACCGTGTAAGGTATACACCTACTTATTACTTAAAGCCTGCAACCGGGTTGTCTTTATATTCCACTTTCTTTAAATACATACACATGTACAAAAGAAATGAATGGAAAAAAGAAAGATGCAAAAATCTATGTTTGTTTGTTTGATTTGTTTATGTCATTTATATGTGTAGATGTGGATGTCCTTCTTAGGTAATAACATAGGAATAAATAGGAATGGATCTAAGCAAGTGTTGTGTTCTTTTCAAATGAACTATACACTTTATCAAATCCTATTCAAAACTATGCTAAAAGAAAAGAGAAGGAAAGCCACACTATGCACATCTTTGTATTTTTACTCACATGCAAGCTTATAAATAATTATAAGTAGCATACCTTTCAGTTTTGATGTTTGACTCATAGGCTTTAAAAGTAATTTTGTATTTAATAGTGATAATAGCCATTCATATCTTTACTTTAGCCAAAACATGCAATTTGACATAAAAGAAATATTTCATTTTTAATTTGATTTTCAAAAAAACATGAATGCATGAATTTCATATGGAATACACATTTAGCATGCTGGGAAAGAAATAAAGGGATGGAAGCAATGTAAATTTATTCACCCTAATTAATTTCTAAATACAATTCTATGAAATAGAATTTTTTAAAGCAAATTAAATTTGGTTTTAAAGAATTTTATTTGGTATGAGTTTGATTTCAATTTGAGAAATATGAGAAGGTTTGCTGATCCTAACCCACTCCCACATGTGTATGATATTTTAGTTTAATTTTTAGAAGATTAGATCAATTTTATGCTTTGGCTAGGCTAAAGTGTGAATTAAATATATTAATTACCCTTTACCTACACCACTTTAACATACTTAATCAAATAATTATGAGCCAATGATATGACATAAAATTATGTAAAATATTTAAATCAGCAATGCACCTAGGAAAGAAATGGTGTAATGCAATTGGCTCACAATTAGTGATTGATTAAGCTAAAGGGTTTAATTTAAGAACTTTCATAACCATTCTCACACATGTGAGTTGGATTTTGATTTCCTTATGCCACTTAGGTTATTGAACACCTAAGCATCTACCCAAGATGGATTGATAATAACTCCCTCCTCTAATATCATAAGGATTACTTATTTTTGGATAATAACTTTGGATCAATCCCACTTGATCTTCTAAAATAAACAAATTGATTAATATTCCTATCTTTGGAGAGAATGATCATTTACCTTAATCGAGTATTCCTAAGGAATCTCATTCCTAATGTAATTGTGGGAGCTTGTATAGTAACTTAACCAACCAGATTTAAAATAAACTATGCTTTACTTTTCTATGTAAAATAAGAGAAGAATCTCTAGTACATGTGAAGACCCATAGCCCTTAGGAGTCCTTATTGAGGTGATTAAGTCCATGGTAGGGTGGTAACTTCTATCTTTCGAGATAGTATACATTTCCTTAATATCATACCTGATCACCCTAATAAGAACATCTACAGATCTACATGGTGTCCCAACAAAGGCATTATATTTCTATTTTCAGTTATCCTCTTTTTCTATAGGGAGAGATGAAGGCATGAAATATAAATAAATTTCACCACAACATGATATCGAAGGCATCCCAATCATTTCCCAAGCTCCAAAGCCACCGAAAGCTCAAGTTCGATCAAGAACAAAGCTCCAAAGTGTGTGGATTGGTCATCCGAGGGATCTACTCCAAATCAAGGCCCAAGCTTCTCAATGGGGCATCATCTCTATTAGATGAAGCTACCTCCATTGATCCCACCACCGGTCTTGAGCTCCGGCGAGGTAATTCCCCAAAACTGTAGCCTAGGTGAAGTGTGGTTGGTATTTTATGGTATGTCTTGTAATCTTATCCATTGGATTCCTCTTCCTTGATGAGATCATTTTGAATCAATCAAAGCTCGTGAGTTTGGATCAAATGGAGAAAGACATCTGTCTTTCACCGATGAGAAAGATCATGGGTGTGTTTATAATTGATTGGATGACTGTGAAAATCACACTTAAATTTTGATTATTCCTCAAAAGCAAGATTATGATGGTCAATGAGAAATCTGAGACTCCATGGATGTGATAACTTAAAGAACCAATCCCAACGCGCCACATGGAAAGCACGCCACATCAACTTGCCACATGGTGCCGACGGGATAAAGGCTTTAATTAGGGTTAATTAATCCATTTTTATTGTTGAGACTTCCATAATTTATAACTAATTATAGAAAAATCCAAAAAAAAATTAAATGAGAGCTCATTTTAAAGGTATTTCAGAGAAGAATTTTATAAAAATATTTCAAATGGATTTTAAATAGTAAATAGAGCTTAATTAGGGTTTAATTAAAAATTTAATTATTTTAATTACTCCTTAATTAATCATCCAATTGATTTAAAATTTTTTGAGGATGTTTAGAGAAATGACCTCTATCTTTCTTATTTTTCTTGGAATTTATTGGTTGCTTAATTAGAGAAATTGATTGATTAAGCCCTAATTACCCTCATAACTTCATTAAGGGGTAATTAAGCATATGAACAATGATTAATTAATTATTTGGACTCCCTAATCACTGTTGAACAATAAGGAGACTTAAGGAAGTAGATTCCAACCTCCTTCCTAATCTTTTCTCTAATTTTCCTACCTTTTCCCTTAAGCCCTACCATCTCATTCCAAGATATTTGTTAACTTTGGTTAGTCTTTCTTTTTATGAGAGTTGGATTAATGGATTAATAGTTTAATTGATTTGAAAAATCTAATTAACTCTGAATTTTTCTTAATCCATCTTGGGTAGAGCTTTAGGTGTTCAAGAACCTAAAGAAGCTTAATGAAATTATGATTAGCTCATATGTGTGAGAAAATCATGAAAATAATTAAAAATGGTTCCTTAAGACTAATTATTAAATAATTATCAGCTAATTGCATTTCTTTTCATTTCATGTAGCATACATTTATTTATTAATTACCTTGGTAACATGGTAAGGGTTAATTAATTGGTTTAATCCATGCTTAACATAATCAATCCATAAAAATCACTTAATTGCTTCTTATTAAATCAAATTAGTCCACACATATGGAAAATGGGATTAGGATTAGCACCTCTTTCTCACATCTCTTAAATCAAGTTAAACATAAAATCAAAAATGGCATTAAGGAACTTTCGTTTGTTTTAAGTGAGTTTATTTAATATGATTATCCTTAAAAATTAATTGGATTGAATGAAATAATGTGCTTATGTTCTTTTATTTCTCTTTAATTGTATTAAATATTGTATGCCACTTGTAATCATGCATTCAACCTTTTCAAAAAAAAAATAATTAAATGAAATGATTTCATTTATGTAGTTGCATGTGTTGGCCTAAATTAAATATCTATCATCACTATTAAATCTCCAATGTATTTTTAAATTATTAATGTATAATAATACATGACATTAGTTATATATATAGAGGTGATGTGAAAGTTAGTATGAAGTGAAGCTTCTTTCTTTCATTCATATGTTGATTTATATAAGTATGAATGTTAGTGGGTATATTAGTCTGAACATTCCAGGGATGCACGCCTTTAAGTATCCCCAAGGAGGTTTCTACCACACTCCCCTGGTGCAAAATAATGGTGACGTATCTGTCTGATTTCATTCTTATGAATTTTGACATTAAAACTTGGATAGAGCTTTAATACATTCACACAAATAAATCAATTAAATTAAACACAATTTTTGTATGATTCTCTATTCTTATAGTTGTTTATACAGCCATATGTATTTAAGAATAGCAAGTATAACTAGTCTGGACACCCTATAACTAGTCTGGACACCTAGGGATGCACGGCTTTAAGTGGCCCAAAGGAGGTCTCTACCTCGTTCTCCTGGTCAAACAATGGTGAAGTACTTACTCAAAACTTTCATACATTTGAATGTCTATTTAGCTAATGAATGAGAATCCTTTTTTTTTATAAAACTCATTTATGCATTCTGCATCTAAGTGTGCTAAAAACATATTGCATGCATAGATATTTTTTGGACTTAATCATATGCATGTTATATATGATGGAAAGAAATGAACAAACATGTGTTGTGTGATAGTAATTCACTCCAATTAATCTTAAGATGTCTTTTTATTGGATGAGACTATTTAAAGTGAACCAAACCTATGACTAATTAAAATATGTAATAAGTCATTCACTAAAGAGAATTCATCTAATTAATTTGCTTTAGATGTGACTTAAGGTAGGGCTAAAAGAGAGTGATCCTCTCTTTTCTTCTCTTTATAACACTTAGTTGTTAAGTGTAGGTCAAATGGAACAAAAGAAAATATTAAGTAAAAATTCCTAAATTAACTAAATCTTTTAAAGTGAAACCATCCTTTATAATTAAATCCTTTCTTACTTAGAAAATTTTAACAATGCCTAGTTAGGGCATACCACACAAGCCTTAACATACAAACCTTAGTTTAAGTCACCACTTTTAGCCTTATGTTAGGGTGATGCATTGCTTGATGTATGTTTAGTTTTATGATGTATTATTGTAGACTGAATATTATGGTGTATGCTTCATAAATTGAATGTTAGGCCGTGATTAGCCTAATCATATTTTTTGCAGGAGATTGTGCTTAAGGGGTGCTAAAATATATATATATATTGCTCTCTTTTGCATGTTCCCTAAGCATAATCTAAATTAGGACATATTGACTTAGTTATCCATATGTAGGGTGCTAAGTCCAAATCATACATATAAGCTTGGGTTGTATATGTTTTTATCACTTATTTTGAAGGTAGTTAGATTTACTTTTCTTATTTTAATCTAATTATGCATAGGAATTAGTTAGAGTTATGGGGAAGGATGAGCAGAGTTGTGAGGCTTTATCCAGGTCTCTGATGCCTTTGAAAGCAAACAAAATGAACGAATGGAGGAGATAAGAAGAAAGAAGCCCCCCCTCACCCACATAGTATATTTATTTATAATTGAAATTATTCTTTCATATACCATGTTGTATAAAAGTAAGACCCATTTCTCTTTTTTTATAGCGATAACCACACCTCATTATTCTTTTACATTAGGTTTATAAATTGTCTGATGTTTTGTTTACAATTGCGCAATAGAAATGGCATATCTTTTTCTAGTTTCTTCATATATGGTGATTTAGTGTGCCCCTTAGATCCGCTTAGGCTCTTAGGGAAAATTAATTTTTCTACTCAAACTACAACTCATAACCAAATTTTATAAATAACTCATAACCTCACATAAATCTTAGGCATTAAATCAAGATAATTACAAGATTTAGCAACCCCTTAGATGGATGTTGTTTGCTTAATATCATGCATAGCATATTATTCCTCTCTTGAGAATAGAGGATTTCCATCCTTGCACGATAGGAGAATTCTTGGCCTGTGAGGGCATCCCTTGTAATGGAAAATACCCCTTTCTCACTAATTTAGCCAATAATCTAATTTCATCATGCATATAGGCATACAAAATCCAAAAGCCTTTGTCAAAATGAAGTGTCAAATACAAATAAAATTTGGAAATATTTGTATTAGACTAAGTCATTACTCGTATCACTCATGTCCAAGTCTCTTTAGAGAGTGGGTTTAAGAACTTCAATCTTTTTCTAATAAAAATAACCTAACCATCTTGCAAAATATATGACTTGACCACATAGTTTAAAGCATAGGAGGAGTTAGCTAGCAACCACTCCAGGTGATTATAAGTCCAGCGGTCAAGTGGTTTACCCTCTCTTGTGGAGATAAACCATATACCCATCTTTGCTTAGATTTAGGACATGCTTTGACCCTCGCTAAAGCTCCCAAGATTTGGGATCTGAGGTTGTTGTTTTCTTCAAGCTACAAGCATAAATCATCACCTCATAGGCATTTCCATAATATTGTGTTGTGAAATTATAAGTCCTAGCCTTCTAATAAAATTTCAACTCAAATATATAATTTTCTTCAATTGCAAACATATAAAGCCCAACCATAGGATAAGCTAGAATGCTTATTAAGTTTTTTAGTATCATGAGCATTCCCTACTCATCTCCCTTTGACTTCGATAATAAGACTCTCCTTTTTGATCTATCCTGATTAATTTTCCAAACAAAGTCAATTTATTGATAGTCCTATCTTTGAAATATTTGGAGACAACAATTGTCTACTTTAATCAAGAGTATTCCTAAGGAACTCACCTTCCTCGTGATGTAATTAACTATGGTGCTTACCCCCATAGGAAACTTTAGAACCCGCTTAAATAAACCGCTTTATTCATTCATGTAAAGTAAAAATCTGGTACATTTAAAGACCCATCATCAGAGTCCTTATATGTGATTAGTCATTGTGGTGGTGATTTCTTTCTTTTGAGATAGTGCATCATTCCTTGATGTCATACCCGATCAACTTAATAAGAACACCCTCAGATACGCATGGTGTCCCCCATACAAACCAAGCAAAAACAAACACCACATGGGGATGTGAAGGGTTACAAAGTTTGTGGAGCTCCATGTTTAAATTAATAATGTGCTTCAGTTATATAGGTAATGGTGGTGATATAGGGCAATGAAGTCAATGTATGTACGTGTTTATGTTGACATTATGCACGACCTTATAGTGTGATATATATATATATATATATATATATATATATATATATATATATATATATATATATATATATATATATATATATATATATATACTATATATATATATATACATATATATATTAATAAATTGGCAATGATAAGAGTTGAAGTCACTAGAAGATAATTCATAGTAGCTAGTCAGGTGAAAGTGATTGAGAGTTCATTGTATGATTGACCATCTAGTGATGATTTTAAAAAGTAAGAAATGATATGATTATGTTGGCCATTAGCATTGAACGTCAGGTGCTACTAGGGATGAAATGGGTTATGTCGATCTCGAGTCATCCTTAGCTTGAATTTGAGCTTGATTTGATATATTGCAAAAAAAATATTAAATTAGACACAAAACTTGAAACGACAAAATTGTTGGAATCTTCTAAATTAAGTTCAAGGTCAACCTAACTCCAATTTGAATGAACTTATAGTAGAATTAAATGTCTCAAGAAGATGAACCCACTGACACTAAGAGTGAATTCATTCAAACCCTAATATGACCAAATCAAAGATTAATTTAAGGGTCGAATGATCTTTGAAACTAGTATCCAAAGCAAGCAACTTTTCAAGAGGAATACCACGATCCTAAGATCAATCAATTTCAAGGTCATTAATGCACTTAAACGCTATAAAAAATATTTATGATTGTTGACCTCATTTTTAGGATGAGCTCTCAACCCCGCCATCTTAGACATAGGACTTCTCTTAGACTTTAAGATACATCTAGTGATTCAAATACTCAACCTAACCCTAGAGACTAAGAGCCATAAGAATAGATCATGCTATAAAGGAAAGTTTTCCTATATCTTGAACCAACTCCTTCTATCAAATCAAACTCCAAACTCATATCAACCCAAATTCTAAATCAAATCAAATCATTCAATATTTTCTCAAATGAATCAATTCCAAATGATTGAATCACATATTTCCATGATCAACTCCTAAATCCAAAATCAAATCCAAAATCCATTCACTTGATTTCATATGGACTAATTTCAAATCAAGTTCAAATCACTGATTCATGAAATTTTTCATAACCCATTTATATTCTTATATATATTCACATATAAAATGAAATATAAATTCAAACAACCAAAACCAACTAAAAAATCAAACTCAAATTCAATCAAAATTCAACCTAAGCCTTTCAAGTCAAACTTGAACTTAGCTAAATATAATTCAAATCAAGCCAAACTCTTGATTTTTCTTCATGATTCAATCAATCCTACAATCATGAATCCAAATATAAATACAAACTTCAATCGTCAAACCAAAACTAAATTCAAAAATCAAACCCAAGTCAAACTCATGTACCCTTTGAACTTGAAATTGTCAAATGAATCAAAACCCATTTGACATCAAATCTTGCAAAATGGATTTATATTTCAATCATAAGTCCATATGTGAGTTCAATCAAACTCAAATCAAGCTTTGACCAAGCCATTTGACCCACTTAGGCTCACTTGACCCAAAGTGACCTGTACCTTCTAGCCCAAATTGGATTGAACTAAGCCCATCTAAACCTCATATGTGAGCAACAATCATCATAAGATGATCAATCACTCAAATTGGGTCAAACCAAGTCAAACCTTTTGGTTGACCAAGTCAACATTTGACCAAAATGAAACCCAAACTAGCCAAAATCTACCACAGGATAAATTGATTGAAACCATTGATCAAAACACATTCATGATCAATGTTTGAACTTGACCAAGTCATCATTTGAGCCTAACCTACTTGCCACTTCTTGACCCAACTTGACCTAAAAAGTCAAAATGTGTCAAAACTTGATCTAAGCCAAATTGATTGAAACCAACGGGTCAAATTCATTCTAAAATGATTTTTGAACTTGACCAAAGCCTCAATTGGCCAACTAGACCTAACCTAGCCTAATTGACCATGAACCCAACTTGACCTAAAAGATCATTTTGAACCAAAATCAAATTAAACTAAAATTGATTGGAAACAAAGATACCAATCCATTTCAAATGACCAACTAAACCTAAACTAACCCATGACCTAACCCAAATAGGTCAAATGGGTCAAATTGGTCAACTTGACCCATTTGACCTAAATGAAATCAAATGAACCAAAACCAAATCTAAACCAAATTGAACCAAACCAAAGTTTCCAACACATTTCAAAGAGTCATATGAACTTGACCCAACTCTTAGTTTGACCCAATTTGACCAACTGGTCAACTTGACCCAAGTTGACCCATTTTGACCTAAATGGGTCAACATAAACCATATCAAATCAATTCAAATCATTGAAACTTGGCCCATTTTTTTCAATCATACCAAACATATTCAAACTAAAATCAAAGACAAAAGATAATTTTACCCCTATGCCATAGGGTAACCTGAAATCAAAATCACTTGGAATTTGGTCATTTCCTTTTCATGGACACTTGGCATCCTCTTAGTGGACCAAATGGTCATTAAGGGACATGGTGCACATGACCCATTGGGTTTGGGTAAGCCAAACCCAATCCAAGGTCAAAATTGACCACCCTCATGGATATTTACACATGGGATTCCCTCCTCCACTTGAATTAAGCACATGGGACCTTCACTACTTCACTCCTTTGGCCAAACCGAATTCCATGACACTCCTAACAGCCTAACAAACCCATTCAAGGAGGTGTATTGGATCAAAATGGAAGGAGAAAGCTCGACTGTCCGATTCACCTAGGGGGAGATATACTCCCCCTAATTTTACATGAATTTCATTCTCCCATATTCGATTGAAGCATAGGAACTCAGAGGAAGTAATTCCAAGCTCCCCCAAGGTTTCCTAAGCATCTTCCATTTTCCCATTTCACAATTTTCTTAGATTAAAAATAAGGGAGCTCCAACTTAGCCAATATTCCATATCAAGCTAATTCCTCTTGCAAGCTTCATTAAAAGACTCAATCAAACTTGCCTAAACCTTTTCTCAAGTTCTCAAGGTAAGGGAGGTTGTACTTTGATCAAGGCCACAAGAAATTGAAGGTGAGCTTGGTCCATAGAGAGATCTACTCAACCCCAAGGCTTGAAACTTTCAACAGGGCTTCGTCTCCACTAAACAAAGCTACCTCATTGAACTTGAGCACCGGTGATAGCCTCTGGTGAGGTAAGCCCTCAAACTGAGCTTAAATTAACCATGGTGTGGTTCTTTATGAAAGATATTCTCACCTCATGAAAATTTGACTATTAGATGTAATCTCCCTTGCATGATGATGGTGTTGCTTGAATTTGTTCAATGAAGCTCAATAGCTGCCCCTAAAGTGGATGGATGTCATCTCCCATAGGAAAGATCAGTGACGGATCATGGGTTGTCCATCCACATGTTTTGGATGGACGGCCATGACCAAGATGCATAGGATATTTGATTTAATCCTTTAAAATACGCAATCCCGATATTTGATTGGATGGATGGAGAAAGCAGCCGCATCAACACCATGTTATGATGAACAACTTAAATAGTTCTCCCATTGCCACATGGAAAGCGTCACATCCACATGTTCACGGAATTAACTATTTAATTAGGGATTATTTAATTAAATAAACTAAACTTCAAATTTCATAACTAAATAAAGAAAAATAAAAATGAGGTAAAATGTATATGAAAGATAATTTCAATGTAGAATAATATAAAATTATTTTCAATGGATTTTGAATAGGATATTTCGAATTTGGGTTTTATTGTGATTAATTAATTATTCTCTAATTTTTCTAATTAATTTTAAACTTCATGTGCATTTAGTGGGATGACTTGCCTCCCTAATTTTCTCTTGGGATTTATTAATGGTTTAATTAGAGAATTGCTTGATTCATTCTAATTACCCTCAATTAAGCTTAATTAAGTGTGTGTGTGAATAGTGGTTTAATCTCGATTGAGTTAATTAAGCTTTGTTGAGTGATAGAGATCTAGGAATAATTTTGGGATTTTTCCCAAGTTATTCCTTAACAACCCTTTCTCTTCCTTAATTTAAATTCAATTTAGGGCTAATCCACTAATTACTTGCTTAATTAATTTGATAAAACTTTTAAAACATTCTAGAACTTAATCAGTCCATTTTAGTAGATGCTTAGGTGTTTAATAACCTAAGTGGCTTAAGGAAATCAAAACCTAATCTACATGTTATGAAAGTACTTAACTTAAACCTTTTAGTTTAATTAATCATTAATTATGAGCCAAATGCATTAGGCCCTTTTCTTCCTAGGTGCATTGCTAATTTAAATTCTTGTGTGTTTTATGTCATATCATTGGCTCATAATTATTTGATTAAATATGCTAAGTGGTGTGGGTAATTACACTTAATATACACCTTAACCTAATCAAAATATAAAAAATCATCTAATCATCTAAAAATTAAAATAAAATTTCACACATGTGGGAATGGGTTAGACCAGCAAACCTTCACACATTTCTCAAATTAAATCAAACTCAAACAAAATTCAAATCTTTAAAATAAATTTGATTTACTTTAAATAATTCTATTCATAGATTATCTTTAGAATTAATTAGGGTGAATGAATTTACATTGCTTTCATCACTTTATTTCTTTCCTAGCATGCTAAATGTCTATGTAATATAAAAATCATGCATTCATTCCTTTTAAAAATTAAAATTAAAATGAAATATTTTCTTTATGTCAAATTATATATTTTGGCTAAAGTAAAAATATGAATGGCTATTATCACTATTAAATTCAAAATTATTTTTCAAAACTATAAATCAAACATTAAAACTGAAATGTATGCTACTTATAATTATTTATGAGCTTGCATGTGAGAAATATAAAGATATGTATTATGTGGTTTTCCTTTCCTCTTCTTAACATATGTATAAGATTGCAAAGTGTATAGTCCATTTGAAAAGGACATAGCATTTGCTTAAATCCATTCCTATACAATCTTATGTCAAGACTTAAGATGGAATTCCACATCACACATATAAATTAAATAATCAAACCAAAAATCAAATAAACATAAACTTTTGCATCTTTTTTTTTCCTTTATTTCTTTTGTACATGCATATGTATTTAAGGAAAGTGGTATATTATTTTGGACAACTCCGGGGTTGCAAGGCTTTAAGTAGCCCTAAGTAGGTCTTATACCTTACACTTAACAATGATGTCATTTTACTTATGCCTTCATATACAAATGTGCATATGAAAAATGGATAAAAGAATTTTTTCTACTTAATAAAAATCATGCATCATAAAGTATCCAAATTTACTTAAGTAACATCACTTAGCATTAATCATGAAAGTGTGCTAAACATCCCCATTTGTTTATATAGATATGCTTATGATTCATCCATATGCGTGTTATACATATTGGGAAAGAAATAAAGTGTTGTATTTTTTGTAATATTAATTCACTTTACTTAATTTTAAAATGCATGTCTTTTTGGATAGGTTTGTTTAGAGTTGATCTAAACTTAGGATCAATTAAAACACATAATAAAACATTCACAAAAGAAAATTAAACATGAATCTACTTTAGAAATTACTTAAGGTAGGAAGGAGAAGCTCTCTCTTTTCCTCTCTACAACACTTAGTAATTAATTGTAGGATTCATTCAAACATAAATAAATCATCAAATAAAATCAGCCCAAATCAACTAAACACTCAAATGAAACCCTCCATCTAAGTTGAACATTTCACACTTAGAAAATCTAAACCTTAAAGCCTAGCTAATCATATCACACAAACTTTTTAAAGCACACACATTAGACTAAGTCACTACTTCTAACTTTAGGTTAGGGCGGTGCATGATTTGATGCTTTACTTTTATCTTATGATGTAATGTAATGATGTTAGTGAATATGTGTGTAGAATGAATGGTAGGATTTTAGTCTAATCATTATCTTCAGGGATTGCTTAAGGGTGAATAAATAAAAATATAAATGTTTTAACTATGGTGCTTATACCAAGCATAATCCAATAGGCCGTGGACTTGGTTACCATGTGGGTGCTAAGTCCAATATACATGCTAATTTGTATGATTTGTTTAGCTAATCATTTTATAGTGTTAGTTAGATTTACTTTTCTTTTCATGTAATTAAGATTTTATGGGGGATTATGATGAACATTGGTCATAAGATCTCATCTTATGTATCATGTGAATCCTTTGGAGCAACCACCTTTCAACCATCTAAAAGAAGGAACCAAAAGAAGAAAGAAGAAAGAAGAAATGAAGAAATGAAGACCCCATAACATGAATTCTCTTAATTATAATTAATTCATTTGTAACTGGTCAAAGGTAGAGCTCACCCAATTTATTTTGAGTTTGGCGGTGGTGCACCATAATTTTTATTCTTTTTTTATGTTAGCTTTATAAAATGTTTGATATTTTGTTTAGCTTGTACATAGAAATGGCATACTTCTTCTAGTTTCTTCCTTACTTGATGTATAGCTTGGATGATGATTAGGCTCTTAGGGAAAGATAAATCTTCTACCAAATTAAACAACACAAAATTTAAAATAAATAACTTATAACCCCACTCGTTGGCTCCTTCCAAGGGGAAGGCTACCCTATCTTCAGGGATAGTCTCCCTCACCTACGAAATTGGGTCAGCCTCTGCTTCCTCCTAGTAGGACTCAAAGACAAACATGTCAAGATCAAGTGGCAGACGTGATAAAGAGCTAGAGGCGGTCCCCTTCTCAGAGAGGAGTTGCTACAGTGTCTCCTTATCATAAAGAACAAGTTTCACCCCACTCTCTCCAATGGAGAGGAAGACATTAGAGGATCTCGCCACCTCCACGTTCATTTTGAGGCTCATTGACAGAGAAGGTCATGTCGCCAAGATCTTCTATGCCGGCTGAGCTTATAGACGATCCGAGTCCAGGACTCAATTTGATTTATGTTATATCATCCCTCGTGTGTAGACACATCAGAGAGAGGTCAAGGGAGGCCCGTGATGATTACTACAGAGAGATGTAGTACGCTCCAACCTCGCCCTGTGGACTTCCCACTGGTGTGCTACCCATGATCATCATACTGATAAGATTCTACTATGGGTACCCCACCATGAGGAGCTCTATCAAAGAAAGCTGTGTGCCAACACTGATCCACTCCTCACCCACCATCACATGTTCAAGTCCCACCATCCACCATGCCTACAAAGGCACAGAAGATAACATCTGGGGAGAAGAAAGATGATCCATAAAGGGTCCCATGCTCCACTAAAAGGAGTTCCCACTCTCCCACTAACTAAAGTGAGGGCGAGTTCCTCCGACCTACTGCCTTGGTGAAGAAGGAGTAGACTCAAGATCAGCACCACCAAACCACCACCAATCGAAGTGACAAAGGCAGCCATAAAGGGAAGGAGTGCAATCCCCATGGCAAAATCTCAGGGATACTACTCCACCCATGAGCAACCAAGCATGTCTCTTCCAAATCATGACCCTCCTGAGCTAGCACTCCGTGATAGGTGATGTTATGCATCTCTCTGGAGCACAGCCTCCACCAACAATGTGTGTTTGTACCAGTATAGTTAGATCATTCCATATAAGAGATTATGGAAAAGTACTTTACAGAGAAAATAGAACTTCTAGGGAGTGACTGATCAAATTATGAGGAGGGAAAGGTCAACTTTGATCCAGAAGAGGATGATCTCCTTGAAGATTTGATCGAGGTCCACATGGTTGATACTGGGAGCTCCCTTCATAGAACTCACCATAGTCAGGAAAGTATTGTGGTTGAGAAAGATGATGCCATTCATTCAACCCAACACCTCTAAATAAGGATGATGATCAATCAATGGAGAAGAGGATGGAAGACTATTAGCCCTCCATGCACTTCAAAAGGCCCGCACACAACATATGCCACTAGATCATCCAAGTTAGTATGTCCTAGATCAGCCCAAAAGCGCTTTGGTAGATTAGGACAATGGTAGCTTGCATAGGAAGGTGTTGGACAGCACCTTCATGCAAAAAAAAGATATCAAACAGTTGGTGGAGTGAAGTGAAGGATGTTACGTAAGCCCAGGTGGCTCATCTTTCCAAAGTGGTAAAACCCTACCTGAGGAATTTCAACCCGGCCCCTTCAGGATGTCAGAATGCAAAGGCAACATGCACTTATTTCATCTTTTATCATAGTTTGACAAGCATCACATTTGATTGGTTGAACAACCCAATGGTTCAAGAAGACATTTGCTAAGTTGGAACAGCACTTTATTAAGAGATTTGTTGGAGCTTAGCAAAGGGTAACTGTGGGCGATCTCGTTGTAGCTCAACAATACCCCGGTGAATCCCTTATTGATTACATTCTTAGATGGCATAATTTAAGTATGAAATGTGATCCACAGCTGTCTGAATAGCATGCCATTAAAATTTTACTCAAGAATATTCATGGCCCCGTCACCTTCATGCTTAAAGGGTTTACACATTTGAGAAATTAATCAACATGATGGCTAGTCTACAAGAAGTCAAACAGTTACCTTTTCCAAGATCACAAGCTCAAATCAAAAGCATTTGAGAAAAGCCAGGGTAGTCACAACAAAGATAAAAACAACAAACATACCTCGAGAAAGCTCCTCTCTACCACCTCCTTTGCAACCACCTTCATCATCATATCAGCCACCACAGTTCCACCCGCCTCCTCCAAAGATCCTCATCCATCAGCATCAACAACATCATTCACACCGTAACTCCACCATTTACCTACTCTTGCCAACAAATTGAATAAGCCTTATTCATTCAATAGGGAGGTAGTCAGGAAAATCTTTAAAAACCTATTAAAGAATCTCGATTTCCATTTTACTGAGCTTAGAGGCTGAGGATGTAAAGAGTCATGATCTAAACTATGCCCTACCATCATGCTAGGTCATGTCTTAAGATTGATTTTAGGACTAGCTTGAGCAAGTGTATTGTCATCCCTAAGAATATTTCTAGAATCCCCTCCAATTTAGGTAATCCTTGGGGATACAAGATCTTCTCAAGGAAAGGGTTGGGATATTTCCCTATCCAACCTCCAAGAAAATTATGTCTAAGATCAAAAGTTACCCAGTACCTAAAGCAGCTCAAACCTCCAACTCAAGGAAGGTTTGCAAGTTAAGAGAATAACTTGATGGGGATGCCCAACAGTAGTCCACCTTACTTGCCCAGGATATCATAATAGCACAACCACCATCCGAGTAGACTCCATCCCATCACTTTTACTACTTCTTCACTAGCTCCTCTTCTAGAGAGCGTTGAATTGTACAAGGGCAAACCCTTACCCCACTTACTTTATTAGATTTCTATCATGTACCTCCATCTAAGAAGAAATTAATGAAGAAAGCTTTCGCTTACATCTTGTCCACTTTTGATACTCTAGATTTTATTTCTCTCAAAAACTCTCCAAATCTATAAAATAATAATGATAACTCTAATTTCGATCATTCCATTTCAGATTTAGAAATAGATTTTCCATTCCTAAATCATTTGGGTTCACCCATTGAGATTGATTTGGAGTCATCAAACTCTAATGATCTCATAGGAGAAGCTGTAGGTGAACCTGATGAGCAAGTAGAACTTTCCACTAAATCATCTCATAAAGTCATTAAAGTCAACCTCCATAGTGGCAAGTTCTACCTTCTAGGGTAGCACCTCAAGATAAAGGTAAACAAGTCATTGGTTCTAGTGATCTAGAAACTCCTCCACAAGATGATCCACCCATGGATATGTTTATGGAGTATCAGCCCAGAGTTGACTACAATGTCCTCACTCATCTAAGAAAGTTGTCAGCTAAACTAAGCACATATGATGCCCTTGTCTTATCCAAAGACATGAGGGAGTCATTGATCGAAGCTCTTCTTGATCTATAAATATACTTAGCTTAGACCTATGGAGAGGCAAGTTATTCAAGAGAAGCTGGAGTTACATTCATAGATGAAGACCTTTTTGGGGACAACAGCACAACCATCCCCTACATCAATGGACATGGGCGATTTATCTCCGTGATATTGATCAAGGTGCATCAAGAATATTATGAGTCTAAAAACCCTTGCCTACTTGAGGATTGATATCTCAAACTCGAGGGGATGATGTTGAGAGGATTCAATGAACAAGAGAGGGGATTTAGCTCCATAGTGTTACCACTAGAGAGATGATTGGAAGACTAAGCCAAGTTCTACATAATAGAATACATCATTCACCGCTTTGCTGAGACCTTGGATACATGCAAAACAAGTTCCATCTTCGCACTGCATCAAATTCAAAAGAGGTGGAATCAAGTATTATGTCAAAAGAGACTTGAAGTCATTCTCAATTAAAGAGGTCAAGATTTAAAGATGCAGCCTACTATCTTCTTCCAAATCAAAAAGTTTATTCTCGTGAGCTTGGTGAATGTTCAAAAATAGAAGAAAAAGAAATAAAAAAAGGAAGATAAAATGAAAATACAAGTGAGCGAATCAAACAGGAAGAGGTAGAGCTGATGTTACATTCCACCCACGCTTGTTCCTCCATAACACATGGGTAGATGACTCCCCCACCGTAGAGGAAGAGAAATTTAGACATGCTCTAGAGGTGGAAGACCTCTTTGCTAGTGGCCAACCAATAGGAGCTATGTTCTAGCTCACAGGAGTACCCCCGCTATCCACAAAGACTTAGAGTCCAGTTCTGAGGATGAGTCTCGCGTGGTTAGCACACCAACCAACCTCTCTTAGTGGATCCCTTTGAAGGTTACATTCGAGCCGACAAATGAAGACCTCCTCAAGAAAACATGAAAGTGTATCAATTCACATAGAAAAAATTTGGGAAGGTTTAGTAAGGAGGCCTCCAAGTCATCCAGATGTTAAGCCAAAGAGATTTTTGTCATCATCCTCAAGTCAAGAAGTCGATGTAGAACTTGAGGATGATTCATATAAAGATTTAATTACCTTTTGATTGCCTTGTGTTCTCAATTAGCAAAGAAGGATTAATCCCACATACTTGGTCTAAACATAGACTACTTTGAAAGGCTATGGGACAACCAGACATCCTCAATCAAGACTAGATTCAAGATAAGGGTCCAATTGATGATGACAACCATTGCCTCCATCATAAATCTTTACAGTTCTTCAAATCATGCTAACTCTTATGAGGAGGTATGTTTAGAAACTTCATGACCCAAATGACTCAAGTTAGATATGCAATGTTAGAGTTTGAAGAAGATGTTAGATCAACCATCGATAAACTTAAAGAAATCAACTTGAGAATCGAAGACAATCCACATCTAATATACACGCCTTGTTAAGAATGAAGAAGAAACCAATGACTTAGTTAGCTATTAGCTAAGTTTAAGGAGCTTTGCATGGAGTTATGAAGAGATGCCCGGCCTATCCCCAACATAAATCAAACTAGTAATAACCTAATGCTAACCCTATAAAGCAAGCTCTATTCATGCGATATTGAATAGCAGTCACTTCAAATCAAGAAATTGATCGATGTGGCTTTATCGTGGAAGAAAAATATATCCTACCGGTTGCTGTCCCCCAATTAAGAAAAAGAATGGCCAAATATATATTGATTTTAGGATCTAAATAAGGCATATCCTAAGGATGAATTTCCACTTCCTATACTAATTAATGGTGGACATTGTCTCATCTCATGCAAGATTCTCCTTTATGGATGGTCAGCTACAACAACCAAATTAAGATGGCCCTAGGATGAAAGAAACACGAACCCCAAAAATTTATTGTTATAAGGTCATGCCTTTCGCCTTAAAATGCCGCCACATACCAGCCATGACTCAATCTTTAATGAACTCATTCATCATCAAGTTGAATGCTACATTAATGATCTCGTTGTCAAAAGCAAAGAAAAAGAAGACAATCTCTTTGACTTGAGAGTAGTTTTAAACAATTAATATAATACAACCTCAAAATGAATCCCCTGAAGTGTTAATTCGGAGTAGCTTCAAGAATATTCCTTTGGTTTGTTGTTCAACACTTGGGAATTGAAATTGATCCAGAGAAGATTACGGATATCTTAGAAATGTCACCACCTAAAAGTCTAACTCAACTCAGATCATTCCAAGGGTGGTTGGCGTATCTAAGATGCTTCATATCTAACCTATCAGGAAGATGCTAACCATTCTCAGCACTTGTCAAAAAAGATGCCAAGTTCAAATGAGATGACAAGTGCTTGCATGCTTTGAAGACATCAAGCAATATCTGATTACGTTGCTAGTTCTAGCAGCCCCTATCACCGGCAAGCCTCTCATATTACTTTGTTGTCCCAAGGCAATGATGAAGGGAGAAAATGCTCTCTATTATCTCAGTCATCATCTAATCTCTACTGAGGCAAATTACCCACCTATTGAAAAGCACTACTTAGCTTTAATCTTTGCATCCCAAAAGTTACACTACATGCTTTCTCATAAGGTAACTAATCAATCCAATCGCAATATCTCATGACACGCTGACCTTATCTGATGGTTGGCATGTTGGTCCATGATTTTATCCCAATTTGATAACATTCATACCTCCGTAAAAAGGACAAGCACTTGCATTTCTTAGCATCCTCACCATTCTCTCGCTTAATGATGATCTCCCGATGAACAAATCATGAACTTAGGATACTAGCTTGCCATGGGAGATGTATTTTGATGGTGTAGCCTCTCAAAGAGGAGAAGAACCATAATTACTATCCTGAGAAGGTAGGGTAGGAATAGTTCTCTAACCTCACCATGTGATGAGATTCTCATATCATCCGCCCAATCCATGCACCAACAATGAAGTCAATATGAGGCTCGATCTACATAGTGGTCATTACACTATGCTGAGTATCAACATCTTTGGGGATTCCTAGTCATCAACCAAATCATGGGTCTAAAGTTCTAAAGCCTAAGCTCCATCATTTCCAAAAGTATACCATGGAATTGTTAGCCCAAATTCTAGAGGTTACAATTTACAAAATTCCTCGAGAAAAAAATGCAGTAGCAGATGCATTAGCTAAGCTTTCCAAAGAGTTAGCTGTCTGGAAGATGAGTCCATTCCAATAAGGGTCCAAAATAGACAAGTCTTATCCCTTGTTGATCTGAACTCATCGAGAGATTCTCTCATGAAGGGGAGGTTGTCATTGCCAAAAAGGAGGAGTCGATTGGGCAACCATTCGATTATCTACATACCGGCAAACTACCTCAAGAGAAATCACTAGACACTAAAGTAGAGAGCCCTTTCCTACGCTCTGGATGGCACCTTGTATCCCTTGATCATATATGGTTGTTGTCCGGACAAACAAAGCTGAGATCGGATCGGTACTGCTATGGAGCACCAATCCACCAAAGATGAAAGCCAAGATCAAGAGATTAGATACTACTACCTTCAATGATCACATGCATGGATGTAGCTAGAGATGCCAATGTCGGTACACGGTGGTCCTACATCAACCACCCAATATTCTACATGGCCTCATGGCCATTTGAGTGGGGTACCACATCAATCGATCCTCCTTCTTCCAAAGGTCATCGATTCATCCTAGTTACCAACTACTTTTCCAAGTGCAATCCCACTTAGAGAGGTCACAGCTTAGCATGTGCTCTAGTTTTTCAGGAATCATATCGTATATAAATTCAAGGTGCCTCTATGAATTATATCCAATAATGGTATTGCATTCAAGAGCACAAAAATCAATAGCTTCATAGATTTGAGATATTCTACCATCTGCTACCCGAGGGTAAATGGCTTAGCAAAAGAATTTAACAAAACTCTAATCCAAATATTAAAGAAGACACTCAGTGATAATAAGTGACAATGGCATGAACAGTTAGTTGAAGCCTTTTAGGCCTACCACACCACATACAGAACTCCAACTCAATCTACCCCTTCTCCTTAGTGGGTTCAAGTCGTCTACCAGTCCAACTCCATCACTAAGGATGTAGTAAAATCACAATGAAATAGAATGCCAAGTTGTGGAAGAGCTCAAGGTTTGGAGGAGAGACGCCTGCATGCCGTAACCTCGAAGTTATATAGCCAAGATTCAAGCTCATAACAAGTTGGTCCGTCTAGAGCTTTTCAAGTAGGAGAGCTTGTTAGTTCTAAATGCCAATTATTTCCTCAAAAAGAGAGCAAGTTTGAACCCACTTGGGAAGGCCCTTATTCCATAGAGAAGGCCTACCAAGGAGGATCTTATCAACTCATAAATTGTAAAGGAGAGCACCCGATGCTTCCAATTAATGGGCTCTGCTTAAAGAAATACTATCCATAAATCTTGTTTGAAAATGATTATTAATAAAACTTTTTTTTCATCCCTTCTGTGTTAGAAATATCTTTTCTTTACAAATCCTCCAAGATATATTTAAGGTAGGTATAAGAGAACCCAAGAGGCATCCTATCCCTCCACAACACAAACACAAACTACAAATGATCCTCCAGTGCTATTAGGATATGTGTAAGAGAACCCAAGGGCATCCTATTCCTTCTTTCATGATACAAATAAACATATATCTTTTATCTCGTGCTACTTTGATGTGGAGGAATCACTCATTAGTCACTCTAGTCGCCCACATGCTACTTGTTAATATGTCACCCCAAGGTCACTTATGGAGGATGTGAGTCCCCATGCTTTCTTCCTAACTTGACCATTGCAAACCAACGAGCACTTATTAGTATGAGATTTCACTACCAGCCTGAGCTGTTCTTGCTTGGTCTAGTCCTTACGACTCTCATTTAGTCAAGGTCGGATGGAGGCCCTTCAAGCTAAGATAAACTATCCCAACAATGCTTCGCTTAGAGGATGTGAGTCCCCGAGCTTTCTTCCTAGGCTAATTATCACAAACTAACGAGCACCTTAGGTTGGTTGATATTTTCTATGCTGACAGTGACTCACTCGATGAATACACCACTCTTGGCAGATGTGAGTCCCCATTTCTCTGAGTTGGCCACCCACCTATTTAATATGACCATGTCATCTTCAGGGTGTTGATTAAGCCTTTAGCCCCATCCCCTGGGCATTCTATTTGGATCACGCCCTTGACCCATTTACACACTACCCGTTACTTTGGATTACAGCCCCTTTCCTAGTACCCCCGTGGTTGGAGAATTTGTTCAATGCATGATTCTCCTCGTTAGTAACTGAGATGTCTAGTCGATATAAGCTCCTTCTCAGTTTGATCCCTCGCAAACCAACAGGGTCCACATTAAAATAAACAAAATAAACAAATAATATTAATTCACTTGTGGATTAGAATTCAAGCCCCTACCCTTTCCCAAGCATCCTATCTTTAGGCGTGAAAAAACTCCCCATAGAATTGCTCACTACTTGAGAGATAAGTCCCCGTCGGCACTCTTAGTAGCCTTAGTCGTTCAACTTTTTGTGCCACCAACGAGTTACCTCGATGGTCATCTTTGCTTTGAAAGATATAAGTCTATTATGCATTCTTTCCAAAGACGATCATCAAATCGACTAGTCGGGAGTCCATTTGTTGCATGACCAATCACCCTAGTGGTTCCTTATTTAGAAGATGTGAGTCCTGCTTTCTTCCTAACTTGACCATTGAAAACCAAAAGGCACCCCGGTTGGTTAGTTCTACCTAATGGTCGGGTAGACTATCCCTTTGGATTTGTAAACCTAAGATAGGTCAGTCGATATTAGCTCTTCTTAGTAGATCCATCCACACAGGTCCATCTAAAATTAAATTAATTTTGACTATTCTGAGTCAATGTGAGTCCACAGCATTCGCTCACACACCCTAGTCGATTGATTTATTGTATCGAGATCACCCCAACTTTGATCCCTACTTTGGAAGATGTAAGTCTATGCGCTTTCTTTTGCTGCACAGGCAAAGGCAACCTCCTATAGTCCTACCTGTAGGTACACCCCTTTGGATTTGTAAATAGATAGTCAAGGTGATATCTTCTCAAGGTGTCCATCCACACAGTCCATAACATAACATACCAAATTAAATTAAATTAAATCAAATCAAATATAAATCAAATTAATCATCGACTACTAAGTTGAGGTAAGACACTGCCACTCAAGAGTCACCTAGTAGGGTTCAATTTGTTGCTCCATCGACATATCACCCCAACAGCTGATCCCTACTTTGGAAGATGTAAGTCTGTTATGCCTTCTTCCTAGTGCAGTCATTGCACACTGAAAGGAAATGCCTTAGGTCGGATAGTCCTACCTTATGGCAGATAGACTACTTTGGACTTATAAATCTAAGAGGCCAGGCCCCATGCTCCTTCTTAGGTAGTCCATCGCAAACGTGTGGTCCATAATAAATAAATTTAAAACCAACCTCCTAGTGGAGTCAAACATATCAAACAAACCAAATTTCTCAAAGGCAAATCAAATTAGCCTCCCTAGGAGCTTAAATCTAAATCAAATAAATTCAAGTGTACATCCCTCGATATGCCTCACCCAGAACCCTTCCCCAAATGGAGCCATAATAAATTAAACCAACCTCCCTAGTGGAGTCTAATCAAACAAAATCAAAGAAAATCAAATTCTTATCCCCAAAAATACTTTCTCCAAACTTCATATCCCTGTGGAATTCAACCAATCCTTGAAAGGTTTATGTACTCACTCATTTTTCTTGCTCTCTTATGCTTGGCATAAAGAGAGCATTGCACTAAGATATGATTTTATCTACCTTCGGCCCAGGTAGATCACTTGTTTGTTGCAATCTTGGATGTTGTTGATCATTGTCAATGCCATATGTGTGTATCTGTCGCACACCACACCTATTGGGGTCCTTTATTGACCTCACTTTTGGAGTGAGCTCTTAACCTCCTCTCCTTAGACTTAGGATACTTCTAGACACTAAGAACTCCTTATTCATATGATACTTTTAGTGTTTAGATGAACACTTAACCAAAGCCTAGAGACTTAGAAGTGTTAATCATAAGATTAGGCTATGCCTTAGGGCTTAAGGAAATTACCCATCCTATAGCCTAAACTCAATCTAAATACACTTTCTCAAATCAAACCTAGATTCAATTCTCAAACCAAATCTCAAATTCAAATTCTAAATCTAATTTCAAATTTGACTCCAAATGATTGAAACCCAAAATTAAATTCAAATCCTAAAACCTTTCCTATGCCATATGAACCACATTCATAAGCTTAGCCAAAACTTTTAGATCAAATCAAACTCAATTGATTTCTTTATAAATTTATTATTCTTTCATTTATATTCACAAATATAAATGAAATCCAAATTCAAATGACCAAAACTATATCGAAAATCAAATCCAAACTCAATCTAAGCCCTTTAAGCCAATTCTTTGGACTTAACCAAATTATATCCAAATCAAGTCAAAATTAATCATTCATTCTATCATTTATCCAAGTATAAATAAAACCTACAATCATCAAACAAAATTGAAGCCAACCCAACCTAGCCCTTTTGACTTAAAAATTTCAAATGACCCAAAATCCTTACTTGAATTTTGAATTTATATTCACCTAGGCTCATATATAAGTTCAACTAAATTCGAATCAAACCAAAATTAAACCAATTGACCCACTTAGGCCCACTTGACCCAAAGTGACCTAAAGGATCCATTTAAACCAACTTCCAATCCAACCCAAATTAGATTGAACCAAGCTCACCAAAACCTTCCACCATGATTGTTGATCACCCTAGGATGATCAATTGTAATCAATTAGGTCAAACTAAGTCAACTTAGTCATTTGATCAAGTCAACCCTTAGCCCAAATGAACTAAAACTAGCCAAAACTCATCCTACATCAAATGGATTACAACTAATGATTTTAATCAACCCAGAATCAATATTTAAATATGACTTGACCACCAAATTAAGCCAAACCAAGCCCAATTGGTCATTTGATCCAAGTTGAACCAAATTAGCCTGAAGGACTAAATTAGGTCAAATCATGATCTAACCCAAATTGATTGCAATCAATGGCCCAAGTTCATTCCAAATTGATTATTAAACTTGACAAAAGCCATAATTAAATCCAATTTAATCAATCGAGGACAATTGGTCACTTCACCCAACATATCCCAAATTGGCCTAAAGGGTCAATTTGGCCTAAATCTAAATTAAATACAAATTAATTCAAACCAAATACCACATTCATCTTCAATTAGCTAATTGAATATGAATCAGCCCATAACACAAGCCAATTTGGTCAATTTTGGTCAAATTAGTCAACCTGGCCCAATATGACCCAAATAGAGCCAAATCCCTTGAAACCAAGTCACCCATTGCTGATCAAACTCAACCCAAACCCATTTTGGGATCAGCCCAAAATCAACCCAACCCATTTAAATCTCATGGATCCTCCCCACATAGGATTCCACCCAACCTCATTTAATTCTCCCCATCACATGCACTTAACTCCTCCCCAACATTTGCATTGAATGAGCTGATCATATGGCAACAAGAGACTTTGAGCAAAATCTAAAGTCTCAATCAATCCATCATCCATCCCAACCACCCCACAAGATGACAATCAATTTGGAGCCGAAAAAATTCAAAAAAGAATGGATTTTTGGCCATTATAAAGGAGGGGGAAATGAGGCTTCATCTTCCTCCCACCACCATTCAACCCCTCAAAAGCTCTCAAAGCAAAAAAAGAACCCATCCCCACCTCTTGAGCCATTTTTTGAGCTCAAAAATACAAATAGAAGCCTGAGGACGTAAACATCGGAGATGACATTTGGGAGGGGTTAAATATTGTTCCAAAGCTTCCTCACATACCTAAGAGGATCTTCATCACCGCCAAAACCATTCTCAAGGTAAATTTGCCAAACTGGATTTCTCATTTTGTGTTACTTTTCTTGCAATTTTAGTAATTTCTCCTAGATAATTCTGTATTTTCACTTTAAATCATCCTAATTATAAAATATAATTTTTTTTTTGGTGTGAATCAACGTAAAAAATATGTCTATTTGGACAAGTTTTTACTTAGAAATCCTATTTTTCCCTTTAAAAAAGCAAAATATTTTCATCATCGACACGCCACCGTCGATCCCACGGATCACGGATCGATGGCTCAATCACGATGTGATGGGACCTTCGACACACGCTGACATATCATCACGGTCGGATCAATCTTGATCACGACCATCAATGGCTCAATCGATCGGATATCTATCGACCATCCAATGATCGACGAGTGAGCCGGGTTGCTTCGGTTGATTGGTTCTCCTCCCAACGCCGACGTCACACGATTGATTTAAAATTTTAATTTAAATCACCTGAAACTTCAAAAATTTATATAAAATAAAATACTTAACCAAAAATTACAAACAAGGGCTCGTTGGATTCTTCTCTTTGAGAGAAATCGAACAAACCCAAAATCCCTAAAATTCACTAAGTATTTTAAGCTTAATTTGAGTTTTAGTGGAAATCAAATTTTATTAATTAAAGCAAAAATACATGTCAGAATAAGTTAAAATTTTTAGGGATTGAAATTAAAGTTAAAATACACCTACCATAAATGTTTCAAGTGAAAAAAACTTTTATTGGGAGAAATTAAATTTTGAAATTCAAATTGTCTATTTTAATAAAATAAATTAAATAAAAATTCAGAAATTTACAAAAATCTTCAAAATAGCTTAAATCACTTCAATTGATATCTAGGACTCTTAAGAAAATAAAGTAATTTTTTGAATTCTAATGAACCCCAAAAAAATACTTAAGATTAAAGTTTAATCAATTGAAGAGTTAATTAAAACATAATCTAAAAATAATTTAAATATCAAATTAAAATCAGAAATGAAATAGCACTTAAGCAATCATTAATCAAACCTCAAACCAAAAAATATCATCCTTAGAGAAAATTAAATTAAACATGATTTAAGTTAATAAAACTCAATTAAATGATTAAATCTTAAATCAAACTTAAAATTAAACAAATCTAGAAACTTTAACATGGGTCAAACCAGTATAACTAAACCTACACTAAGCATGGAATCTTAATCATATGAAACTCCTTAATGAGTATATAAATAAATCAAAACTAATTAATCATTAAATAAATAAAAAATCAAATTGATTAATAAATTCAACATAATCATTTAATACTAATTGAATTAAATCAAATAAAGTTAAAAGTAAACTTAATTAACATATGATTAAATCACATCCATTTGGAATAAGATAATTAATTAACCATTAAATATTTCAACCTAACAACTAAATAAAACATGTTAATGAAATCAAACAAACATAATAAATGAATCAAATCAAATAAAACTGTAATCATAAATAATCAAACTTAATTGAAAAAAAATAAACAATTAATTAACTTAATAACAATTATGGTAATAACAATAATTCTTTAATCAAATCAAACTTAAGTAAAACACTTAACTAAATCAAATCACTTACATGTGAAAAATTAAGTCATTAATCTCTGATTAAATAAACCCTTAATCAATCTAATGATTTAAAATTTAATTACCCTTAATCAAACTTAATTAATCAAACATCTAATTAATATAAACTTAATGAATTAATCCATCATCTTAATTAATCAAATTAATTTAAATAAGTTACATTAAAGTTAACTTTAAAATTAAGCTTAAATCAAACCCCTAATTAAATTTAATAATTAATCACACCCCTCAAGTAAACTAATTAAGTTAATCAAATTAATCATATTAAACCTAAGCTTAATCAAACATAATCAAAATGCAATTAAATAATCAAAACTAAATTAAATCTAAATCATTAAGTCATTAATCATCATTAAGAATTAAATAAATCTTTATTTAATTTAATAATTAAACACACTCTTAATTAAACTAATTACCCTTAATCCAACTAATAAAACACCTAATTAATGCAAACTTAATGAATTAATATATCATCTTAATGAACCAAATTAACCTTAAAAATCAAATTCAAATCAAACAATTAATTAATCTTAAATTATCAAATTAATCATATTAAACTCAAACTTAATCAAATATAAATGCAATTAAATACTAATCAAACTTAAATTAAACTTAAATCATTAAGTCATTAATTAAAATAAATATGAAATCAAATTTAAAAAAATTAAACAAATCTTTACATAATTTAATAATTGATCATGCCTCTTAAACAAGCTAATTAAGTTAATCAAATTAATCATATTAAACTTAAACTTAATCAAACATAAATGCAATTAAATACCAATCAATTCTTAATTTAAACTTAAATCATTAAGTCATTAATTACATCATTAACCTAAACAAATATGAAATCAAATTAAAATTAAACAAACCTTTATAATTAACATAAATACACTTTAAAATAATCACATAATCACATTGAACCTAAGCAAACCCAGACTAATAAAGCTAATCAAATCAAATTAAATTAAATTAAGAAAGACTCATCAATTTAATATGTAATCAAATCAAATCTCATTCAACCTACTTAAATAAGATAAACAATTAAACTATCCAATGTATGAAATCAAAATACAAACCAAACTTTGATAAACATGACAAATGGATGAGATTAAAAATAAAATCTAAAAAAAGAATCAAACTCAATTAAAATCAAAATAAAATTTTCAATTAATCTAATCGATCAAACTACAAATAAAATGAACTACAATCAAATCAAATAAGCAAATTAAGTCACATAATCCATAATCAAAGAAAAGAATTAAATATTAATTTAAAAGGATATTAAATTATCAAGATTTTAAAAAATATCTAATTAAATTAATCAATTAAAAAACACATGAATTTAAACAAACTTAAACTTCATTAGATAAGGATATTAAATTATCAAGATTTAATTAAACCAAAAAACATCTAATAAATTAATCAAAAACATGAACTTAAATAAACTTAAACTTCATTAGATATTGAAATTATCAAGATGAAATTAAACTAAAACATCTAAATCAAAATCAATCAATCAAATACTTAAACAAACTCTTCTAAATTCTAAATCAAATCAAATGAATTACACAAATTCAAATGTGATTAAGATACTTAACCTTAGGATTATTTTAGTTAGAATGTAGGTGAGTTCCATCTATATGGAATTCATTCTCGCTTCATTCTTGAAAACTTAAACATCATTTTAACCAAAATAAAAGTGAAATAAGAATGAAAAATAAATCATTAAATCATTTAAATTGAAATTACCCAAAAGTAAAATTTAAAGAAATTTAAACTCCAAATTGAAACTTAAACTAAGAATTAAGAAAGTCTTGCACACAAGCCTTAAGCACACACATTAATACTAAGTCACCACTTCTAGTGCTAAGTTAGTGTATATGTATGATGTTGTTTTTTGTGATGTAATATTTGGGGATGTTAGGTGTATGTTTCATGACCGGATGTTAGGTCGTATTAGCCTAATCAATTTTCTCAGGGGGTTGATTTAAGGTCGCTATAATAAAAATATAAAATTTTCTTTGTGTGTTGCTCAACCCGCCCCTAAGCATAACTCATGTTAGGACATGTGGACTTGGTTATCCATGTGTGGGATGTTATGTCCAAATTATTCATATAAATGCTTGTATGGTGTTTAGCTAATATTTATGTGTAATAGATTTACTTTTCCTATTTTAATGTAATTTTGTATTAGAAATTAGGATTTATGGGGGATTAGGATGAGCAATGGCCAAAAGGCTTAGTCCCTGGGGTTCCTTATGATGCCTCTGGAGCAAATTAAATTAAAAGAAAGAGAAGGAAGGAATGAAGAAAAGAAGACCTCCATAACATGTATTATTTTTATAATCCAGGTTGTATAAGGGTAGAGCTTGGCTACCCACATTCTTTTCTCTTTTTGGGGTGTATGGAGGAACCCAATTGTGTCCTTTTATTCTTACGAGTCTTATTATTTGATGTTTAGATTTGCATTGAACAAAGATATATTTTCATAGTTTTTTAAAATTGATGCTTGAATGTGTAGCCTGGATGCGGTGGGTTCTTAAGATAAAATTAACTTTTCTACCCCCAATTAATAACTAGCAATTAAAATTTAAAACACTTCATAACCTCACATAAAAGCTTAGGAATTAAATCAAGATAATACAAATTTTAGCAACCCCTTAGCTGGATGAATGAATGTATAATATCATTTGCATGTCATGTTATTATACTCTTGTTAAGAGGGGGCTTCCATCTTTGCCAGAGAATGAAGGCTTAACCTATGAGAGCCTTTGATGGGAGAACACTCCTTTCTCTCTTGATTTGGCCCATAATCAAGTTTTCATACATTTAGACATACAAAATCTTATAGCCTGTGTCAAAATAAAGAATTCAAAAGAATCAAATAATTTTGATAAAATTTGCATTAGATTAAGTCATGAATTCATACCACTCATGCTCTAGTATCTTAGGAAGTGAGTTTAAGGACTTAGTCTCCTTTCTAAATGAACAACAACCTAGCCATCTTGCAAAGCATAAGACTTGCCTACATAGATTTAAAGCATTGGAGGAGTTAGGCTACCACTGTGTGATAATAAGTCTAGTGGTTTTATTCTCTTATGGAGGTAAACCATATACTCATTTTTGCCTTCGATTTAGGTCATGCTTTGGCCCTCACCAAAGCTCCCTAAATTCAGGATCTGAGATTGTTATTTTCCTTCGGGCTACAAGCATAAATCCTCACCTCTTATGCATTTTCACAATCTTAGGTTGTGAAATTATAAGCCCTAGCAATCTAATAAAATGTTAACTCAAATAATTAACTCTCTTCAATTTCAAATAATATAAAGCCCAACCATATGATAGATTGGAATGTTCACTAGGCTTCCTAGTATCATGAGCATTTCCTACTTTCTCCCTTTGGATTCCAAAAATAAGTCTTCTCATTAATATATCCTATTTGATTTTCTAAAATAGCTAATTATTTTCTTGATATCCCAAAGTTTTTAATTATATTTTAAGTGCTTGATATGGGCTTGTCTCGTCAAACTGCTCGATTTGACTATAAATACTCAATATTTAATAGCTATTTAGAGATTCGATTGATATCCCAAAGTTTTCAATTATATTTAAGTGTGGGTTGCCGGCCACGTAGACATCTGCCCGATTTTCTTGGCCACATCGGCTTCAAAGCCTCTTTATGGGGACTGGCCAAGCACATAGATTCAAGCCGCAGACTCGATTTGGTTTCTTTGAATTATTATAATATTATAATCTTTAAAATAATAATTGGATGAAAGCTATTTTTTTCATTTTTTTTATGCATTAAATAATATGATTTTGAAAGGGTACTGCAGAACACTAAGGAAAATTATTAGGGTTTCAACTTCTTTTATATACCAATCAAAATGAGTTACAGCTCATAAATTTAATTTGATCATATATACACAACAACAATAAGCCTTTATCCCATTAAGTGGGGTTGGCTACATGAATCCTTCTTCTCCATTGTGTCCTTTAATTCAAGTATACTAAGGTCATTTTTTAAACATCTTAAACAAGTCTTTTTAGGTCTACCTCTACCTTTCTTAATATAAGTCAAATCAATGATCTCTCCTAAATACACGACACGCTTTATGTGGAAAACCATCTAGGCTCTCTAATATTATCGCCACTAAAGCTACTCCAAATTTTCCTAACATACTCATTTCATTTTATCTCTAAGAGTAAAGCCACTCATCCACTGAGCATCCATCTCTGAATGTTCCCTTAGTCTTATGCTTCTCTGTGAAACTTTGAAATAATCATTTGAAGAGATTGAACACTTATAAATTATGTTAGTTTATTTGCAATAAATAGATTTGATAATCTACGATAGAGATGTAAATAAGTCGAGCTTAAGCTAGCTTAATTGTTGGTAAGCTCAATTTGTTGGTAATCCTAATTTGATTTTAATCTAAATCCAATCATTTTTTTTAAGAAAAATGATATCGAGATTGTTGTTGCCACCTTTCATCCTATTGAATTGATTAGAAATCATGTAACTGATTTGCATTAGTCAATGTTGAATTCTGTCCATCTTGATCTAAGTTTGAAAGTTTTTTTGAGAAGATGAATCTTTAGATTTTAAATATTTTTTATTTCATCCATCCATGTTAGCAATATTTTCAAGAAATCTCATTTCATTATCATCTCAAAAGTCTTCCAAAAAGTTCAAATTTTTCTTGTCCAATCAATTATAATTTTCAACACAAATTTGAATATTAATATGCTTGCAAAAAGCTTGAATAAGAGTTAAAGTTTACTTTATTCAATCTAATAAATGCTTAAATGCTCTCCATTATTTGACAAATTTATATATAAATTATAATATATCCAATAAAATTCATTCATATCAAAATAATTAAAATAAGTTCAGAATCAATTGATCTATACTGATCAAATTGGATCAACTATGAATCGAGCCACAACCATTTATTATATTCAAATTTATAAAGATTCTAGTGGTTAATTATTTTGTTTAATATTTTATTTTTAGATATTTAAATTAATTTAATGATAAAATTTCATATAAAAAAATACTTTTTTAACTTTATAATTGAAAATCTAAGCACTTAATCATTGTTTTATATTGATTTCAAATATTTTAATTCATTATTATTATTATTATTATTATTATTATTAGATATGACAAAAATTCTATTAAAAGACAATCTTGATGTCGAAAGCAAGCTGATCCTAAGTTGAAACTAGTAGAGATCAAGCACTTAAAATATCATTGGAAACTTTGGGATATCAGTTAAATCCTTAAATAGCACTTAAACATGGAGACTAAATAAATATGAAATCAAATTTAAAAAATTAAATAAATCTTTACATAATTTAATAATTGATCACACCTCTTAAACAAGCTAATTAAGTTAATCAAATCAATCATATTAAACTTAAACTTAATCAAACATAAATGCAATTAAATACCAATCAATTCTTAATTTAAACTTAACTCATTAAGTCATTAATTACATCATTAACCTAAACAAATGTGAAATCAAATCGAAAATTAAACAAACCTTTATAATTAACATAAATACACTTCCTAATTAAAATAATCACATAATCACATTGAACCTAAGCAAACCCGTAGACTAATAAAGCTAATCAAATCAAATTAAATCAAATTAAATTAAATTAAGAAAGTCTCTCATCAATTTAAAATGTAATCAAATCAAATCTCATGCAACCTACTTAAATAAGATAAACTAATTAATTATCCAATGTATGAAATCAAAATACAAACTAAACTTTGATAAACATGACAAATGGATGAGATTAAAATTAAAACCCTAATTAAAAAAATCAAACTCAATTAAAACCAAAATAGATTTTCAATTAATTTAATCCGATCAAACTACAAATAAATGAACTACAATCAAATCAAATAAGCATGAAATTAAGTCACATAATCATAATCAAAGAAAAAAATTAAATATTAATTTAAAAGGATATTGAATTATCAAGATTTAATTAAACCAAAACATCAATGAAATTAATCAATTAAAAACACATGAATTTAAACAAACTTAAACTTCATTAGATATGGATATTGAATTATCAAGATTTAATTAAACCAAAAATATCTAATCTGAAATTAATCAATCAAAAGAATATGAATTTAAACAAACTTAAACTTCATTAGATATTAAGCATATTGAATCATCAAGATGAAATTAAATTAAAACATCTAAATCAAAATCAATCAATCAAATACTTAAACAAACTCAAATTCTAAATTCTAAATCAAATCAAATGAATTACACAAATTCAAATGGGCTGATTAAGATACTTAAGGACCTTAGTTAGATTATTTAGGAGTTAGGATGTAGAATAGGGTGAGTTCCATCTATAAGTGGAATTCATTCTGCTCTTCATTCTTGAAAACTTAAACATCAATTTAACCAAAATAAAAGTGTAATAAGAATGAAAAATAAATCATTAAATCATTTAAATTGAAATTACCCAAAAGTCAAATTTAAACAAATTCAAACTCAAACTTAAACTAAAGAAGCTAGTAAAGTCTTGCCACACAAGCCTTAAGCACACATTAGAATACTAAGTCACCACTTCTAGTTAGCATTGTATGTATGATGTTGTATTTTTTGTTATATGTAATATTTTAGATTGGATGTTAGGGTGTATGTTTCAGAGGATGTTAGTTATTAGCCTAATCATATTTTCTACATGGGGTTATGATTTAAGGGGCCATTATAATAAAAATATAAATACTTTTGTTGTGCAGGTTACTTAGCCCGCCCCTAAGCATAACTCATGTTAGGACATGTGGGCTTGGTTATCCATGTGTAGGGTGCTATGTCCAAATTATTCATATAATTGCTTGATTGTATGGTGTGTTTAGCTAATATTTATTTCAGTGTAGCTAGATTTACTTTCCTATTTTTAATGTAATTTTGTATTAGTAATTAACATTAGTGTTATGGGGGATTAGGATGAGCAGTGGCCAAAAGGATTAGTCCTTAGGGTGCCTTGTGATGCCTTTGGAGCAAATTAAATTAAAAGAAAGAGAAGGAAGGAATGAAGAAAAGAAGACCCTCATAACATATAATCCAGGTTGTATAAGGGTAGAGCTTGGCTACCCACATTCTTTTCTCCTTTTGGAGTGTATGGCGGAACCCGATCGCAGTGGCCTTTTATTCGTTTATGATAGTCTATAAAATTATTTGATGTTGTGTTTAGATTGCACACTAGAATAGCATGTTTTCATAGTTTCTTTATAATTGATGCTTGAATGTGTGGCCTGGATGCGGTGGGCTCTAAGATAAAATTAACTTTTCTACCCCCAATTAATAACTAACAATTAAAATTTAAAATAACTCATAACCTCACATAAAAGCTTAGGAATTAAATCAAAATAATAAAATTTTTAGCAACCCCTTAGCTGGATGAATGAATGTATAATATCATGCATCTCATATTATTCCACTCTTGTTAAGAGGGGCCTTCCATCTTTGCCAGAGAATGAAGGCTTAACCTATGAGAGCCTTTGATGAGAGAACACCCCTTTCTCTTATGATTTGGCCCATAATCAAGTTCTCATACATTTAGGCATACAAAATCTCATAGCCTGTGTCAAAACAAAGAGTTCAAAAGAATCAAATAATTTTGATAAAATTTGTATTAGATTAAGTCATGAATTCATACCACTCATGCTCTAGATCTTGGAAGTGAGTTTAAGGACTTAGTCTCCTTCTAAATGAACAACAAATTTAGCCATCTTGCAAAGCATAAGACTTGCCTACATGGATTTAAAGCATTGGTTAGTTGGCTACCACGTGTGGTGTCTAGCAGTGGTTTATTCTCTCTTATGGAGGTAAACCATATACCCATTTTTGCCTTAGATTTAGGTCATTCTTTGGCCCTCGCCAAAGCTCCCTAGATTCAGGATCTGAGATTGTTATTTTTTTTCAGGCTACAAGCATAAATCCTCACCTCTTAGGCATTTTCACAATCTTATGTTGTGAAATTATAAGCCCTATGAATCTAATAAAATGTTAACTCAAATAATTAACTCTCTTCAATTTCAAATAATATAAAGTCCAACCATAGGATAGATTGGAATGTTCACTAAGCTTCCTAGTATCATGAGCATTTCCTACTTTCTTTCTTTGGATTCCAAAAATAAGTCTACTCCTTAATATATCCTATTTGATTTTCTAAAATAGCTAATCCTTTGATAGCCTTAGCCTTAATATCTTTGGAGACCCTAATTGTCTACTTTAATCAAGAGTATTCTTAAGGAATTTTCATTCCTAGATGTACTAACTATGGGGATTGCCTCCATAGAGAACTTAACTAACCCAAATTAAAATAAACCCTACTTTACTTTTCATGTAAAGTAGGAAAGATCTCTATATTCAAGACCCATTATGCCTTATGAGTCCTTATTACGTGATTAAGTCCATTATAGGGTGGTGATTTCTATCTTTCAAGATAGTACATCATTCCTTAATGTCGTACATGATCACTTCAATAAGTACCTCCTAAGATTTATGTGGTGTCCCACATCCCAAAAATAAACATAATAGAGATTCTTCAAATCTCAGAGCTCTCTCCTCTCTTTAGCTTCGGGTCCCACCTTATGTGAAGAATGAGGGGCTATTTATAAATTATGGGAGTGGCATCCCTGTAAATACAGGCAAAATTCAAACCACTCCATCGAACGGCTCAAAATGATTCATTCAATCATCTAATGTATTTTAAGTATTTGAATGCTCAAATGAAGTCAAAATTAAGAGAACTTAGGCTTGTTAGATAAAGCTCGTCAAGATGCTCAATTTTACTATAAACACTCAATATTTATGAGTTATTTAGAGACCCGATTGATATCCCAAAGTTTTCAATTATATTTTAAGTTCTGATATAGTCCTTTTAGATATTGACATCAAGATTCATGCTTCAACTAGTAGAGTTTTCAATAATATATCGTTTACCCCCTATTTTTGGATGATATCATCTCTATCATCCTAAAAATACATACCAAATAATTGAAAATAATAACTTTTCAATGTTAATAAAATTTGCGGGTTTATTAACCATTTGCGTCAAATATAGTTTGAGGGAATAGACCTTCATGGGCGCACAAGACTATGACCACGGAAGTGGGCACAAGAGACCAGTCACACATGTGTGTGAGGTCATGAATGTGTGGGCATGCAGAGTGGCGAATGCACGAGGTCGTGGCCAACTTAGTGTAGCGCCAAGACATGTGAATGTCACACGCATGAAGGCAACGCATGACCATCACATCGCTGAGGCTAAGGGTCAGGCCGGGATGCATAAAGGGTGCCAGTAGAGTGCATGGAAATACACCCGGCACAAACGACGCAATGAGCACAAATGAAGGAAATTTTAGAATTTTTTCTTTTTTCTTTCTTTTTTTCACTTTTATAAAAGGAATGATATATTTGAATGTATAAATTTTAAAATCTATTTAAATATTTTCAAATTTCTTCCCAAAATTTATTCTCTATTTGCTTCTATTGTGGATCTATAAATCCCCCCTATTAGGAACCATTCATCAAAAAACTAAGAAATTCTGGTAGATAATTTTAGAGTGTTATTTTTCATGATGTTAC
Organism: Cymbidium sinense; assembly: GCA_021442155.1. Taxonomy (NCBI): domain Eukaryota; kingdom Viridiplantae; phylum Streptophyta; class Magnoliopsida; order Asparagales; family Orchidaceae; genus Cymbidium; species Cymbidium sinense. The sequence goes on from CM038220.1 coordinate 102,686,242, forward strand.
TTGATGTCGTTAACTTGTATGAAAGAAGGTTGAATCTGAATTGACCCATCTCGAGGTTATTTGTCAAAGTGTCACTTGATGAACTTAACTTGTATGGAAGGGGTTGAATTGAATCTGCCAAGGATTTTGACCCGTCCGAGGTTGTTTGTCAAAGTGTTACTTGATACATTAACTTGTATGGAAGAGGTAGAATCAAATATGCCAAGGAATTTTGACCCATCCGAGATTATTTATCAAAGTGTTACTTGATGACATTAACCTGTTGAATGTGTCGAGTTAAATCTGCTAAGGATTTTTGACCCATCTGAGGTTGTTTGTCATGATGTTACTTGATGACGTTAACCTGTATAGAATATGTCAAATGAAATCCACTAAAAATTTTTGACCCATCCGAGATTATTTGTCAAAGCGTTACTTAATGACATTAACCTATATGGAAGGGGTCGAAAGAATCTATGAAATATTTTTGACCCATCCGAGGTTATTTGTCAAAGTGTCACTTAATGAGATTAACATGTATGGAAGAGGTTGAACTGAATTTGCCAAGGATTTTGACGAGTCTGAGGTTGTTTGTCAAAGTATTACTTGATGACATTAACCTATATGGAAGGGGTCGAACTGAATCCGCCAAGGATTTTTGACCTATCCGAGGTTGTATATCAAAGTATTACTTGATGGCATTAACTTGTATGTAAGGGGTCAAACTGAATCTGCTAAGAATTTTTGACCCATCCGAGGTTGTTTGTCAAAGTATTACTTGATGACATTAACCTATATGGAAGAGGTCGAATCGAATCCACTAAAGATTTTTGACCCATCCGAGATTATTTGTCAAGGTATTGCTTGATGACATTAACTGTATAGAATAGGTCGAAAGAAATCCACCAAGGACTTTTGACCCATTCGAGGTTGTTTGTTAAAGTGTTACTTGATGACATTAACACATAAAGGGGTCGAATCAAATCCTCCGGGATGACTATACTATAATTAGAATGAGGTGATTTCCACGTGTATTTGAATCAAAGATAAAATTTTGGTTTGTATTCAGACCGTTACTATAATTTTGAGATCAAAATTATGGTCTTGCCCAATGAGTAGAAGTCTAGTTGAAGACTGTATGAAGAATTTTAATATTGCCCAAGAGTTTCTTATAACATCTTATATATTTATAGAAATCTCTCATATTGCCTTATTCATCATAAATCTAATATAAATGATAGAAGAAATGAGTTTTGTAATCATAATTATGGCATAATATCATCATTTAAATGTTGCAATCGGAATTGCTCCCCACTTGACTTGTTTATCTTAGGACTAGTAATCAAGTGGGGTGCCTCCTAGTTCATGATTGTTCCCCATATATTACTCAAACTGCTTTTGATGTGCATTGATAGCCTCGTTAGAAAAAATTTGTGCTTCCACATGATGAACCAAGTCGGCATATGAGCGAACCGTATTATGCATTAGTGATGAGTAGAAAGGCTCAGGATGGAGTCCTCCAAGAAAAACTCCTCTTAGTAATTCAGGGTCCACCCCTGGTATCTGGCAAGCTTCTAAGTAGAATCCCCGAAAGTACTCCTTAAGTGATTCATCTTCATTTTGATGAATTCTTGAGATATGAGAGGAATATTTAATGATCATTTGGTTCACAATGAACTGTTCTACAAAAATCTTGGCGAGTTCATCAAAGGTATGGATAGATCACCCTGGAAGGGAGTAGAATTAAGTGTGAGCCTGAACCTTGAGGGTGACTGGAAAGACCTGACAAAGTAGTGTGTCAGAAGCTCGTTGGATGTGCATAATGGTTTTGTAATGGTCGATGTGTTTATATGGGTCAGTTTCCCCATCATTGGAGTCGATGCTCAGAAGCTTGAAACCTATAGGAATAGAATGTTGAAGAATTATTTTAGTTAAAGGTGAAGACTCCTGATAGCCGCAGTGAAAGAGAAGATGATTTCTATCTTTAAGATAGAATTCTTCTTGCATTAAGCTCTGTAATTCTGCACATATAACATGACGGGTGGAATCAACAGGGCAAGAAGGTGCCGAGCCATCATAAATAATTGGTGGGTTAGTGATTGGTTGAGCTGCAAATGGTGGATGGTAAAACTAGCAGTATCAAGGAGGTGGGCATCACGGTCTGGAAGTGGAGGAACTTCAGTCTAATGGTGAGAAGACCCCGTGTAAGCATTTTGACCTCCCCTGGCTAATGATTGATCAATGGGGAGATGTGTTTGTTGCAGTAGTTGTCGTGTTTATCGTAAAAGTTGAATTATCTCCTTTTGAGACTCTTCCATTCGACGAACATGATCTTCTTGAGAGGTTCATATTGCACCTTCACCAATAGGGTAACGCCTATCAAGAGGAAGTGAGGCAGAAGCTTGACGTCCTTGTTTAAGGATTGGTTTCAAGAATGATGGGAGTTGGAGAGAGAGCTCGTTGTTCAGTATTCTGTTCAATGCACAGAGATTGTGATTGTGGGATTCCTTTCCCACAAATGATGCCAAACTATTACGTGCAGGAATATTTGGGTCGATAGAGTAGGAGATTTGATGTTTTAGCATTGTACAAAAGTTCGCACACACAGCAAAAGACTTTAAGAGACCTTAGAATTTTACGTGAAAACCCAAAAGGAAAAACCATGGGGCCTAGGCCACTTAGAAATAATTTCACTATATCAACTTATTATAATTATTATCCTTTCTCCAAAGTTGGAGAAGGATAGCTTACAAGAATAAGTTTTGTGACAAGCTTTGTTGGATTAACGATGAAGGCATTGCTTGAGGTTGTAGTCTGATGATCCAACGAAAACTATCGAAGATGGTCGGTGCGGGGTACCGGCAATGGTGAACGTGGTCGGTGGTGATCCTGAATGTGGTGGTGACAAGCTTAACCGGCGCGGATCTGGCGATCCGGTGAATGTCCGGCCAGGTGACCGCAATGGTGTTTGATGGCGACCGGATGGCAATGGGCGGTGAACCAATGGTGACGCAGATCACGGACCGATGGCGGTTGCAGATGGGCAATGGCAGCGATCAACAAATACCGCCAGCGGAGATGACCAATGGTATATCGACAGATCAGCGGGCGGCGGGTACCTGAATGGTCAGCCAGCGATCGATCGCAGGGTAACGCAATGCATCGCGCTGGGATCAGCATACGACCCATAGTGGCGGCGCAAGCCATGATCGATGGTGATGGCCAGCAGTCAGCCGTATACGACGGCTGGCACCGGCATGGTGACCAATGATGAAACATGTAATGGCAGTGACGGCGAAGGTATGAGTGCATCGCGGCGGTCGGGCGGCGATTGAAGGCAGCGGGTGTCACGATAGCACGATAGTGGATGGTTAGAAGGATCGCAGAGGGATCGACAGATGATGACAAGGTCGATGGGAGGACCGGCAGGGTCGACGATGGCGATGACCGCGGTGGTGGTCGACGCGGAGGGGTGACGGCCGCAATGATCCGGATCGCAGGAAATTATGCTTTGAGATTCTTCGAGTCTCAGAGCTCTCTCCTCTCTTTAACTTCGGGTCCCCCCTCATGTGAAGAATGAGGGGCTATTTATAAATTATGGGAGTGGTATCTTTCTATAAATATAGGTAAAATTCAAACCATTCCATCGGACGGATCAAAATGATTTTTTGATCATCTAATATATTTTAAGTATTGAATGCTCAAATGAAGTTAGAATTAAGAGATCTTTGGCTTGTTAGATCCGGCTCATAACGATACTCAATTTGATTAGAAACACTTCATATTTAGTAACTATTTATAGATCGACTAATATCTCAAAGTTTTTAATTATATTTTAAGTGCTTGATATGGGCTAGTCTCGACTCAGAATCATATTTCTTTCGATATCAAGATTTGTGCTTAAACTAGTAAAGTTTTCAGTGATATATCAATGTTATACAATTATTATTAAAAAAATGCAATGATATATTAATAAATTTTATATGATTATTATGAGTGTTATATTTGATTTAGTGTGTTGCATGAAATGAATTTTGGCATTTGAATATATGTAACTTCAGAGGTCATTATATATGCTTTATTAGAACAAGATGCACATGTAAAAGGTAATTTTATATATATTTTTGTATACATTATTATTTTAAAAACTTGAAAATGAATCTAAAAGAACGCCTAAACTTATCTTTAATAATCTACGAGTATAGGCCATGACTTGGGAAATTTTATGATTATAGGAGATACAATTATTTTAGACATTTATCTATGATATCCATGTAATCTTAGTGATTGGAGAGGACCAAAATATCATAGTTCAAGTGTATTGTCCTCCATGAATATTGAAATTGAGATTGTTCGATCATTCTTGTCTGGCAAATCACCCTTCTCATAAAGAACAATAAACACTCTTGAGAGATAAGATTTCGCCAAACTCATACACTAACTTATGTATCAAAGTATCTTCTTAAAAGACAAATTCTTGAGATAACCTACCTTAATAAATGAGTAAAATATACAAATATTTGTCTTTATTTTAATGATTTAAAGATGATCATTGTTATTATGTGCATTTTCTTTTTGTTAGAGATGATTAAAATATCCTAAAATATAAATGAAAAATAAAGAAATCAAATGAATGAATTATGTGATGTTTTTTAATTTGTAATGAACCCTTCACCACAAATTCATAACCAAGATTTTTGTGCATAAGAATTTGGAATTTCATAATTTGGGGATATTAGTGTTGTCCCAAGAGAGTTAATAGAAGGGGTGGTTAAGAGCCTATTGATTAGGGCTAGGGTTTTTTGAGGGTGAGGTCAAGAGCTCAAGTTTTAGGTTTCTTTCGATGAAAATGGTTAGGAGAATTAAAATTTATTTTGTTTGAATTTTTATGCTTATAATATCATATAACGCTTCATATTATCATAATATTAAATTCATACACTCACTAATATTAATACTCATATATATATTACATAAAACCAAAAGTATTTTTAGAAAAAAAAAAAGTTATTTTTGGACTATGCATATGATCCAAATCAAAAAGGTGATTGTTAGGCTATACATATAATTTGAATCATATATATGATCTTCTAACAAGCCTTTAGAAATATCCAATGAGGATATGGCCAATTGGTTAATATTGCCACCATTCTTGAAGCATTGTTATAAAACTTGGTTTAGATGTAAGAACTTAGAGAATTGGGAGAGATATAAAGTGGCCTGTAGAGATTCTAAGAAAGTAATATGTAAAAAATTTAGTTTTTAGTGATTTATACAATAGATTAGATACGAAAGAAGGTGAAGGATGTATGTATAAGTTAGCCAACAAAGAGATAGGAGAAATAAAGATATAGTTCAAGTGAGGTGTATTAAGGATGAAAATAATAAAGTACTTTTCTTAGAAAAGGATATTGAAAATAGGTGGATGAGATATTTTGATAAACCTTTCAATGAAGGATCTGAAAGTACGATTGATTTTAGCAACCTTAATATCCTAAACAAAAATAGAGAATTTTATTTTTCTCGTCATATTAGAAAATCTGAACTTAGAGAAGCTTTAAAGAAAATGAAATGTGGAAAAATAGTGGAACCTGATAATATTCTAATAGAAGTGTGGAAATGTTTAGGAGATCAAGGAATTTCTTGGCTTAAATTTTTAATGTTATTTTAAAGACTAAAAGATGCCGATAGTAGGGAAAGAGTTTGTTGGTTCTTATATTTAAGAATAAAGGTGATGCAAGAGTGTACAAATTATAGAAAGGAATGTGTCATACATTAAAATTATGGGAGAGAGTAATTGAGCATAGGTTATGATGTGATACAAAAGTTTCTCCACAATTTGGTTTCATGCCGTAGATCTACTATGGATGCTATACATTTGTTAAGAGGTTTGATGGAGAAGCATAGAGAAAGTAAGGAGGTTCTACATATGATATTTATTGATTTAAAGAAAGCTTATGATAAAGTTTCAAGAGATATTATTTGGAGAGTTCTAGAATAGAAAGGAGTTAATATTGGTTATATTCAATTCATTAAGGATATGTATACTAGAGTTGTTACTTGTGTCCAAACACAAGGAGGATTGACAAAATATTTTCCTATTTCAGTTGGATTACATCAAGGATCAGCTTTAAGCCCTTATCTTTTTACTTTAGTTATGGATCTTCTTACTAGGCATTTACAGGAAGATGTACCTTGGTGTATGCTTTTTGTTGATAACATTCTTCTTGTTGATAAGACTAGAGAGGGAGTCCAAGAGAAACTTGAATTATGGAGGTCAATTTTAGAGTCTAAAGATTTTCGTTTAAGTAGATCTAAAACTGAATATATAGAGTGTAATTTTAGTTGTGGAAGTTCTAGTGATAGTATTGTGACATTAGGTGAACAAGTCATTAATAAGAGTGAGAGATTCAGATATTTAGGCTCTATTGTTCAAAATGATGGTGAAATAGATGGAGATGTTATTAGTAGAATTCAAGTTGGATGGTTGAAGTGGAGGAATGCATCTAGCCAGTTGTGTGATAGAAAAGTTCCACTTAAACTTAAGAAAAAATTTTATAAGATGGTGGTAAGACCTACAATGACTTATGCGTGAATGTTGGCCAATAAAAGAGAAGCATAAGACTAAGTTAAGTGTTACAGAGATGAGGATGCTTAGATGGATGAGTGGCTTTACTCTTAGAGATAAAATGCAAAATGAGTATGTTCGAAAAAAAGTTGGAGTAGCTCCAGTGGCAGATAAGATTAGAGAGAGTTGCCTTAGATGGTTTGGCCACATAAAGCATTGCAATGACCCGGTTAGGAGAGTAGATGCATTAGATTTGTCTTATGTTAAGAAAGGTAGAGGTAGACCTAAAAAACTTGGTTAAGATGTATAAAAGATGACCTTAGTATACTTGAATTAAATGAGAATTTGACACATAATAGGACACAATGGAGATGAAGGATTCATGTAGCATTAGTGGTGATTAAGGCTTGTTATTGTTTTTTTGTTGTTGTTGTTGTTGTATTAATCCATAAAATTTTGAAAAAAAAAACATGATTATGATCCATGATCAAATATATGATTAAATGATAAACTAAACTTTTGAATGAATTTATAATAATAATAGCTATTTTTAATTTTTATGGTGCAATTAATAATCTATTAGATGCTTTTTAGGATGTTCTTCACCATCTTAATGTATATAAATACCCTTTTAAACTATGAGAAATTATATAACACACTATAAATTAAATTGCTCATTCTATGAACTCATTGTCATTCCTCCATCTTTTAAAGCTTTAGGCTTTTCACCTCTAATCATTTTGTGAGATTTGTAAGCTAAGGGCATTTATGATTGGATTTTCAAATATTTTCATTTGTTAGTTACAACTCAACAACTTGTGTAAGGAGTGGTTAGCTTCTTTCTATAATTAAGAAATATTAGGAGTCGTCGCCCAACAAATGAGGATTTCATAAAAAATTTCCCTACCTAGAAGGAGATAATGAGCATTGGATATAAGTACATTGGGAAAACTAATTATAAATTATATTTGTATTATATATCCAAGATATAGTCAACTCACTTAGGTCATCACAAAACTAGGCCACACCAAGTCTTAACGTGCCCACTGATCAAAGATCAAGCTAGTCAAAGTGTAGCATCTAATAATGAACTCGCCACCTCGCTCACCATAATTTAGCATGCAAGCTCACCTGAAGTATTTGCTAGAGCTATCTGATTGAAGATGTCATCAACTACTTGACCAAGGAGTAACTTGACAAGACTTACATAGCACACTCACCTTTTACTCTTAACTTGATGAGTGGTCAAATTTCAAAGGCTTTGTTGGTAAAAACCCACCTTCACTATCATTATACCATTATATATGTGTCAATATTATGGAATTTCACCTGTGAGATATATTTATTACTTTCTTATTTGAAGTATAGTCATCTCTATAGTTCTTCCATCTTATAAATAAATGGTTGGAAGGTGTATTTCATGACTTTTTAAACCCTCTAGCCACATTCTTTACTTCTAGACTTTTTTATTTCTAAATCTTTCCTTGATTTCTAACTCAAAAGCTTAGATTTTGTACCCTTCTTAAGATATTAATAAAAAATTTCATATTCTCTTAGACTCTCTTCCTCTAGTCTACTCACCTAAAAACTCTTCATACTTCTCTCTCTAACTTAATGAACTATTCTCATAACTAATGTTTGATGTTGTCCACAAATAATCCAAGATCAACATCTAGAAAGATTTACTGAGTATAGATTAGTGCTATTGATAAGAAGCTTTGCAGTATAAGAGGTATAGTAACAAACCTAAGATAATTCATTCAACTTAGAGAGCTAAAACTTTTGCAATACACTGAGATTTAAAGAAATTGGGCTAATCACTTTCCAAATCCAAGATGGAGTGACTCCAAAGCGAAGTCCATTTCCACAATTTATAATTACTTTTTTTTATTTACAAATACAACGAATTCAACAAGACATTCAATGAGTGTCGATTATCATATCAAAACTATATGTGAGTAATAATTAGCTCACCATGCTCGCCTTGTCACTTTCATCAAAATCTAATGCCAACTCATAAAAGTTGTTGATGTTCAAGAACTAACTCTCATGTCGCTCGCTAGATACTAACTTAATGAGTCACGTCTCACTTGAATCAAGATTAGATTGAACTAGATATAATTAAATTTAACTATTGTCAAAATTAAATTGAATTAATTCAAACTAAACCTTAGATAAAAAAAAAAGTACATATAGCTATTTTTATAAATAAAAAATTTGAGTGTTGAAACACAAATTTATTATAAAAAGAATTTGATCCCAATTTCATGACAATTTCCAATATATTTATAAATAAAATTAACTAACAACCATAAAATCACAAAAGTGAGAGTTACATCTTAATTATATTTAAAAACTATAAGGGAATGTTACAGTGAAATCAACCCAAAAAGAGGCCTGAATACAATTTCAACATGACTCTGATAGAACTATAAATAACACAAACGATTACAAACGACCAAAACTACATAATAAAATAGTATTTTTAACCTAGTGGTGGCTCCCCATTATAAAATAATGGATTACAACAAGGTTCATTTGTACGTACAGCTGAGTTAGTATTCTCCCAACATGTCAAAATAAATAGTATAAGGCCTATTTCACGAAGTACATGAATCCGCATTTACCATTTGCAAATTGCTCCATCCTCAGTCAACAGAACTCATCAACGACGAAGAAACTAAACAACTGAGTTGAGATACAAGCGATCATCATCTTCATCTCCTAGAACACGCCTAATAGCACCAATACAAAAAACAAGACAATCAAACTGGAAACAATGTATCCAACTTTCATTATAATCTAATCCCATGATAAACTCAAACGTAGCCAAGATAAGAAGAATCCAAACCAATCAAACAACACAACAATACATCAACCCAAAAGAGCCCTACCTAACCTTCTCAACGTGATTCCTCACATGCAGTGTCGGAACTTGCTGCAATATGACAGAAAGTCGTAATAAACAGTTTCTTTGAAAGCAGGTGTGAATGCGATGAGCACTTGTCGATATCCCAACGGAGATGGAACACTGTTGATAGTCAAGAAAAAGGGAAAAAATTTTTTTTCAATTATTACAAAGACATGACTTTCTGAATCAGTACTTAGCCAGATTTTTGTTCTGACGCACTTACCGACAAGTTTTTCTTCTTCTTTTTCTTTTACAATGATCAGTTTGCTGAAAGGAGCACTATTTTCTGTCGCATTCATTTGCTGGCTCGGGATAAGATGCATGTGGTGGAAATGCCCCTGGTTTTGAATAATAAGTATTATGTTTTTTTATGCGGATTGGTGTTCTGATAGACTGATTGCTTCATTAAATGTTAAATGTATGTTTGGTTTTTTTAGAATAGTATTAATGGTTATATGATTAATAAATATTTTTAATTGTTTTTAATTAAGAAATACATATATATATTTTATTTTGGTTGAAGAAGAAGAAGAAAAGAATATGATTTTAATATTTTTGATGAATATAAAGTAAATATTTGTATTCGAATTTTATTGATTAAAAAAAAATATTATCAAATAAATATAGATAAATTATAAATAAAATTTTTTTTATTGAAAAAAAAATAAAATCAAATTACAAAAATTTATTTCAATATTTTAATTATTAGTAATTAATTTTACGTTTTCAAAATTTAAAATAAAATCAAATAATCTTTATTTCTAATATTTTATTAGTAATTAATTTATAATTTTCTAAGATGTAATTATTTGAATATTATTATTTTTTTCTTCATGTGACCCAATTTTTATATATATATATATATATATATATATATATATATATATATATATATATATATATATAATTTTAACTATATTATATTAATTATTAAGATTTTTATTAAATAAATTATTCATCAAGATTTAATATTTATTTATTAAATAATTTTCTTTAATAAATAATTTATGTTTAATTATTTTTTTATTAAAAATAAGATTTAATTATTTTATTTTTTTTTATTTATCGTGAATTATTTATCATCAATTTAAATAAATTAAAAATAAATAAAAAAAATATTTTTCCCAGCCTGCTCATCAAAAAAGAAAAAAAAATTAAAAGAAAATACAATTTTTCAGCCTGTCATATGAAAAAAAATTTTAAAATTTTGTCTCATGTTGGTGTAAAGAAATTGTTTTTTAGCGTATTTCATTTACAAAAAAATAAAAAATGAATACTGTTTTAAATTAGATTTGACTAAAAAAGCTAAAAAAAGATATTTAAATTATAAAAAAATAAATGTATGTTGGAAGGATTTTTTATATTAATTTTGGTTATTGAGTTAATATTATATGATTAAGGCGGATATTATTTTTTAATTCTTTTAATTTTAAAATATAATATTTATGATTATTTAAAGTTAAAATAGTGAGATTTGATAATTTATCTGTCTATCATTAATTATGAAGAATTCATATCCATCAGTGAATGAGATTGAGAACATTTTTAATTATCATTGTAGTGAGAATAAATTTGAATATTATATTTTTTATAAGATTGATGCTTGATTTTTTATAGAAATAGCCATTACCTAAGTCAATTTTAGGATTATACTAAATTTCTTAATCTATGGTCTCATCTCTTGAAATGATAACAACATAATAGACTATAATAAGATTTCTAGAGAATAATTCTAAGTTTTCACATGAATTTCATTCTACATAATTTATAGCTATTATATTATATTAATACTTTTATAATAAGAATATAGTACCATTTATTATATATTTTTCTAGTTTTCTAAAATACCTCAAAAAAACAGAAGTTTTAGAAGATATGTTATCTTTGATCTTTTAAGAATATAAAAAATTGAGACTCCTATATTTAAATAGAGTGTAATATATTTTTTACTAACTCAAATATTATATTAGAATATGTTGGATTTCTAATTGGGCTTGAAGATTTGAAATATAAATCAAAGATATATAAAGGATTTATTCTTCTATGAGAGGCGAGATATCAAAACTATCAATTACTTTTATATCAAGATTGAGAATTCATTAAATATCATCATTGCTTTCAATAACTTTATATAACATTAGTCAAGCTTGTGTACTATAAAAATATATATGCATTCAAGAGCTAGACAAACAAAAAGGTATAAGTTTAAAGCCACATATAGAATTGCTAAAACAACTCACACTTCCTTTTCATCACTAGAGACTTTTTTGAAGTCTATTACAACATTCAAATTCTTAAACTCTTGGCTTGACGTACATGAGCGATCTCTTTTCCTTTGATCATTGTTGTGATATTCAAGAATGTATGCCCATCTTAAATGCATCACACTCTAATAATTCTATTGACATCAAAGTAAAAGCTAATGTTTGAAATTATAATATTGTCACCCAATGACAAAATCAATATGAAAATTAAGATATGTCTTTGATGGTTCCAAAGATGTACACACGCACATTCATATGAAATTGGTGAAAGATTGAAAAAAAAAAGGATAAACAAAAAATACACATGCACATATCATGATCTCTAATAAAAATTTTTGACTAATATACTAAGGAAAATAGTGAAAAATCTCTAAAATTTTAAAAAAGAATAAACATGTTGGATAAATTTTTTTTGAGGAAATTATCGTCATCATCTCTGTATCATTGTACTAACAACATATTACTGCATCAAGTTTTAAGCATAATTGGCTCTGTTTGAAGGGGAAATCCATTTACTATTGCTCTTAATCCATCCAAATAGGGATAGTCAACCCTCACAAGGATTATAAATCGTAGGAGGTACTCACAACTTTGCTTATGTAGGATAATTTGATATTTTTGATAGACGAGTATAAGAACCTGTAAAGGGAGAATCAAAAACTACATATACTATGCAGTCATGAATCTTTTTTAAGAGAAAGAAATTAGGCCTAATAAAAGAGATTGAGATGTGTGAGTTTTTCAGTTCTCTATGAGGGTATTTTTACTTGGAAAGGTAGATGATGAGTTAAAAACTTTTAGTAAATTTTATATGATTAATTTGTTTGCTATTTAATCATTATGTTTACTCTATAAAATTTTTTTATTTAAAAAAATCATAAAAATATCTCTATTTAAACTTGTTCTTTAAAAAAAACTTAAATTGAAAAAAGTTGTTTTATTTTATGCACAAGTAGAGAGATGCTCAAAGTATTTTTGGGGTCCCCCAAAATCATTTTATAAGATTTTAATCTTAATTTTGACACTTTTAGATGCCGATGAAGTCAATTTAAGCAATTCTAAGCAAATTTAATGGTTTTAGATTAAAAATTTTTAATAATACTTGCTCAAATTGATGCATTAGTTTTTAAAAACTTTTGAAATTATAATTAAGAGAGTTATTTGATTTACATCTTCAAAGGGAAGTCCATGTTGACATCAAGAAAGTAAATGATCATATATAATATGTCTAGGTATATTTTTTGAATAATATAGGTTTTAATGTTCAAAAAAGGTAAATGATATATCACTAGAAAATACATTAGATTAAGCATGAATTTTATTACAATTTTTTAATTTAAAATCTTTTGAAATTAGATTCACATCCACTTAGCAAACTTGTTGTTGAAGCAAACATCTCAATGATAGGTATCCAATGACACCATAAGTGATTTAATTTGGTTTTAAATGAACTCAAGTTAACTACTTCAAGCATAATTGTATAGAAACTTCAAGATATTAATTACTACACTAAATGATCTCTTAGTTTTGTGTGCATGAGTTACTTAATAGAAAGAATCAAGCAAGCTTTAGATCATTCAATTATAAGTTTATAAAAGCACTTAGATACTAAAAGAATAATTCAATAATTTATTATCAATGGAATCAATGAAAGTCATCTAATAACTTGGTTTAGAATTTTAGATAAGTTATAAAATATCACTCTTAAAATTATAAATTGTCTCTCATTCTTCACAAAAAAGGGGAATAGATCTTTAATCTTAATTGGGACATGGAGTTGATAGAGCTTTGTCTGATGATTAATATTGATAACCACTGGTAGCAACTACTATTATCTAAGCATTGTGGCTTGATTGTCATTGCTTAACAGCTCTTTAACATCATTGGCCAATTATTTTCATTTAATATTCATTATCTAAACATCTTTGTCAAACTACAGTTGGTTGTTCACTATCATCTAACAACTAACATTTGGCTATTGTGATATGACTAATGTCACCCTACCAACAACAAATAATTAGCATTGTCATTTTTTATACCTTTATAATATGACTTCTATGCTTCTCTCTCTCTCTCTCTCTCTCTCTCTATATATATATATATATATATATATATATATATATATATATATATATATATATATTTGCACACCTATCATAAATAGCCAAAAATAAGTAAATTAATTGTATTAATTATTCAATGTTACTCATTTATGAATAAAACATATCTCTCAATATATAATTAATAGCTGAATACATCAAATATGATACAACAAATACATAAAATTCTTACTACACAAATGCATAATTAAACAAGTGCATAAATATATTAATGAAATATATAATGTATATGTTAAAATTTTCAATGACTATAACACATATTATGGAGTTTAAAAAAAAATAGCTTATAAAATTGTGAAACAAATGCATCCCTTCAAATTTGTGGAGAAATCGAGCGAATTTGATTAAAACAAGCTTTGAAGAGCTATGCGATGAAGGACTTTGAAATAGGGTGAGAGAACTTTGAGCGAATTTATAATTTTTCTATAACAATCTATCAAAATTTTCTATCACTTAAAATTGGTATATGGAGAATCTTAAAATAGTGATATCATCTGCAAAAAAAAAAAAAAAAAAGTTTACAGCCTAGACATCAATATTAGATTGCCAAAAAAATTTATAGCAACATATTAGCCCATAATTCCTCTATTTTTAGCCCATCAAACCCTTCTATTTTCCCTTAGTTTAATATTAAGTTTGAATATGAGAATGTTTTAAGGTATGTATAAGAATATATTGCTCACACTATTAAGGGATGTAATAAAGCACCATATATTCAAAATATATATTCACTATTGGTTCAATTTTTGGCACTCCAATAATAATAACTATTTGCATAACTCATTTATTTTAAAGACAAATAAATGAAGATAAAGCCAATCTAAGAAGGTTTCATGCATAGCTCTCATAGAAAATTCTTTTTTATTTTATTTTGATTCATATTAGTTAATTATCTTATAGAAACTATTTAGATAAATTTCTCTTTCAATTGTATAATTAAAATGCAAGCCTACATAAATTGCTAAACAGAAGAGATTGAATAAGAAGCCATTTAATACATAAAATATCCTTCATACCAAGCACTGCGTTATAGGTAAGCACTTGAACAACTAATCATTGGGTTATGTTTTAGCATAAACAATATTTCACCTTCTAAAATTTTATTTATTATTTATTTCAAATTTATTATTTAATGAGTATAACATTTTTTTTTAATTTATTCAAATTTGCCATTTGTCAATAATATATTGAAATAAAGGGAAAAAAAGTCATATCAGGATTACCTCAATCAAATGTCACATATATGCAAGATTAATAAAATTTTACTATGACTTATCATAAATACTTACACTTGTCATTTTATTAAAAACTGACTCTCAATTTAATTATTAATTGACTTTAATATTATTAATTTTTTCTTTTGACAATTATTGTCAATAAATTATGATTGACTTTTTATCGAAGATATAATATTTCTGACTTGCCAAGATGAAAGTTGTGTATAATGACTTATAATATTATTTTTATTACGTGTGGCTAACAGGAATGAAGTGTTTGACTAATGGTAAGAAGCTCGATATATATATAATTTATTTATTTATTTATTTATATATACACACATATAGAAGAGTGAAATGAGGAATAGGTTCAATTTAATATATTTGTAATTCATTTAAAATAAGTATTTTCAACCAATCAAACTATAATTACTTTAGATACATTAGTTTTACTTTAAACTCTCTTTTTTCCAACCAAACTCTATAAAGTATATTTCACCTTCCAAATAATTTAACACAAAATGTTATTTTCAATGATTTATTTCTATTTCATAAAAATAATATTATTTTTAATTTATCCAAATCTTCCATATGTCAATAAATACATTGAACCTAAGAAAAAATAAAATAAATCTTATTAGGAGCTCCTCAATGAATGTCACATGCATGCATGATGAATAAAATTTTATTATGAAAATTAATTATAATCACTAAGACATGCATGCCATTTGATTTTAAAAAAAAAAACTATTTATCAATATAATTATAAACAGACTTCTGACTTTTATCTTATATATTTTCTCTTTTGACTTTATATCAAAGATATAATATATGTGGCTACCAAATATGAGAGGGTTTTAGCCAAAGAATTATAATATTATTATTAAATAATGTACCGGCTTACAATTATAAGTTAAAAAAATTTTAAGAGTATATTAAAGAATAACGATTCAAGAGGGTTATATATATATAATTTATTTATTTATTTATTTATTTTAATTAATTTATTCCCCTCAAAATTTGAGCAATTTTACAAGAAACATTAACTTAAAAAAAATTAAAAGGAATTACTGTAGATTTAACCGGCAATAATTTGTCAAACTATACTATTGATGCCAACGGTTTTTTTTTAAAAAAAAAATTTATTATTTAGCTTATAAGTTTGATTTTATATTTTAAAATTGAAAAATAATTTCTATGAAATATAATTTATTTATTTATTTGAAGGGCTTTAGCTTGAAAGATTAACTATGTATAATAATAGATAGTAAAACTAATACTAACAACTACTTGAAGTATTTTTATTTTATTATTTTTTTAATGCATCAAAATTTTAAAGATATGTAGTTGGTGAAAATTTTTAGTGAGATGAAAATTTTGCTTCTATTAAAAAAATTGCTGCTTCCCCATTAAGATTTTATTATGTAGTTTGCATAATTTTATCAAAATTAAATTCATCATCGAATTTAAACTATGGAATTGAAAGAAGAAAGCTCCTTCAATGTTAGTCGGTATATCTATATATTGGCAACTCGACATTTTAAGCCAATAAAATATATAGGGGGTATTTAGATTTTTTTTATGTTATTTTATTTATATTTGATATCAAATAATGGCATATTTGATATTCTAAATATATGATGTTTTTGTTTATAATTTTGTATTAAATGTTATGTATGATAATAATTGTAGTTAGTGGTGATAGTTTATAATGGTGGTGTTGGTGGAGCTTGGAAGTATTTGAAGGTGAAGTTGTTAGTCAACAGTGCCAATAGCAGTAGCCTACAATAATGGTAGTGGCGGTGGTTATCAAAGGTGACAATGTCTATGTGACAGGTAGTAAATAGCAGTAATAGTTGTGAGCAGCGACAACTGATGTTGTACTAATTTTTATTTTATTTTAACCTAAAAACACTTTTAAATTGTTTTTTACAACTTTTAAAATCAAATCTATTTATTTTTAAAGTAAAAAAAATCTAAAAACACCAAACCCAATATATTTTTTAAAAAATTAAAAAAAAAAAAAAAGGCATCAAAAAAGATAACAATATGTATATATATATATATATATATATATATATATATATATATATATATATATATATATATATATATATATATATATATATATAACCACTTTATCAAATATAAATTAAAGGGTATAGAACTTAAAATTTTTTAAGTAAAAATTCTTATAAGAGAAAAACTATGAAGCTTAACTCACTTGAACATCATTCATTTTTTTGATTAAAAATTGATCTAATAGTGGTACATCATTATCTTAAATAAGACACTTTTAACTTAAGCAAGATTGTAATGTAGGTGACATAAAGAGACTTATAGTATATATGAGATTGTGATATAAGTATTAAAAAAGATTATTCCAGTACAAGAAAGGTCATGATGTTTTTTTAGAATCAGTGATAACTATGATGAAAGTGACATTATAGGTGTAACAACTTAGGCCATATTATATAAGGTATTATTTGCTTTGGCATAGCCCATCTTTAATAGGTTAAATCTTATCAATTCACCCTTTTAATTTAAATTTTCAAGCTATCATCATCTTAGGAGTGTTTCATCATTAGCACGAGGGGCGAACCTACCCTCAAATTATTATTTTTTATCTTAAAAAAAAAATACTTTTTAACCTTTTGCTCATCCTCAATTTATAATTTATACAATCAACCCCTCTCCATAAAAATCAATTTAACTTATTACTCTCCAATGACTACATAATTAATTAAAATAAAAATCCATAAGTTTAATAATCTTGCTCACATATATTTTTTTCTTATAAATTTAGTGATATTATTTTATTAATTATTTATATATTTTTCTCAAAATATTAAATTTAAGTATTATTTATTTATTTATTTATTATATTATTTAAATATTTAAATATTTAAAATTTTGTCCACCCTGAAATAATGAGCTAGTTCCGCCCTGATTAGCACGCTTAATTGTCCCCAATAAAATTGTACTATTACCGATACAACCTAGCAAACTTTTTTTTTTCTTTTGTGATACTTAATTAATTTTTGCCCATATTTTTTTTAAAGTTTTTCATTGATATGTTATTAAAAAAAAATCTCCTAGTTAAAGTATGAATCTTGATATATGTGTTATTAAATATCACTTAGAATCAAAATCTTAATCTTTCAAACTCTTTTTTGATCATTATAGAGCTGATATAAAACACCTCAATTAGATCAAAAGCAATTTGATTCTCAGTCCAGACTAGCCCAGATCAAGCACTTAAAATATAATTAAAAACTTTGGGATATTAGTCGGATCCCTAAATAACTTCTAAATATAGAATGTTTATAGTCAAATTGAGCGTCTTGATGAGCCAAATCTAACAAACATAAGATCTCTTAATTCTGACTTTATTTGAGCATTCAAATATTTAAAATAAATCAGATGATCAAGAGGATCATTTTGAGTCGTCTAATGAAGTGATCTGAATTTTGTTTGTATTTATGAGAAATGTCACTCTTATAATTTAAAAATTGCCACTCATTCTTCACATGGGGGGACCGAAGCTAAAAAAGAGAAAGAGCTCTAACACTTAAAGAATCTCAGCATAAGCACGGCAAATACCATTGTTAATTCCGTATTTGTCACTGTCACCACCGCCATTTATATCACTGAACCGCTCCACATCGCCGCTATTTATTGGTCATCATGCCGCCGCTTATCCATCAATCCATACAGCGTCATCACTATCACTGCCGCTTGATTGTCGTTGGATCACTACCAGCTACCACTATTGCTTGGCCATTGATGCTGCCGCTTATCACCATCACCATTTGCCGCTACCCGATGGGTTCACCGCATTCTGGCCACCGGTCGGTATCAGTCACCATTCGACAACTTGCTCGGTGATCATTAGACCTGACCACTATTGGTCACCGCAGACTACCACTAGTCGTTTGTAGTCACTAATCACATCCAAATATTCACAACATTCATTGTGATCGCACGAGCTTCTCATCATTGTCGAATAAGCTATCCATCTCCAACTTTGGAGACAAAATAATAGTTGTAACAAATATTGATATAGTTAAATTATTTCTAAGTGGGCTAGGCCCTATGATTTTTCCCTTTTTTGGGTTTTCAACATAAAAATATTTGTGTCTCTTAAACTCTTTTGTTGTGTGTGCAGAACGCTAAGACATTGAATTATCTTACTATACCGACCCGAATCTTTCTGCACGCAACAACCATCATGAAGATTTTCTATGATTTTCACTTTGTTTAGGTCTCTACCCTGGCAATCACTAGCCTCACCTTCCACATATCCTCATCAACTTCAAGATGTCATCATAATTGCATAGGCCTGAAAAAGATAAGGTTTCGATTCAAATAAAGTTAAAGTGCATGTATTTAAAGGGATGGCTAGTTCTTGTTGCACATATCTTGAAAAAGATTATTTTTGTACATAAGAGATTGTGTTATAGGTCTCAAAATGTCTATAAATATAGTATTTATGAGGCTATGATATAGCCCTCTAAGGAAATAGTTGTTTCATTGTGTGGTTGTAATATAAGTCTTAAATAAGATATTTTAATGCAAGCAAAGTTGTGAGTCCATATCCCCAAACCAACAACAGAAACAAAAGGGATAGAAGAAGGCCAAGTTGGCTAAAGGATTTCACAAATATACCAAAATATAATATCAAGAGAGTAAATTACATGCTTTTGAGAGAATAAAGATTATAATAATACAAGATAAATATAAGCTTTTACAACAGAGAGCAAAGAGGATAAACACTTTTACAAAGATAATATAATATCCAAAGGAGACTTTACTAAATACAAGATATAGGAAACAAGAAGACCAAAGACAAGACCATAGATCTTTAAATAAAACAACAAAAGCCTTGTCCGACCCGGGAATAAATAAAGTCCATAATAAATAACGATAGAATAAAAGAACAAGGAGCAGAATCAATTTTAATATCCAAGCAAGCAACGAATGTAGGTAATAGAATTTAGTTACAAAAATATAGAAGACAGAGATCTAAGAAGAGAAAAAAAGACTATAAATAGAGATCAGAAAAGCAAACAGAGGGATGTAAGAAATCTTTCAAGAAATCTCCTCCTTCCTCATCCTCTAATCCTCCTTCACCTCCCCTTGCTTGAATAACCCAGATGCCATCTTCTCTCTGGATCCCTTCTTCTCCAGAATTCCCTCAGCTCGTTAATGGTAATGAAAAAGCTTTTCCTTTTTTTTTCCTTTTCGAACGAGAAACTTCCCCGAGACGCTTCATCAAACGGTTCAGCTCAAGACATGGATCATCCCAATTCATCATCGTTAAGACAGATCAAGCCCTTCCACTAGCACCATCTGTAAGCCCAGATCAGATCAGGCTGAAGAAATTAAATCAAGAAAGGTGCCCTGAATCCAAGGGCGTGAAGAGAATCCATCGGGCGACTCAAGTCAAAGCTCGAAGCACCGAAGTGCGGATCCAAGCTGGGATAAACAAGGTGTCATCCAACAGTTCAGAACGCGTAGTACCGTAATTACTCACTCAGATTCATCCCACTCGAAGTTAACTCCACGAAAGACTTAAACCGATCGATTGGTGATTTAGCTCACTGCACCAATGCCATTGATCAGACTCAATTACAATATAGTCTCAATTCAAGGAATTGGATCCATATCATTGGTGCTCTTGTTGACTACTTCATCACTCAGAAAAACAAAAAATGGCAGAAGGAACAAGACAAATAGCCAAGACCATAGATGAGTGTGTAGGAAGACTTAATAAGACAGATGAACAAATGTCTTCAATCACTATGCTATTAAATGAGGTAGCAAGAAGATTATCTTATAGAAGAAAAATTGGAAAATAATCATCAAGAACAACAACGGTATGTACCCTTCTCATGCGAAATTTCTTTTCCAAATGACAACAAACCCGCAACAATAGACCTGTGAAAGTAGATATGCCAGGTTCAATGGAGAAAACCCCAGAGGTTGGCTGTTCAAAGCAGACCAATTTTTTTTAGCCTTATCGTGAGGACCGAAATTCTTAAGCATCGTTTACATGGATGGACCATTAAAATTTGGTATGATGCACCTAAATAAACAGTTGCATTAATGGACATAATTCAAAGAACAAATCATTCAAAGATTTGGTTCATCTTTATACAGAGATTTGAGAGGAGAATTGACTAAATTACAACAAAAATCTACAGTTAAAAGTTTATAATGAATTTTTAGAACTAGCTCAAATCTCAAGTATCCCACCACATAAAGTTGTTTTGAATCCTTAAGACATGATATCAAGTAAGAAACTAATTTTCTACGGTAAGCTTTAGTTAACTAAACTTATGGAAGAGATGAATAAGATACCATGATAAGACAAAGTCACTCAAGCTCAACTAGTTAAACAATCACAAATCTACCAACCACCTTTACTGCCTACACCTTCAGATTTAAAGTAATAATATGACCAACAAACAAAACATTCCAATCCAAAAAATTAACATACAATTAGAAAGAAGAAGGAAGGGATTATGTTTTAACTTGATGAAAAGTATCACAGATGTCATATCTCTAAATCAAGCTGTTTGCATTAATGGTGATCAATGAGGATCAAGAGCAATACATACATACAGTAGAAGGCTGAACCAGTAGTAGTAAGAAGAATTTTCAATCGACCAATGCATTTACAATCTGTCCTAGAACTTTAAGATTACAAGGACCGATTGAAAATAAAAAAGTACTGATTCGATTGTTGGTCAACCCACAATTTCATTCAATCAAAATTAGCAAAATTTATTGACTACAAAGTAACACATGCATCAGTTTTTCAAGTATTAGTAGGCATTGGAGAAACTTTAAAATATTAGGGAATATGATCTAATATTCTATCCAACTACAAAGAAATACTTTACCATATGATTACACATTACCCATCAGGAGCGGATGTAGTTTTGGGTGTTCAATGGCTAGAACAATTGGGTGAATGTATAATTGATTACAAAAGGCCATGAAATTACTTTAATGATTAATGCAATTTCTGAGGGGATACACTGATGGATAGCATTTCATTCCATCGGGTTCACAAAATTACAAAGAATGAAATAGTTTCATATTTCCAGATCGAAATGAGAGGAAAGATTCTATGAAAGATTTTAGTAACTTACTGGGGATATAGAAATATTATCCCAATATCAAGAATTTCAAAATCCAGTGAAGCTTACCCGAAGGGATATAGACCATGAGATCCATCATACACAGGAACTCAACCAAAGGGTAAAAAAATTATCCACATTTCCAAAATAGAAATTGAAAAATTAATTAAAGAAATGTTGGGTATGTTTATTAGAGAAAGCATCCTTTCTCTTCCAAATCAAAAAGAAGGATGAAACTTGGAGATTTTTTGTGGATTACAGCCCTATAATAATACACGATAGATTTTCCCATCCCCGAGGAACTTATGGAATTATATGGTACTTGTTTTCAAAATTGGCCTAAGGTTAATATCACCAAATCGAATGTAAGAAGATATCTACAAAATAGAACTCATGAGGACACATGAGTTTATGGCAATGCCATTTGGACTCACATCATTAAGCTTTGAATTGCTTTCTTTAGAAAGTTTGTCTTTAGTATTTTTTGATGATATACTTATATATAGCAGCCTTTGGAGTTACATCAAATCATCTCCAAAAGGCATTGGAACAACTAA
Source organism: Cymbidium sinense (assembly GCA_021442155.1). Classification (NCBI taxonomy): domain Eukaryota; kingdom Viridiplantae; phylum Streptophyta; class Magnoliopsida; order Asparagales; family Orchidaceae; genus Cymbidium; species Cymbidium sinense. Next base: position 102,709,006 of record CM038220.1, read on the forward strand.
AGCGTTCGTTTGTAAAGACATCTAAATGCTTGTTTATACAAGACAAAAGATTATTTTGACACATATTATATTTCCGTTTATAAAGATTATGATGCCATTAACATTATAATATTGATTTGGATGCAGTGATGATTATAGGTTGTGGGAGATTGTGATATAGCTCTTAAAAGAAGTATATGCTATGTAAGTGATGTTAAATTCTTCTAACTTTTAATTACTACCGAGTTAAAATACATAGTACTTTTTGACAACAATAACTTGTAGAATTTTTCCTAATTATATGCTCCTTAGTCTAAAAAATCTTTATGCTCCTTGATAATGATCATCTGAGGATCATCGACTCTGAATTCATTTGGATTGGAATATAATTTATCTTTAATGCCTTAAATGAATCGAATTAAAATCAATTTACAAATTTTAAAAAAGATATTTTAGTCTTTATCAAAAATAATTCATAATATTCTTCATAATCTTTAGCAATCATGGTATGGATCAAACCTTACCATGATTAAAATATGGCTAGAATAGTATGATATTAATAATAATGGTTAGTCTATAAGCAATACTATTTGAAATTCTTTTTATTATAATGATTCCATTTAATCTCCAATTAATTCTTCCTAAAGAAACCTTATTTAATTGCTCTCGAATTCATGTAAGTTGTTGAAAAGCGTGATTTATCGCATAGGGAAAGGGAACTCTCAATGCCGACTCGATAGAATATATAAGAAATAAAATATATATTTTTTATTTATTTTGTCGGCACATTTATTAATTTAATTTGGCGAAAATTCAAATAAAATACCAACCAGCCAATTCGGTCCAGGCCCGTCGACATCGACCGGCGCCGTCACACGACAAAACCGGCCCGCAGAGATTGCCGGCCGCCCGAGATTCCCGATTCTAGATGCTCGACGCCCGGAGCTCGCGGTGCCAACTGCCACGAGGGGCTCGTGCCGGCCCGTCCCCTGTCGGCCACGTAACCGCACGTGCCGGCGCGATCCTTCTCGGCCACATCTGGCTTGAAAGCCGCTCTCTTGGACCGGACTGGGGGAACTTGTGGCAAGCACGATAGATTCCGGAAGACTGCTGCACTCTGATTTGGTTTCTTTGAATTATTACAATATTATAATCTTTAAAATAATAATTCGGATGAAAGCTATTTTTTTCAATTTTTTATGCATTAAATAATACGGTTTTGAAAGGGTACTGCAGCACACTAAGGAAAATTATTAGGGTTTCAGCTTCTTTTATATACCAATCAAAATGCATTACAGCTCATAAATTTAATTTGATCATATATACATAACAACAACAACAAGTCTTTATCCTACTAGTATCACATGAATCTTTCTTCCATCAGATCCTATTATGTGTCAAATTTTCATTTAATTTAAGATACTACTGCCATTTTATACATCTTAAAATTCTTTTTATCTACCTTTCTTAATATAAGTCAAATCTAATGCATCTATTCTAACATCGTGGGATGAATTGACCTTTTATGTGCAAAATCATCTAATTCTCTCTTATCTATACTGAAATTTACTCCAACTTTTTTTTAACATACTTTTCTTATTTTATCTCTAAAGTAAAGACACTCATCCACCTAAACATTCTCATCTCCGTAACGTTTAACTTAGGCTTATGCTTCTCTGTCACTTGTTGAAATAATCATTTGAAGAGATTGAACACTTATAAATTATGCATGTTTAAGTGGACATCGCAATAAGCTAGATTTGATAATCTACGATAGAGATGTAAATAAGTAGAGCTTAAGCTAACTTAATTGTTAATAAACCTAATTTGATGTTAATCTAAATCCAATCATTTTTAAGAAAAATGAAATCGTCGCATTTGTTGTTGCCTACCTTTCATCCTATTGAATTGATTAGAAATCAATTAGTTGTAATTTGATTTGCATTAGTCAATAAGTTGAATTCTAGCTGTCCATCTTGATCTAAGTTTGAGAAAGTTTGACTTTTGAGAAGATGAATCTTTTAGATTTTAAATATTTATTTTTATTTCATCCATCCAGATTAGCAATATTTTCAAGAAATCTCATTTCATTATCATCTCAAAAGTCTTTCAAAAAGTTCAAATTTTTCTTGTCCAATCAATTATAATTTTCAACACAAATTTGAATATTAATATGCTTGCAAAAAGCTTGAATAAAAGTCAAAGTTTACTTTATTCGATCTAATAAATGCTTAAATGCTCTCCATTATTTGACAAATTTATATACAAATTATAATATATCCAATAAATTTCATTCATATCAAAATAATTAAAATAAGTTCGTAAATCCGAATTGATCTAGACTTGATCAAATTGGATCAACTATTTTGAATCGAGCCACAACCATTTATTATATTCAAATTTATAAAGATTCTAGTGGTTAATTATTTTGTTTAATATTTTATTTTTTAGATATTTAAATTAATTTAATGATAAAATTCCATATAAAAATATTTTTTTAACTTCAGATAATTGAAAATCTAAGCACTTAATCATTAATTTGATATTGCTTTCAATAATATTTTATTATTATTATTATTATTATTATTATTATTATTATTATTATTATTATTATATTACAAAGTTAAGTGTAACAAAAAAAAAAAAAACCTCTTCTTCAGTTGGTTGGCGAGGAATGAGCAGAGTTCAATCCCCCCCGGGCCTCAATGGAAATCAGTGGGGCCGACACGTGTGGGTGATGAATGGCGATACGCTACGTGGATTCGATCCCCACCCATAAGATGGGTGGGGTGTTGGGTGGATACACATTCCAAAAAAAAAAAAATCTGCTATATAGACACATTGATATTGTTTTAGCCACATAATAGCAAAAGCACGTGTGGCATTACGTGATCGACATATCTAAAAGTCGTATCACCACAGCTCTGAAATGGTCGCGCCACGTGAGTATTTCTTCACGTGCAAATCGAGAGTGAAATAATTTGGCACGTGTTTTTTATAAGGAGTTAGCTGTGAGATTTGATTTGGTACTGTCTGATTTTCTTTCTAAATTTTTTTTTATTTTTATTGAAAAAAAAAAGTTTATTTCGTACTTGATTTTAGAATAAATTGTGGGGCATTTTACTTGTAAACATTAATCTAATTTTAGGTAGATAGCTACCTACCTTTTATTTAATAAATAAATAAATATAAATTTTATTGACTCGTCTTTTTTATTTATTTAAAAAAAAAAGAAATTAAAGAATCTTATGTTAATTATTGATGTCATATTTGGCAGGCCATCATAATAGAAAATAACTCCCATATTGAAGATATAATGATATCAAAGATGTTATGCAAATATATTTAAATATGAAACATGATATTAGAATTTTACATAAACAGTCATCTAATTACTGTATTTACAAATTAATCATCTTCAACCTCAATCTTTCAAAATGACATTCAAATATTAAAATATTGCTCATATAATTATAATTATTCTTTAGTGCATACCAAGTAATTGTTAACTCAAAGTAAATGTAGTAATCATAAATCTATAAAAGAAATGATATTGAAAATAATAATAGCAAAGAAATACTATATAAGAGTTCTTATGTGGAAATACCGACACATTATATTTGATGAAATATTCAAAGAAACAAAGACTACAACTATAATACGATAAAACAGAGAAGTTATAAAGCAAGAATGCTTATGCTATCATCTACTGCCTAAAGACTACGTGATGTATATATAGAATGTATATAGGACTACTGATCATGTCGGTTTGTTTGAATCCAAAGGGGCGACATAAAACATCAAGATGTGCTTTTGTACTATTATGTTGAGAGTAAATGGATTTTGTTATCACCGCAACTAATAATCTGGTTGGATTGTGAGCTTGATTCTCAGTGTGTATTGCATTGGTTTAAAAAAACTAATCGATCAGCTTATTTGGTTAATCGGTTTTCATGTTTATTATTTGGTTTTCGGTTGAAATTGTGTGTTTGTGCAATTTTTAGTTTTTGGATCGATTTTAATTAAAAAAATTTTGGTTTAATCCGAAAAACTGATTTAATCTCTTGAGTCTCGACCTTTAGGCCCGACACTAGTCGATTAAGAAGTCCTTCGCCTTGTGACCGAAGTTCTCGACGCCTTATACTTCTTCGAGAATCTCTCTTTTACTTTATTCCTTAGAGGAGTTAGGCATAGCCGCGAAGGCATTATTCCAGGGTTCCAGATTGATCTCGATTTCCATTCTACTTTCGACTTTCCTATTCACTACCTATCTTTTTAGTTTTGCCCTTAATTTACTGTTCTGACTTCTATCTTCACTCTTCACGTCTGATTTCACCTCTAAGTCTCTTTGAGAGGTAAGAACTAAATCTTCATGATCCCAACTCTTCTCTGTCACACTATTGTTGTTCTTTATTGTGGATGTTAATGGCTTGATGCTATGACCTGTGAGCCTGTGTCGTGGTATCGTGGACTGTATGGCTTTATCTTTATTGTCGTTGTTGATTGTCTTCCGCCTGAACCGCTTCCTTATTCATTTTTCTGTTTCAATTTTGAAGCTTTGATGGAGCTAAGGTTTGACCGTTTGAAGAAGACCTGAAGTTGATGTTTGAATTACCTACTATTTTCGCATTACATATTTTAATTTAGTTCTGAAATTTAAAATATGTGCAAACAATTGTCTGTTTGTGCAGGCTTTTTTTAGGATTAAACCGGCTAGGGAGGATTATGTTTGCACTGTTGCACATATTTTACCGATTTATGTCTCTCGAGTTTAGTGTTTTTGGTTTCTTCTGCCTAGACCACTTCCTTCTGACTGAATGCTGTTCAACTAATGTAGACAAAATGTTTACACATATTTTACCTCCTCTCTCTCTCTATTTTTGCACATATTTTACCATGGTGATGGGTCAATGATATTTATGCAAGGTATATTGGTAATCGATAATCCTATGGACATGTTTTCAAATATGGATGAGTCAATCAAGCTTATCTCTAAGCCGAGAATATGCATTAACATCACTTACAAGAAAACACTAAGGGTAAATATTTATGACAAATGAAATAGCATTGAATTTTGATAACATTGTCAAAAGTAGTTTGATCGTTAATGATATGAGTAGGCATTCAGTTTATAAGGAAGACAATAGTCATGACAACCTCAATGCAAAGAAGTTTAGGAACATACATAGCAAAATATATGGTTTGAGCTATCTCAAGGATAATCTGGTTCTTATGCTTCATTCTAGTATGACATGTAGATGCGTGTCTTGGTGGAGAATTTAAGCCTTATGATGTTATTTTTTTTCCTATTAGTATTTTTTTATGCAACTATGCAAGTAATATTATTGATTTATTGGGACGGCTTTAATGAAAACAATATTGAATAGTAATATTGAGAAATGTGACATTATATGATAATGTTTGGGATATATTAATTGATGGAGTTGATTGAGAATTGTAATTTATAAACATGAAATAACACTATTCAATTATACGATTCATGCCTTTTTTTTCTTCCTAATATTATAGTATCTAATTATTCTTTAATTGAAATAAGTTTTGTTGATGTAATTAATTAAAGCATGCTTTACTTTTTTTCATTATTGTTTAGATTTTTTTAAAGTCTAGAAACATCTCACAAATTGGAGATAGTTCAAATATTATTAGTTCCTCCAAAGCTATGACCACTATTCAACAAGTTTAAGTTACAGGAGATGCGAGTGTCAGTAATGAGAAACCACCAATTACAAAGAAAAAAAAGAAAAGCTCCTAGACCTAGATCTGAGGTTTGGGATCACTTTGTGAGATATACTAATGAGAAAGGAGAAAAAATGAGCAAATGTAATTATTATGGAAAGTCATATCACGATCCGATGAATTAGACTTAACTTAACATCTTTCTTTTGTGTCAAAAGAATCCTCTTAATAATGAACCAAATTAAACTAAACTAGCATTACAATTTGATGTTAAAGGTGAAAAGCTTTGTGAAAGCCTTAAGGCATGGAGATTTGACCAAGAAAATATAAGGAAGAAAGCATGGTTATTGAATTATCTTTCAAGCATGTAGAAGGTTGAGGGTTTAAACATTTCATGTCTCAGAGTTGTCCAATGTTCCAAATACCTTCACGATAAATATTGACACATGATTACTTTAAATTTTATCAGGATGAGAGAGCAATTTTAAAACATCTATTCAAGAAGTCCTGCCATAGAGTTTGTCTTACTACTGATACTTGGACATCCATTAAACGAATTAACTATATGTGTATCACTGCACATTTTATTGATGATGATTAAAAACTCAGTAAAGGAGTTATAACCTTTTATCCTATCTATAGTCACAGGGGAGAATTACTTGGGTGACAAGTTGAGAAGTGTCTTGTCGATTGGGAGATTGATGCAATTTTCACTGTGACAGTTGATAATGCAAGTTCAAATAATGGTATCATCATACACCTGCAAAAAAAAATTGGCAAGAGAGAAGGTAGTATTCTTGACGGTCGTTTCTTACATATGAGATGCATAGCTCATATTATTAACTTAATTGTGCAATATGGGCTGAAAGAGGTATGTGAATATGTTTATCATGTTCAAGAAGCAAGAAGATAATTCACAATTCGCAAGGCTACAAAAATTTAAAGAATGCATTGAAAATAGAAAAAATAAAAACTAAAAGTATGTTATGCTTAGATGTTCCTACTAGATGAAATTCTACATTTTTAATGTTAAGTACAGCAATTAAGTTGGAGAGAGCTTTTGAAAGATATGAGGAGATTGACACTCAATTTAAATCAGAACTAAAGAATGAAGATGAGGAAGGTTATAATGTAAATGGTGTTTTAAGTGATAATGATTGGAATAATGTTAGAAGATTGCTCCCTTTCTTGGAAAAATTTTATGAGCTCACTTTAAGAATTTATGGTTCTTTGTATGTGACATCAAATATTTTTTCTCATGAAATTGCAGAAGTTATTTGTCTTCTTCAAATTTAGCAAATAGATGGTGATCCAAATGTGAGAAATATGGCTTCCAAAATGATGACAAAATTTGCTAAATATTGGGGTAGCATAGAGAAAATGAATCTAAATATATATCTTGTTGTTATTTTAGATCTCCAATTCAAGCTGTGTTATGTAGAATTTGTTGTTATGGATATGTATGAAGGGCGATGGTGTTGCTCTAGCACAACTTATTAGATCATCATGCTATGACATATTTCATGATTACAAAATAAAAGTTCTTGGTGAAAGCCAAGTAGAAAGTGGTCTCCATGAGAAGTAAATTTTTTTTCTGAAGAGTCTAGTGTTTTACAATTGCAATCTTCTGGGAGAAGATATTCAATGATAGAGAAATTCAAAAGATCTAATTTTGCAAGGATGATGTAGATAACAAATCATATCTAGATAAGTATTTGGCTGAGGAGTCTAAAGTCATGAAAGATCATTTTGATATTCTAAATTGGTGGAAGGTTAATGCGCCAAGATTTTCTATTCTCTCATACATGGCTCGTGATGTTTTAGTTGTTGCCTCAGAATCAGTTTTTAGTACAAGTGATCGTATTCTTGATGCATTTAGAAGTTCATTATCCCCAAAGATTGCACACGCAATAATATGTGCACGGGATTGGATGCGAGCAAAATGGACCGTTAATCCAGTAAATGTGGAAGAAAATATTAATGACATTGACAAATTTGATGAAGGTATTTATTATGTTTAAATTCACAATTATTTATTCTTTTTAATCTTAATTAGAATAATTAATTATTCATTTACTTTATAGATTTAGCAAAATTAACAAGTGAAACACAAACTTCTTGGCTTGATTTATGATGTTGAATGTTGATTCTAATATGGGTTATAGACTTTCGGATTTCAATGGTCTTTCTTCCTGTTAGCCTATTACTTTATTTATTCACTTGCTTAGTTTATTGTTAGTTTATCTTTTGTTACTGCTTTTTGCTTTCATCTCTTATATTATTAATTTGGATGGTAATTTGGTTGGTGTTATGTTGGACTTTGGAAGTTTGCTTATTTTTTTTTGAATATGATAATGTAAAATGCTTTGTTTTGGCTATTATGTTAGAAAAGTTGGTTTGTTTATAATTCTTGGTGGTTTTTTGGATATCCGCATTTGTTGGTTTGAGCCATTTGGCTATTATGCATTATTTTTTTTGTTTACTTACATGTCAATGAAATAATGAATTTATATGCAGGGCTTTTTTAGGGTTTAGGGGCAATGATAGCAATGATGAAATGATCAATGTATACATACAGTTGGTGATATTTTTTTGTGTTATATGCCTTTAAGACTTATATTTAAATGCTTAGAGCTGATGATTTCTCAAAATTATTGATGCTCCGTACGTATATATGGTGATCATATTTTTCAGATATTATACTTCAATCTTGTTAACAAAAGATATTTTATAGTTGAGTCTCAATATATATATATATATATATATATATATATATATATATATATATATATATATATATGTGTGTGTGTGTGTGTGTGTGTGTGTGTATTTATTTTTCTGTAGATTTGAAAGATTTAGAGACTTGGTGAAGATTTGCTTAGAATGCGCTCAACATAAGTGATATTTCTACAATTTACTCAAATTTATTTACTTAAATATTGTCACTTGTCGGTTGTCAATAAAAATGAATCATGTTGTATTTTTTTCTCTTTTTTTGTTAATAGTTTATTATTCTTATTTGGTATACATTAAATTGCATCAATATGAAAACCTCTTTACAATATATATATATATATGTGTGTGTGTGTGTGTGTGTGTGTATTTTAGTGTTTAGTTTTTTAAAATTTCTTATTTGTAACTTTGAAATCTTTATTTTTTTTAATTTGCACATGTTATTCAGTTTATGAAAAATCGAACCAAATAAACCGAAGTGTAATTCAGTTTATTTGGATCGGTTTAAATGATTTTTTTCATACTAATTTGGTCGGTTTGGTTTTTTTATAATCTAGGTTTGGTTTATTTGGTTTGATAAAATAAAAATCGAATAAACCAAACCGACCGAATGCTCACCCCTACTCAAGAGTTAAAAACGAGCAGCAGCCAATGATTTAGTAAAAACTAATATGATGCACAGTAAGGGTGTTGGATTTAATGCAATCTCTAATAAAATGTTGATATTCCTCAATATGTTTTGTTCTGGCATGGTATACTGGATTATTTGTAAGAGTAGTAGCTAATATGTTGTCACAAAATAGGGAAGTGGGAGAGGTAAATGGAATATGAAGTTCACCAAGAAGCCATATGACATTCACAGACTAAAACAAGTGCGTGATACTCGAGGATCGAGCAAACTTGTTTGTTCTTAACACACCATGAGACAAGGTTGGCAATAAAGGCACAATATCGATGACTTCTTATATGGAATCAATGACCCAAATGACATACATATCTTTATTAGATCAAGAGTAGTAGCAAGAATTAGAAGTCTGAATGATAATGTTCCTTTGAGATAGCTAAGAAGTCGCTTAAGTAAAGCATAATGAAGATTAAGTGGTTGATGCATATGTTGACAAATCTTATTGACAACAAAGGCAATAGTAGGTCTTGTAAGTGTTAGATACTGAAGAGAACCTACCAACTGCCTGTATAAGCTAGGATTGGAGAACGACTGATGGGAGTCTGGGAGTGAAGGTGCCGTGGAAGTGAGGAGAATTGATTTGCGCCCTTCATTCGAAGTTTGATCGAAGTCAATTGTGTAATTTGTTTGATGAAGCAGTATACCAAAATCGGTTTGTTGAACTTGTAAACCAAGAAAATAATGCAGAGAACCAAGATCCTTCATGTGAAATTTGTGCTGAAGTTTATAAAAAATATCATTCATGAAGGAAGAATTATTTCCTATAAAAAGTATATCATCCACGTAAATAAGTATATAAAGAAGAAGGTCATTGTCATCATAAATGTAAAGAGAGGGATTAGCTAGGAATATGAAGCCAAGATTAGGTGGTAAAGGTTTCAAACCATCGAGGAGCTTAAGTCCATAAATGGCTTTATTTAGTCGACAAACATGAGTGGGATGAGTAGAATCAACAAAGCCTGTGGTTGTTTCATAAAGACTGTTTCATGTAGAGTACCATGTAAGAATGCATTGGACACATCTAGTTGCCGAAGTTTCCACCATTTTGTGATAGCAAGAGTTAACAGAATACGAATGGTAGGCATTTTTGCCACAGGACTAAAAGTTTCAGTGTAATCAAGCCCATATTCTTGACCAAAACTTTAGCCACAAGGATAGTGGTATGGGAATGATCAAAGATGGTTTAGGTTTGTGAATGCCGATTTAAATATGGTTTGCATAGGATGAGGATGGGGAAAAGTGGTGGAAGGAGAATGGTTGAAGCTAGGTTCTAAGAAAGTATTGATAGTAGGAGAGGAAGAGAGACATAGGGAGTTGTTATCTAAGAGGATGGGAAAGTCAAGATTGAGAAGAGGAGAAGGATTAATAGAAGATTTTGGTGAAATGACAGAGATAGGGACTAAAGTGAGTGAGTGAGTTTAAGAAGGTGGATTTTGTGGTGATAAAGAAGAAGTACTGAATGGAAAGACTTATTCATTGAAATGAACATGACATGAAATAAAAAGTTTGTTGGTTTGAGGATCGAGGCAATGAAAACCTTTTTGATGTGTAGCATAACCAATGAAAACACAACTGGTAGAGTTAGGACTTAATTTATTTGGTTGATAGGAGCAGCAAGAGAAGACAACCAAAAATCTTTAAATGGTTGTATGTTGAGGGTTTTTGATGAAGAAGTTGATAGGGAGAGATCATATTTGGACTTTAGTAAATTTAATGAGATAATTTGCAATAAGAAGAGCATCTACCCAAAAATGTTGTGGTAAGTTGGCTTGAAGAAGAAGAGTTCGAACCGTTTCAAGTAGGTCGATGTTTACGTTCAGCAGTTCCATTTTGTTGAGATGAATATGGACAAGTATACTAATGAAGAATACCAAATTGCTTAAGAATATGTTGAAAGGATGAGTTGAGATACTCACCACCACCATCAGAATGAAGAATCTGTATTTTATAGTTTTATTGGTTTTCAACCATGGCTTTAAACTCTAAGAATTTGGACATTGTTTCAGATTTAAGAAACATTGGATACGACCACCAATATTTGGAAAAATTATCTATAAATGATACATAATATTTATAACCAGCAGTAGAAAGAGTGGGGGAGGGATCCCATACATCACTATGAATTAAAGATAAAGGTTTTGTGGCTTTTGTTGTAGAGACAAAAAAAATTGCAATATGTTACTTTTGGCTAATCTGCAGGACACACAAGGTGACGGAAAGGAATGTAGCCGTAGAAAGCGAATCTGTTGAGCAATAGTAGATAATGTAGTTGAATGAGGATGTCCAAGTCGACAATGCCATAGATTAGCGGTATTTGTAGAAGAAAGAAGAGCTAACGGTGGTGATGAATGAGATGTAGAACTTAGAGAGTAGAGACCATTATGGCAAGGTCCTTGGAGAATGGAAAGTCCTGTTTTCTTGTCCAATATTTGATAATCATGTGAGTTAAATAAAATAGAACAAGAATTATCAGGTGTAAGTTTATGAACAAAGATCAAATTATGAGATAGATGAGGAACATAAAGAAGATTTTTTTAACTGCAGCTTACTATTTGGTGTGGGAAGAATTTCATGACCTGTGTGAGATATGAGAAGTGTTTGTCCATTTCCAAGAGTGACTTGTTGATTACCATGATAGGTAGAAGGGGATTGAAGCTCATTAAGGTTAAAGGTAAAGTGTAGTGGAACTAGAGTCAATTACCCAATCTGTTGGAGTACCAAAATTGGCAGGATCATTTAGAAGAGCTTGAGGAGAGGAAGAAATACCAGTATAAGTCAAGTTTTGTCTGTGCCAACAAACTGCAATTGTATGTCCCTTCTTGCAGCATATTTGGCAAACAACACCATGGTGTTGTGGACCTTGGGTGTGATTGGAAGTATTTGGAAGGAAATATTGTCGCCCTCAGCCACGAGTTGTAGTAAAGGCTGTAGGTGTAGAAGATATTTGTAATTGTTGTAATTCTTTTGCAGCTTCAGTGGTTTGATTTGTTTCTTCACCGCACGACAAGGAGTAGAAATCATCAATATTGGATTCATGCGATACGTTTTGAAGGCCTGATAATTGGAGGGAAGACCATTCAATGTATAAAGAATAATATCCTCTGCTGTTAAAGGTTGACCAGCAGTAGCAATAGCATCTATTTTGATTTTAATATATGTCAAATATTGTTGCATAGAACGTCCAGCCATGGATATATGGTGAAGTTCATTTTTGAGCTGTATAAGTTTTGATCAATTTGTGACTTGAAGACGATGTTCAAGTGTTTTCCTAACATCAGCACAAGTAGATAAAGATAGAACATACAGTAATAAAAGAAGGAGAAATGGTAGCATAGAGTGCTGTGACTAAATTTTGATCTATTAAATTCCAAAGATTGTAAGCAGCATTTGGTATAATGCTTCCATTAGTTTCAGTAATAAATTTTGTCGATGGATGAATATTGCTATCTAGATGTTCCTCAAAACCATTTGCACTGAAGAATCATTGAACTTGAGCTTTCCAGGTAGCATAGTTATCTGGAATTAGTTGAATCGGAAGAGTATTCCTGAGATTGCTCATAAGAAATTTAAGCTGAGTAGGAATACCGACGTCATTGCGCTTAAGAATAGAAGAATTTTCTTCAGAGGTTACTTCAGAGTATTGCATAGTTGAGTAATGTGAGAATTAATACCGTAAGGCTTTCAGTTCTCTCATACCATGATGAAATATTCAACAAACAGTACTATAGCTACAATACAGAAACTCAGATAAAACAGAGAAGTTATAAAACAGTAAATGCTTATGCTATATGTCTGCTGTCTAAAGACTACAGATATGTATATATAGAATATATATAGGACTACGATTACATTATGTCAAAAGTTTGTTTAAATCCAAAGGCTGAGATAAAACATCAGCATGTGCTTTTGTACTATTCTGTTGAGAGTAAATAGATTATGTTATCAATATTATAAGGCATGCTATTAAGAATGCCTGATCAATTCAGACAATAGGATTATATATATATATATATATATATATATATATATATATATAGCATTTTGTTGGCTTTTTCAATCGCTTGGAATGGAACAAGCTTCAATGTTTTATAGCTGTTGAATAATTAAAATATTTAAATAATTTTAATCTCAATCATAGACCTGGTGAATGTTCCACAATTCCACCGGCCATCGCTCTTGTCATTAGTACAACCATCAAATCATTCAACTATATATATATATATATATAATAAATCATTTATGGTCTATTTGTGATAGCTACAGATATGAGAAAAAGCAATGTTGGAGCTGCACTAAAAGAAGTTACAGTGAGTACTATAAATATATTTTTTATTTTTAAAAAGTCAAATCGTATTTTCTAAATTATATACATGGTTGGGGAAAACATATGAGTGGTTGTTTTCCTATCTCAGATTCTTCAAAACACAGCATTATCATAATTTATCAAATGCCTCAGTAGTGCGGCTCGAATCGCACCACAGTCAGAATGCCACCAAACTCATTTGGATGGATGAAATATATTTAATAATATTTTCTAAATATTTATTTTTGAGACGAAAAAGGTATGTGGTCTACCAATTAGCTGTTTTGATAGGACTTCAATTTAATTTGAATGGAATTTTCTTATAGATTAAATAGTATAAAATTTTGATTTATTTATTGCTTGATAGATACATGCTAATAAGGAATTAAAAGAAAGATAAAAATTGCCTCTGTTTACTCTTAAAGAAAACTTCAGCACTCATATGAGCTCCTTCAAGAACAATAACTATTTGTGGTAGGTTTGAATTGGTGATTAATTAATTTGTATTTGGCAAAAAAATAAAATAAAAATAAAAACATGATGAAATAACTCATGGGACAAACCTCCAAAACTATAAAAAAAAATCTTTAAGATTATAATTGCTGCATACGAAAACTTTTATTTTTTTTTTTTAGGTTGGGTGATGAAGCTTAAATCACATATTTCATATTCTTAGATTTTTTTTTTTTATTTGAATAATTTAATTTAAGACTAAGAAAAGAAATACATTTTTTATTAATGTAATTATATTATATATGATAATCTCTTCATATATATAGTTTAAGGTCTCTGATTGATATAAATGAATATATTTTTTATTATATTTTCTTACAACGGAATAACCATTCCTTCAATATATACCAAAAATAATTATCTTTTAAGTACTTTTATCTTTTTTATTCCTTTAAACCTTAAATTTGCACAACTAGAAAAACAAAATCTAAATTTAATATTTGTTTATTATGCAAATCACTCTAATTTTTAGTTGTACAGTTTAGATAATTTTTCGATTTTTTCAAGAATAATATATATATTCTCGAAAGTTACTATCACAATCTATACTAAAAATTTAATTATATTAAAAATAATAGTAATATTATTTTTATAATATATATATATATATATATATATATATATATATATATATATATATATATATATATATATATATATATATATATATATATATATGTGTGATTTTTTATGGGGTGCAAACGAACCGCGTTCAACAAGCTACTCAATTCTATGACTTTCGCTTATATTCGCTCATTTAATTAATCGAACGAGCAACACTTTTGTAAATACTGATTGTTAACGAATGCTCATGTTTATGTTCGATTCAAGATAATGTTGTCATTAGAGCCATAATGGCTCGATTAAGCTGTTTTCATAAACGATCGATAAAGCTCGAAAGTTTTATAATGGCTCGATTAAGGCTCGATTAAGGCTTGTCATAAGAGCGATCAGTATAAGGCTATTAAGACTGACAAAGGATAATTCGACAAGGCCATTTATTTCATTAAACGATTTGTTAATAGGCTCGATAAGCCTAATCAACCGAGCTGAACAAACTTCGAGCCAAGCTCAACACATTTTTTTAAATGAGCTCCAACACCATCCTAAAAGCTCTAATCGAGCTCGAGCTCAATATCGGCAACGAGCTTGAACTCGCAGGTTCCGCTCGGTCGCTCAGCCTGCTTGTTTCTAATTATGCCTACGTTATTTTATGATGGAGATACTAAAATGTTATATATATATATAAGAAATATAAATACATAAAATTAAAAGTCTATGATATTTATTTTAATTTATTATTTTAATATTTATTATAATTAAACTTTATTATGTATATTCAATACACGTGCCATTTAGAAAGGGAGGTCCTGCCTAAATCATGATTCACTTCGACTAATTAATAATTTTATTAACAAAAGGGAATCTGCTTTTATTGGCAGTTGAGACCAAATTTTGATTCTTTGCTTTCGATTGAGACCAACTCTTTGATAAAAAAAATATATTTTTTTTATTTTATTTTATTTTATTAAGATGGAGAGATATAAATAATATTTAATACAAAACCGTGACCTCTTCCCACTGAATTCTTCTTAGTTTAGACATTGCCCAACAGATTAATCTCATGACCTAATAATAAATATTAATTTTTTAACATTTACATAACTAACAATTGTTTTTTAATATTATGTCAAAAATATTATTTTCATCAACATTTTAAATTTAAAATATATATTTTCATGAATATAAAAATATTATATATATAAATATAAAATTTTAATTATTAGATATATAAATGCATTAGAATTATCTCTGGTCCCACCAAAATATAAAGTTTGGCGTAGTATGTATTAAACTTTATATTAGAATTATCTTTGACCCCACCAAAATTAAAATTCACTCGCAATCGAATTTAATTAATTATTTGATATTGGGTCATATGGGCCAATTGAAGGATATTATAATCAAAGGCCGTAGGAAGCCCATTAATCAACCCTTGAGAAACAAGCCCAGGCTCCAAATGGCCCACTTGTTTTATTTTTTGTTGTTGGGATACAAATAATTGACAATCCATCAAGGAAAAATTAAACCTTGTTTATTAAATGCAATGGCCTGCAAAGACATGGTGATATCTATAAGAGGGATTTACATACATAGCACACAATTATTATGTATTTACATATCTAACACCTAAAGTTAGATATTTACTTATCTAACACTTTTATATGCTTAAAAAGGTGCATTTTACTTTTAAAAAATGAATAAAGTAGTATATTTGATGTGATATTGAAGATTAAGGTATTATATATATAAAAATTAAAGTTTAGGTGTTAGACATGTAAATACATAAGAATTATGTGATATGTATGTAAATCTCCCTATCTAGGAAGCTAAAATTTTTTAATAGAATCTTATTTATGACTCTTGAGTGTAAAAAAAATTATGATGGTTGAGAAAATTTACATCAAATATTAACCTAAAAGCTCCAAAAAAAAAAAGAGAAAAAGGTAAGCAACAACAACCTTTGAATAATGTAATGATTGTATGATGACAATCAAGCTTTAACGATCTCTAAAGATTAGTGACAATCACTATTAGTGGTCAGCAATGACAAAAGATTGCTGTCGATGACACTTGTCAGCGGCAATAAATTTGATTTGAGCTCATTTAC
This sequence comes from Cymbidium sinense, assembly GCA_021442155.1. Taxonomy (NCBI): domain Eukaryota; kingdom Viridiplantae; phylum Streptophyta; class Magnoliopsida; order Asparagales; family Orchidaceae; genus Cymbidium; species Cymbidium sinense. The sequence goes on from CM038220.1 coordinate 102,725,587, forward strand.
ACTCAAATGGAATTATTCTTGATGTTATTGAACTCATCTAATCGAGACATTTAATTTAACTAGAAATCTATTACAATTAGAGTATGGAAGATTTCCAATTTAATTTTGAATAATTATATATATATATATATATATATATATATATATAAATCTTGTTGTTCCAAATATAGCAAATTTTTATACGTTTATAAAGTCATAATTTTATAATAAAGACAAAGAGTTCTTTTTTAAAAAAAAATATGAAGACTTTTTTTATTTTTAGAGATAAGAATTTCTTCTCTTTTTTTTAGGAGGATGAACAGTTTTGTTTTACAAGGAATATGAAAAGTTTTTATTTAGAAAATGGAGAATTTTCTTCTTCTTTTTTATTTTAGAATTTAAAGAGTCTTTTATTTTTCTTTTAAATTAAACTTAAGGAGACTTTCTCCATTTTTAAAATTTTGAAATTTGAAGAGGTTTTTTTTTCTTTTTGTTAAAATAAATTCAAAGAGACTTTCTCTTTTGTTTTTTTTCTTATTTTAGAATTTGAACATACTTTTCATCTTTTTAAAATAAAATTCAAAGAGACCTTCTCTTAGTTTGTTTATTTTGTAAAAAATTTAATTATTTTTTAAAGATAGAGAGTTATCTTCCCATTTTTCCTATTTTAAAGAAGATGTATAGTTTTTTATTATTTTTTTAAAATTTAAATTATTTTTCATAATTATTTTATTATTTTATTAAAATTTGAAAAGGAATTCCTCACCTATAAATACATCTCAATGAGAAGAAAGAAATCCCATGCCCCCTTCACTTCTTTTGGTTTCCTCCACTGTCTTATATAATAGTGTTCGAATCTCCCTTCATAAGCTCTAATTCTTATCTGTGCAAAGATTCCATATTATCCTAGAAAGGCTATGTAGATCTCATATTTAATTTTTAGTGTGATTCTAAGCTTCTTTTCTCTTCTTCTACAAGTCCTAGTTTTCTGCATTGTCTTGTATAAATAGTCAGTGAATTTCCTTCACAGACTCCAGTAAATGCACATCACATATTCAGGCACAAATATGATTATAATCTTTTACTCTCTTCTTCTCTAGGTCCTGATTTCCTCCACTATGCTATATATCCTTTTCAGCCTTATGCTTTGAAATGATTGTGATGTATGTATAACTTATGAGGTTTTTTTATCTTTTAAAATTTTTGAAGTGATGTCTTCTGAGGCTTTCTCCTTTTAGGATTTTCTTTGTACTTATGTCTTCTGAGATTTTAATCTTTTAAGATTTTTGATATACGTGTACCTTCTAAGGCTGTCGTCTTCTAAGATTTTCGATATACATATACCTTCTACTGCTTTTTATGTTGATATATATATATGTACCTTTTGAGATTTTCGTCTTCTGAAATTTTTGATAAGTGGAGATCATATCAACACCTTGCTCTCTTATAATATTTTTAATAAGAACCTTGTCTACTATTTCCTACCTATCAAGGTTTCCTCAAGAGTGTGCCTTCTACGAATTATCATTGGAGACATTATCTACCACTTGCCCTCATGAGATCTTTCTAGTAAGGTTATTATCCATTATTAGCTTCCTATCGAGACTTCCTGAGAGGTGTGACTTCCAGAGGTTTTATAAGATATAATATTATTTTAAAAAAATATTATTAATAATAACTTATTCAAAAGATATAAACATTATCTTCAAACAATCTCTCATAGAGATTTCAATGATATAAGAAATTTCGCTTCTTTGAGTTAATTTTATGATAAGATTTTCTCTTGCATAAGTAGATATGATATATATTTTCTATTCAATAATTTAGCCCAATAATTACTTTTCATGATTCATTTGATCTCTGTTATTTAGAAATTGATGATATGCATGTTGCTCTTATAAGTAAGGGAGTCAAATGTTGTTGTCGAACTGAATAATTTTTTCCTTCACATAACTCATTTTTTTGTTAAGTGCACTTCTGAATTGTGAAAATGATAGTACTGAGATTGATCTCCCCCATTTGAATTTTTTAACATTTTTGGCCAATTAAGATATTTAGAATTTTGAATCTTCATTATGATGTTAGTCATTGATGTATTAAATGGAATGTAATAAAAAGTTTCATGCTATCATTGATCTTTTAAATGTTTATCCCTTTATCATTAGGATACCACTATAACACTTTCTACACATACTTATATTAATTAGAAACATGCTAAAATTATTTTCGATGTGCACTAATAGCTTTGTCGACAATAATTTGTGCTTCTAATCAATAGATAAGATCAGCATAAGATTGAACTATATCTCACAATTGGGAAAAACAAAAAGGCTCACGTTCAAGTCCTTGAAGTAACTCTTGACCTACTCTTAGGATTTGACGAACTTCAGAAGAGAATATTTAAAAATATTCTTTAAAGGTCCCTCATTTTGATGAATTCAAAGAAAATTGGAAGAGTCTTTCATAATTCTTTGTTATACAATAGATTGTTGAATATGCATAATAGTTTTAATGTGTTCGAAGCGTTTCGAGGTCCTATCATATAACTAAATATCGAGTAGTTTAAGTTCCATCAAAATAAAATGTTGAATGATAATATCTTTCAAAAGTGGAGATTCTTAAATACTTCGCTAATGTGTAAGTTGCTCATCTCTCAAGAAATAATTCTTCTTGAACAAAATGTCATAATTTATCCAGAATAATTTCATGAGTTATGCCCACAAAATGAAGATGGGTTATGTCTATTAAAGCTAGAGAGGGACAGTGAATTGGTTAAGTAATATGAGATGGGTGAGTTGGACTAGCAATATCTACGAGACCCTCTTTAGTATGATGGTGAGGGGATGAGAGGGTTCTTCATGAGTTTCTCCAATAAAGTCAACTCTACTTAGATTTCGATATTGTTAATTTTCTCGAAGTTAAAGTACCACTCATAGTTGTCTAACTTCTAATGAGAGCTGAAGGATCTGAGATTGATGACATTTTATTCTGCACATATGTCTTTGATTAGAAGTTTGATTGTCAGCAATTGCAAAAATGTAAAGAGAGTGTTTCATACTGATAGCATTAAACAATTGCATGTCAGAAAAATTCACTATGATAAAGCAAAATTTTACATTTTAGTTTTGCATGAAAATCCAACACACACATATAATAACTAGAGAGAGAATAGGGAATATTAGAATTTTAACATAAAAAATTCTAAGAAAAGGGGAAAAACACAAGACTTGATCTAATTTAAATATTTTACTATGTATTTTGAGTTACAAAATTTCACTCTTCTATTAGTATGGAGGAGAAGGATTCATAAAGTTGTTACAATATAAAAGGCAATAATAGCCTCTGAATAATGTTTCAGGGATTGTATGATGGTAATCGCTTTAAAAACCTCCAAAAATTTGTGACGATCACTAGTTATGGAACATGATGACAATAAGTTATGATTGATAATGCTTGTTGATCTTCAAACTTTTTAATTTAGCTCTTCGCTCTTCCTTTATGTTATTTTTTTTCTTTATGGTGAGAATTAAGTCTTGTTTATAAAGTTTTAGGAAAAATATTGTAGTAATTTTAGCCAAAATCTCTAAACACTTAATCGAAAGATCCATATTGATTTTCTTGATAATGAATGATTTGTTGAGCATTTAAATGTCCTGACAATATTCGATTTGAGTGATCTTTAACTCATTGTATTTCTCTTGTTGAATCGCTCGATTTAACAATAAGTACACCAAATTTTAGAGATCATTTAACTATTCAATTAAAATCTTAAAATTTTCAATTATACTTGTTGATATGGCTCTCAAAATACCACTAGTCAAAGCACAAATCTTCAAAAGTTATATAATTTTGAGTCAAAACCGACAGATCAAGACTTAAAATATCATTGGAATCTTTGGGACATCAATTAAATCCCAAAAAAGCTCTCAAATATGGAATGTTTATAGTCAAATCGAAGCTGCCTTGACGAGGATCTAACGAGCCTAAGATCTCATAATTCAATTTCATTTGGGCATCCAAATGCTCAAAATACATCAAATGATCGAAGGAATCATCCTGAACCGTCCGATTCAGGGGAGTGGTACGGGCTTTACAAGAATTTACAAGAATGCCCCTCCTCCCATCTATAAATAGGCCTTCATTCCTCACACCAAAAGGAGGCCAAGCCAAGTGAAGTGAAGTGAAGTGAAGAAGAGGAGCCACCGCTCGACGGTCGTCAACCACCACCGCCACCCATCACGATCCGTGGCCACACCCAAGCAAGGAAGAAGAGAAGAGTCCAAGGGGAAGAAGAAGAGGAGTCAAGCAAGGAAGAAGAGGAGGAGCCACCGCCGCTGCCACCACCACCGGCCACCACCATGGGCCGATCCTCACACACCGCAAGAAAGGAAGAAAGAAGAGTCCAAGCAAGGAAGAAGAGGAAGAGTCCGAAGGAAGAAGAGTCCAAGCAAGAAGAAGAGGAAGAGTCCAAGCAAGGAAGAAGAGGAAGAGTCCAACAAGGAAGAAGAGGAAGAATCCAAGCAAGGAAGAAAGAAGAGTCCGAAAGGAAGAAGAGGAAAAGCCTGCAGAGGAAGAGAGAGCTCAAGCTCAAGATCCTCCAAGCAAGATCGCACTCAAGCAAGATCGCACTCCGCGGCCATCAACCACCGCCACCAGCCACCATCGTCACTAATTGTACCCCTGATTCCCACCGTAAGTTACCCCGCGATCTCCACCATCAAGATAATTACAACCCGATCATTGTTACGCTATTCCTTTCTCATATGCAATTCTGTAATCCCGTTATCAGGAAGACTTTGTACTCTGAAACAGATACATAGTGGAAGCTTTTTACTGGGCTAGGCCCCGTGATTTTTCCCCTCTTTTCGAGGTTTTCCACGTTAAAAACTCTGGAGTGTCTCATGTTCTCTCTTTAATTACCTGTGTGTGTGCTGGACTAATCGACAAGGCTAAGGCGTAAACTTTCACTCTACCGCGACTGGTTTTCTAGCACGCAACAGTTTGGCGCCGTCTGTGGGAACGAATTCTCATTATTTCATCTTGTATGACAACCAAGTTTCCTAACAAGATCAAAATCACCATCGAGGTGGATCATGCTTTTAGAGCGCAAGTGAAGAATGAAGATTCATCAAATTTTGTTCCTTCGATTTTGCTGAACTGGGGCAACTCTTAATCTCAAAAGATAAGCAAGTCAAGAACACCAATGAAAAGGCAAAGATCAATAGTCAACTCGCTAAGCATCATACAAATATTCAACCTCTTCCATACGGTTAACGCCATCGAGTAAACACTCGACAAACAACCCAGATAGTCAAAACGCCCCAGGGACTTCTGCACCTCTTCCATATGGGTTAACGCCATCGAGTAAACACTCGACAAACAACCTGTGATAGTCAAAACGCCCCGTGGACTTCTCGCCACCTCTTCCATATGAAGTTAACGCCATCGGTAAACACTCGACAAACAACCTGTGATAGTCAAACGCCCTTGGTGGACTTCTACAATTCTTCCACACGTTAACGCCATCGAGCAAAGACTCGACAAACAACCTGATAGTCAAAATCCTATGATCCCGACCTTCCATAGTTAACGCATCGTTACATCAAAACAACCTCGATTTGTCTCCGATCATTTATCTGCCATTAACGCTTGCCGCTAACCATCATTGACACCACCACTACCATCGACATACCGCTGACACTTGCCGGATACTGCCACCATCGCCAGCAATCTTCGCCGGTTATCACCATTGTTGCCATTATCCGCGCTGACTATCGACGGCACTCATTACTTACCGCATTATTGCGCCAACCACGCTGCCGCTAACTAATAGCCGGTTACCGCTGCTGACTACTGCATCACCGCTGCCGATTATTGCGCTACCGCACCGCTGACAACCTTGGCCGCTAACCTGTGGCACCGCCGCTAACTACTGCCGCCGGCCATCGCGCTGACCATCACGGCATCGCTGATCACATTGTCACCGGCTATCCGGCTGACTATTTACGGCCAGCCGACTACTCGAGATTCATTAACCTCTTCCATACGGCACGCAAGAGCTCACAACAACCCAGAAAGGTCAAAATGTTCTTGGTGGATCTCGCATCTTCCATCGAGCACGTCATCAAAAGCACAAACAACCTAGAATCAAAACGCCTTGTGGATCTCGCACCTCTTCCATGGTTAATGTCATCAAGTAAAGCTCAAAACAACCCAGAAAGGTCAAACGCCTGTGGAACTTCGCGATCTCTTCCATACGGCACGTCATCGAGCAAAAGCTCGATAAACAACCTGTGAAAGGTCAAAGGTCCTTGGTGGACTTCCCACGCTCTTCCATACGGGTTAACGTCATCGAGCAAAAACTCTGACAAACAACCTGTGAAAGGTCAAAGTCCTTGGTGGACTTCCCACTTCCCATACGTTATCATCGACGAATATTCACCAATAAACCTAGAAAGGTCAAAACTTTATACCCACTCCACAGTGTTAATGTCATCGATAACACTCGACAAACAACCTCGAGGTCAAAATCCTCGCCGGATTCAATTATATTCTAACATGCAAGTGATATCACTTAACTTGAACCATCCATCAAGTTTCAAGAAATCTTATTTCCATGAGGGACTACATTATCTCGGTTTCAACGCCGATCATGACAACCATCTTCACGGCCACCACTACCAATGGCCACCACCACGCCGCTTATTCCGCCAACTATCGGCACCGCCGCATCCCTCTGGTCCTTCCGCCAATCCTTCGCTGACTACCATCTTCGCGGCCATCCTCATGCATTGAAGCATTACACTGCTGACTACTGTTGCTGCCGCCGCTGAATTATCTCCGGCCGCTAACTACATTGCCCCGCTGCTGACTACTGTTGCCGGTTATCGCTCACCATTTGCCGAATCATTGGTCACTACATCTCGCCGCTGGCTATCTACACTACGACTGTCGCATCGCTGACTACTATCGCTAGTTGCCGCTTTGACCACTTATCGCCCATCATAGGCTATCGCTGCCACACTCTGCCGGCTAACGCGCTGGTTACCGTTGCTGATCGTTGCTGCCATTATCGCACTATCGCTGGTAATCCATTGGTCACTATCTTCGCTGGTATCTCGCTGACTACTAACATGCTGCTTGCTGACTATCTGCTATCGCTGACCACTATCGGCCAACTACTCATCGGCTGCTGCCATCACTTGCTGGCCGCTAACCATAAAGCCGGTCACTGCCATCATTGTTGCCGGCTATCACTAATTATCAGGTAATCGTCACTAATTTATCTCGCATCTCAATACTACACGCCGCTATCGCGACATTGCCGATTGGCTCCCAATCGCTGACTAATTAACTAATGGTTATCACTCTTGCTTATCACTGCCACATATCTTGACAATCTTCGTATCTCGGTAATCCTTATCACCATCATCGTCGATTTCCGCCGATCACCACCATCGTTCTATCCGCTGACTATCGTGGGCCACTATCGCCGACCATCGCTGACAATCTCCGCGGTCATCTCCGAATCCTTTCGCCGATCACTATCATCGCGGTAATCGCGCCACCACTACATCGCCGGTTATCTCCGACCACCTCGCAGTCACCATCGCCACTATGTCGCACTATCGCCGAGCATCTTACAACCCGCTGCCGGTGATCGCTCTAACCGCCCGGTCCGACGGTAACGCTTCTTCGGGGAAAATGGAGCCGTCGATGTACGGGGCCTTGATCGCCCTAACCCGACGGTCCGACGAGGCTCGAACCGGACGATCGAACCGAACCACGACGATAGCCTTGATCGCTTCCTAACCTGACGGTCCGACGAGGCCGAACGACGAGGTTTGAACCAACCACGATCCATGTACCGTGGGCCTTGATCGCCTCCTAACCCAGACGATCCAACGAGCCGAACCGGACGGGTGAAACCAAACCACGACGATGTAGCGGCCTTGATCGCTTCCTAACCCGGACGGTCCGACGAGGCCGCGAAGACGAGGCCGGAAACCGAACCATCGATGTACCGCGGGCCTTGATCGCCTCTAACCCGGACGGTCCGACGAAGCCGCGAAACGACGAGGTCGTGAAACCGGAACCACAACGATGTACCGTGGGCCTTGATCGCCTTCCTAACCGGACGCCCGACGAGGCCACGGACGAGTCGGTGAACCGGAACCACGACGATACCGTGGGCCTTGATCACTCCAAACCCGGACGGTCCGACGAGGTCGAAACCGAACCACGACGATACCGGCCTTGATCGCCTAACCCGGACGGTCCGACGGCGAACCGGAACCACGACGATACCGCCTTGATCGCTTCCTAACCCGGACGGTCCGACGAGGTCGCAGAACTGGAACCACGACGATACCGGGCCTTGATCGCCTTCATCCGGACGGTCCGACGACGAACCGGAACCACGACGATACCGTGGCCTTGATCGCCCTAACCCGGACGGTCCGACGGGTCGAACCGGAACTACGACGATACCGGGCCTTGATCGCTTCTAACCCGGACGATCCGACCAGAACCGGAACCACGACGATACCGGGCCTTGATCGCCTCTAACCCGGACGGTCCGACGAGGTCGAGAACCGGAACCACGACGATACCGGCCTTGATCGCTTCCTAACCCGGACGGTCCGACGCGCAGAAACCGGAACCACGACGATACCGCGGCCTTGATCGCTTCTAACCCGGACGGTCCGACGAGGGTAAACCGAACCACGACGATACCGTGGGCCTTGATCGCTTGACGCCTCCTGATCGAACGCTTCGACGCTTCGATTGCCTCCAAAGGACCTCACTCAAGAAGAAAGGGAGAGGGGAAAGGTGTGTGTCTCTCTCTCACCCTAGAGATGAATTTATAGCCCCTAATAGGGGCAAAAGGGTAAAAATCTCTCAAAAAATGGCTCAAAAACGGCACAAAATGGCTTAAAAATACTCAAAACGGGCTCAAAAGGCAAAAACGGCTCAAACCCTTCAATTTCGCGCATATACGGCCATGCTACAAGACTGGTGACTGCTCCCGCCTGTCAATTCGAGGTGTGTCGCGGCGACTGGACCGTCAAGGACCCGAACTGGCCGCTAAGGAATTCGAACTCCACGATTCAACCGACCACTCGAACTAACCATGACACGACCGACCCTGACACGACCGAATCATCGAATTCGCTGACGCTGCAACGCCTGTCAGCAGATAGCGGGCAATGGCTGCCGGACGCGTCATCGCCGGCCAATGGGCTGACGGTAAGGGCTCGCAAGACGCTCTAACGCCGACGGGCGCCATGGGCCTCCGCAGTCCTCTAAACGCTCAAAACTTCCGTAGTATCCAAATAGATCCGTAACTCAAAATCTCATGCCTACGGCTACACATCTACTTCTATAATCATAATATTGTATTTTTATGATGATTTGTTCTCTCAAAATATATGATCTACGCGACCGCACGCTGAAGAATTCGTTATTTTCGAAAGATTTGACTATATTTTGGATGATTAAGCTAATGTCATCCAAAATAAGCAACCGATATCTTCAAAATACCACTACCAAAGCACAAATCTTGATGTCGAAAGTTTATATATTTGAGTCAAAACCGACGAGATCAAGCACTTAAAATATCATCGAATCTTTGGGACATCAATTAAATCCCAAAACAGCTCTCAAATATGGAATGTTTATATAAATCGAAGGCCTCGATGAGGATCTAACGAGCCTAAGATCTCATAATTCGACTTCATTTGGGCATCCAAATGCTCGAAATACATCAAATGATCGAAGGAATCATCCTGAATCGTCCGATTCAGGAGAGTGGTACGGGCTTTACAAGAATTTACAAGAATGCCCCTCCTCCCATCTATAAATAGCATTCCTCACATGGGGAGGCCAAGCCAAGTGAAGTGAAGTGAAGTAAGAGGAAGAGGAGCCACTCAACCACCACGAAGGATCCGCTAAGCCAAGCAAGGAAGAAGAGGAAGAGTCCAAGCAAGGAAGAAGAAGAGGAGTCAGAAGAAGAAGAGGAGAGCCACCGCCGACGTCAAACCACCACCGCCGGCCACCGCCATCACCGATCCTTGCCACACCGCAAGGAAGAAAAGGAAGAGTCCAAGAAGAAGAGTCAGAGGAAGAAGAGTCCAAGCAAGGAAGAGGAAGAGTCCAAGCAAGGAAGAAGAGGAAGAGTCCAACAAGGAAGAGAGAAGAGTCCAAGCAAGAAGAAAAGGAAGAGTCCGAAGCGAAGAAGAGGAAAAGCCCAAGTGAGGAGGAAGAGAGCTCAAGCTTGAAGATCCTCCAAGCAAGATCGCACCCCAAGCAAGATCGCACTCCGCCACGGCCATCAACCACCGCCACGCCACCGCCGTCACTAATTGTACCTGATTCCCACCGAAGTTACCCCGAGATCTCCACCATCAAGAATTACAACCGATCATTGTTACGCAGCTTATTCCTCTCTCATATGCAATTGTAATCCCGTTATCGTGAAGACTTTGTACTCAAAGATACATAGTGGAAGCTTTTACCTGGCTCTTTTCGAGGTTTTTCACGCTAAAAATTCTGTGAGCTGCCTCACGTCTCTCTTAATTACCGTGTGTGTCGGACTAATCGACAAGCCAAGCGCATAAACTTTCACTCTACCGCGACTGATTTTCTAGCACGCAACACTTGTGAAGCTTGAATTTAGCTCATTTGGACTCGGATTGATCATTTCTGATGCTTGCGGACTCGTCTCACCAAGACATTTGATTTGACAATAAATCTATTAAAATCAGGGTCTGATTAACCTTAAGATTCGTATCTAATTTAATTAATTTTTATGTAATACATCAATAATTATATTAATTAAATTACTTATTATTAATCTATATTTTAAAAAGGATTGAGGATGTTTCTTAATCTTCTAATAAGATAACACTCTTAAATCAAAATAGCATATATTTTATTGAAAAAATTCTATCGGTATATTCCGATAATTTTCATATCAAAATGAGACTATTTTTATTTTATCTATTATTAATTTCACATGACAATATTAACTCTTAATACAGCTAAGCAATTAAATAATATAATTGAATTTGAAAGAGATACAATTAATCTAAAGCTCAATATTGCTAAATTGATAGATAATCGCAATATTTTGTTTTGTTATGATCATACTTGCAAAAGTTTAAAAGCTTAATTATATTATCTAAATTTTTTGTTATATTAGTTTAATAATTTCATTATTTTATTATAAAATTCACAATACATAAAAAATAAGCACAATTTAATCCTAAATGTATCATAACATTTTGATTAATTGTTTTTCCATTTTTATTATATTTAAAGTATTTTTCAAGTCTAGAAGCATTACATAACTGAATAAAATTAAAGAGAAGATTAGTTAGGCTAAAACCATTTAACTCGTTATGGTAGATCTTGCAATAGAGAAAAAATAATTAAAATATTCATATGACATTTTGGTCACAAATTATGATGTATTTTAAAAAATTTAATTTTATTCAGATATAATTATAATGCAAAATTGGTTGATTGTTCATATATTACGCTCATTTTAAAATAAATTTAAAACTTAGCATATTATGAACAAATTTTGATTAAAATATTTGGATCAAATTTTTGTTATAATTGTATTAAACAATAATAATTAAAAATATATTGGAATAAGAAACTATTCGTGATAGTTGTAGTTGTACAAAAAGATAATAATGAAGCTATTACAGAAGAAACTCCACTAAAATTTATTTGGACTATATAATCAAATATTTAACTTCTTGGAATCCAAAATTTATGAGTTTAAGAGTGCATTTTAGATAGCTTCTAGCTGTTTTGCTTTTTCAGAAAGCAAAGCAGTTTTATTTGGCTACTAGCTTTTTGGTTAATTTTCAGAAAATTTTGTGGTGTAAAAGATGTTTTGAGAACTATGCTCTAGTGTGTTATCGAAACATATTTGAATTCTTCAAAAAGAAAAATATCTGTTACACACACAATAATTTTTTCAAAAAACTATTTTCTCCACAACAGCTTTATAACTAACTTTTCAAAAAGCTATAGCTGCCCCAAACAGACTCTAATTATCATTATCATTATATTTCTCATCATAAAAGAATAATATAAACATCATCCTAGAACGTTCAACCTCAATAACTAAAAATAATAATTTAAGTTTAATAAAATTATGTCTTTGAAGTATAACAAATGATATAACCCTCAAAAAAATAAAATCATTATGATGTATAATAGAAATTTACTAATTAAATCATTCAAAACTCAAAGTATATACACCTTCACTCAACCAATAAAAAAAATCTAAGTCTCTCAAGATAAATTAGACATAAATAAATTATAAGGGATAATAAATAAATACTCAAAAAAATTAATCATTTCAAATGTTACTAAAAAATATCATTAATTCATTTACAATGAACATTGGCTGAATCTAATATAACTTGGATGACAAATATTTTATGAAATCAAATTATCTAAGATAACTCTCTTTAATTTTATTTGTCATTGGAGCTGCTCCAATCTTTTCACATGTATATATTCATTTTGTATTTTATCTATAAAAGTAAATCATCCACTTGCTCTTACTCATCTATAGTTTATTTTATGAAGAGAGAGAGAGAGAGAGAGAGAGAGAGAGAGAGAGAGAGCAATGGGGGCTTTAAATTATAGAGTTTGTTTAAGACAGTTGTAGCTATCTGAAAAATAATAATGAAACAGCTGCATAAAAACTTGTTGTCTAAAAAATTATGCTGAATATTATGATTTTTTTTAAATTTTAAAAATAAAATTATAACTTTTTGATAATCATCATACTACTGAACTAAATTAAATTAAAAATATATATATAATTTATATTATAGATTCTTCAAAATATGATAAAATATAATTTCTAAATATAGTAAATTTGGCACCTCATAGCCGCCACAAGTGTAGCCATTGACTAAAACAGCCCTCCACCTTTTTGGTTTCTTTTTGCAGGAAAAATGATTCATTTCGCATTGAGAATAACAAGTCATTTTAAGATATGCCCGAAAATTATTTGAGTTAAATATAATATCTTAAAGTTCGAGTTTTCAAAATGAAATTACATCCAAAACCCAAACACTATTAATAAAAGTAAAAGAATTTAAAAACAATAATTTCAATGTACTAAACACGTGCTTTCTTTATTATTTATTTATTTTTAAATTTTAAAAAAATCTGACTTGAATTTGTTATGGCCGAGTAGAGGAATTAGTAGTCTGACCAAATTAAATTGGCTAAGTAATAAGATTTCCTGACAAGAAAAAAAAAATTTTAATACTAGACATGTAAATATATAAAAAAGATATATTTTGAATGCAAATGACCCTATTTAAAAGAAATAATAATTGCAATTATCTTATAGTTATTTAATTTATAATCAATTACATTTATAAAATATATATATTCGTGTGTTTGTCTTACTTATCCCAATCTATATATATATATATATATATATATATATATATATATATATATATATGTCAAGCGTAGAATTTTATTCCTGATGAGATCTTCATCGTACAAAAATTATCCAACACACAAGCAGTGATATGAACGAAAGATACGTAAAACCCGTTGAAAACCACGCCTCACCAGAACCACTATGTGTTCAAAGATACGCCCTCGCTTCTCGTTAGTTAGAGAAGCTTTAAAGGAAACAATATTTTGAGTGTAGAAAATAATATCGGTCAACTCCAACCCAGAAGTTTCCCAAAAGCGGCAGAACTGATCTTCCTGAAGCAACCTCGATCTTCGGAGAAAGGAGCTGCAACCTCTTTTTCTAGGGGTGATCTCCCAAGAGCGAAGCTCGATCTTCGTGCACTACCTTGGTGGGCGGTGGGGAGATCGCCGCCTGGTTCTCGAGCTCGTCTTCAAATCGATTCAAATCGGGGCAACTCTTAATCTCAAGATCGCCATGTTAAGCATCTAATTGATTATCATCCCAAGAAACAAGTTAAAGTTGGAGGATATTTCAACATTGAGAAAAGATATAGCTTTGCAAACTATGATTTTTCAATCATACTCATGGAAAAACGAGGCCAAGTGAAGGAGAAGGGAGGCCAAGCAAGAGAGAGGAGAGAGCTCTAAAGATCCTCCAAAGACAATCACTTACCACTGACGGTTGTCAACCACCGCCGCCATCACCGCCATAATCCTCGCCATCGACCACTATCATCATCATCATCACCGACCACATCCGACATCATCGCCATCTTCGCCAACTTCATCGTCAACTCGCCAACATCCAATTTTTGCCAACGCTGTCTATTAAGAATCGTTGTCCACTTCCCACATACACTGTAATCCCAGACGGGGAAAATCTTGTACTCAAATAGATACATAGCTTTTTTATCGCTAGCCCTGTAGCTTTTTTCCCTCTTTTTGAGGTTTTCCACGTAGTACCGAGTTTTATTATTCGCTTTAAATACTTGTATGTGTCGGACTCTCCAAAGAAAGTAACTTTTACTTACAATCGGTTTTCGCACGCAAGGCCAGAAATTGATTCTCATTATTTCATCAGTATGACCAACTTTCCCAACAAGATCAAAACCACCATCGAGGTGGAGCATTTCAAGCTTGTAAAGAGCGCAAGAAAGAATAAAGATTCATCAAACTTTGTTCCTTGATTTTGTCCAAACGGGGCAACTCTTAATCTCGTAAGATCGCCCATGTTAAGCATCTAATTGATTATCATCCCAAGAAACAAGTTAAAGTTGGAGGATATTTCAACATTGAGAAAGATATAGCTTTGCAAACTATGATTTTTCAATCATACTCATGGAAAAATAAAGGGAAGAAGGGATGCCAAGCAAGAGAGAGAGAGCTCTAAAATCCTCCAAGACACCGCGTTACCACTGACGGTTGTCAACCACCGCCGCCATCACCACACCTCGCCATCGTCGAATTGTCGATCATCACCGACCACTATCGCCGACATCATCGCCATCTTCGCCAACTTCATCGCCAACTTCGCTCAACATCGTCTAACTTTGCCAACGCGTCTATTACATTAGAATCGTCCACTTCCCACATACAATGTAATCCAGATCGGAAAATCTTGTACTCAAATACATAGTGAAGCTTTTTAGCAGCTCGTAGTTTTCCCTCTTTGAGGTTTTTTCCACGAAAATTCCGAGTTTTATTATTCGCTTGAATACTTGTAGCTTCTGACTCTAAAGAGTTTGCCAGAACTTTACTCAAACCTGCTTTTCCAAGACTAATATATATATATATATATATATATATATATATATATATATAATTTTCAAAGAATCTCTTATGACAAGTTATATTTTTTTTAATAACTTAACAAAATTTGGAAAAAAAAACATTTACATACATAAAATAGTTCTTATATATATACATATCTAACCTCTAAAATGTCATATTTAAATGTATCTTTCTAAACATATATTTCACTTTTAAAATAAATAAATAATAATAATATTTCACTTTTATATGATATTAAAAATTTAAGAGATATATATAAATACTAACATTTAGGTATTCCATTTCTAAATATATAAAATCTGTATTTTAAATATTCCCTTAATTATAAATTATTCCTACCTCTTAATAATAAATGAAATAATATATCTTAATTTTAAATCCTTGAAAAATAAAATATCTTTATTGTTTGTTCATTTTTTCTTTTTCTTTTTTAATTTGCTGAAATAATATTCCATCTTTGCTGGCAATCACTTTCATCATTGAATACAGATATTCACGCTTAGTTCCAACGTCGGCCCTTTGTTTCCTGAAGAGTTTTTATTAATATTTTTTTATTATAGTGAAAGATATAATAGAATATTTTTTGCGGTAAAAAAAAATCATATTGGAATTGTAAGCTGGCATGCTAATTTTTGGAAAAAAAAAGTGATATTTAATATATGATTTTATGTTTATATGGTATCCTAAATTAACTAATTTTTATTTATGGTATAATAAAAAAATTTATATCAAGATAATTAAATTTATTTTGATCTAGAAAAGTTCAAGAAATTTAATATATGATATTTTTTATTATGTTTAAATGATTTAATTATTTTGATTTGTAAATAAATTTATAAATATTGAAAATCTTTGTTATGAAATACATGATAAATAATAAATAGCTAAATATTCAGATAATAATTAATAATAAATATTCTAAGAATTAACCTGAGTCAAATTTTTATATCCTTTTCAATAAAAATTAGGTTAGAATTTTTCCTACTCTTTTTTTTTTCTTGATATAACATATAAAATTGACAAAAAAAAAATGGTTCTTTTAACTATTTAAGCGTGAGCTGTGTGATTTTTGTGAGAAATTAATTTTAAAAAGTATTTCAGTTGTTTAATAAATTCAGCCTTTTATAATACGTATTTTATGCTAAAATCTCTTATCACACAATTCATTTAAAAAAAACTGATCAAAAAATATTTCATTTTTACTCCTTTTTTTTCATGATATAACATTTTAAATTCACAAAAAAATAATATGCTATATAAGGGGTGATATGGCTCTCAAAATACCACTCCAAAAGACAAATCTGACAATAAAACTATACGATTTTGATAAAAACCGATCAGATCAAGACTTAAAATATCATTGGAATCTTTGGGACATCAATTAAATCCCAAAGCTCAAATGTGGAGTGTTTATAGTCAAATTGGCTCGACGGGATCTAACGAGCCTAAGATCTCATAATTCGACTTCATTTGGGCATCCAAATGCTCAAAATACATCAAATGATCAAAGGAATCATCCCGAGCCGTCCGATCGAGGGGGAGTGGGGGTTTTACATGAATTAAGAATGCCCTCCTCCCATCTATAAAGCCTCATTCCTCACATGAGGAGGCCAAGTGAAGAAGAGGAGGTGCCCGAAGCAAGAAGAAGAGGAAGAGTCAAAGCAAGGAAGAAGATAAGAGTCGAGAAGAAGAGAAGAGGAAGAAGGAAGAAGAGGAAGAGCCCGAAAGGAAGAAGAAGAAGAACCCAAGCAAGGAAGAAAAGGAAAAGTCAGTGAGGAAGAAGAGGAAAAGCCCAAGTGAGGATAAAAGAGAGCTCAAGCTCAAGATCCTCCAAGCAAGATCGCACCCCAAAGAAAGATCACACCGCTCGGGCCATCAACCATCGCCATCTACCACCTTCACAATCAAATTGTACCATGTATTTCCACCTGTTACCCCACATCTCCACCATCGAATATTACAACCGATCATTGTTACACGCTTGTTAATCCTCTCTCATATAATTTCAGAATCCCGCTTATGAAGACTTTGTACTAAACAGATAAGTAAGCTTTTATCGGGCTAGACTGGTTTTTTCCCTCTTTCGAGGTTTTCCACGTTAAAATTGGAGTGTCTCTTGTTCGCTCTTTAATTACTGTGTGTGCTTTGACTAATCGACAAGGCTGAGAACTTTCACTCTACCTGACGGTTTTAAGACGCAACAAGGGGTATCAAAAATTGATCCAACTCGATAACTCAACTCAAGCCCGACTCAAAAAATTTAAGTTTGATACATCCTCAGAAAATTAATCTGATCAAGCACGAATCTCAAGGAATTTTCGTAAATGCTTCGATCTAATCACCGATTTCAAAGAACTTACAAATAAACCGACTGCCTCGATGAGACGAACATAAGAACATCGTGCATAGTCCGATAATGAATCGACTCGTGATCAAGCTATCTGAGCATGAAAATGGATCCCGATCCGCCAAATGGTCACCAACCGACATATTTTTATAGATCGAGCTGGCCAAGACGAATCCAACGAATCCAAGATCACCCAATTCGACATCATTAAGGCACCCGGATCATCAAAATATACACCGCTGATCGAGGGAATCACATCGTCCGATGGGAGTGGTTGGAGTTTTCCACGAATTTACAAGGCTCGCCACTCCCAAAAAAATCTATAAATAGAGCTTCATTCTCACCTTAGAGGGACCGAATCGATTTGAAGACCGAGAGCTGAGAACCACCACTCGACGCCGACATCTATCACCACCTCTACCACCAAGAAGTCAAGATCGAGAGCTCGCCTAGAGATCACCCCGTGGACTAGAAAAGACCGCTTGTCGCTCCTTTCTCCCAAGATCAAGAGGTTGCTCCCGTAAGATCGCCTCGCTTTTGGGAAACTTCTCCTTGGGTTGGAGTTGACCGATATTGTATTTTTCTACACTCTAATATCGCTTCCTCAGAAATACCTTCTTCTCCAACTAACGAGAAGCAAGGACTCAGATCTTTGAACACATAAAGTTCTACGATCGGCAAGGCCCCTGGTTTTTCCCTTAACGGGTTTTCCACGATAACCCCGTGTTCATATTCCCCGCCAGGTGTTGATAATTTTGGCTACAATTTAAGATCTCGATCTACCGGAATAAAATTCTAAGACGCAATGCTTTACGTCTGGGGAAAAACAGCTCATTGCTATATCTCCAATATGGTTGGTAAACGGTTTGGCCCAACGCCCTCATTCTCGTGGATCAAGGACGCCAAGTCTCCAACACTTCTACATAATGACTGCCCCGTGTGAGGGTCCGTCAGCCCCTCTTTGGAAGATCAAAGGGATGGAGGATTCCCGTAACGAAATTCTTCGACTCGCGAGAGGACCGAAAAACGCTCCAACACGCCTGAAGAGCCACGTGTTCCGCCCCTCAAAGATATCCATTTTCTTCCCGAGAATGATTACCCGGAATGCCGGATCAACAAAGAGAACCCTTGGCACCACATCCAGATGTCAACTTCGATACCGCCAGCTCTACTCACCCCACACGAATGGCTCACCAGACGGTGAAACTCCACGCCACCTTATACGATGAACTACGACGACGCGGTGAAGAGTTCCCAGAACAATTCAATGATCCATTCTCCGCCGCTTCTTCCAAAACTCGTCTCGCCGCCGAGATCATCTCGCAATACCCGATTCGACGATTCAAGCTTCCCAAAGATGGACTTACGATGGCACAACCGATCCAGACGAGCATATTGATCACTTTCGAACGATCATGCACATTCGGTAAATGACTCGCTCTCAGGTCGTATTCCCACTCTCAAAGGACGCTCGCATTTGGTTCTATTCGCCGCTAAGGGGTCCGTCCGATCATTTGGAGAGCTCGCCGATTTTTTGTAGAAGCTCGGAGAACAAGAGAATCATCGGGATTCATCACATCTCTCCTAATCCGCCGTAACGATGGAGAGTCCTCAAAGAATACTTCCTGAGGTTCTCCTCAAGCCCGGCAAATACCGTGAGTAGATCCGTAACTTTGAGGGCTGCTTTCTGAGGACTCGGCCAGATACTTCTATTCATCATTAATGCGAGACCCATTCCTATGTCGACGTCCACAGAGGCACAAATCTCACGACAAGCTATCGTGCTCATCTACAGCTTGAACCACCAAGCAGGAAGAAGGTTCCCAAAGGTGATGTTCAAACATCTCAAAAGAAGAGAGGCAAAGAACCTCCCCCAAAACCTCCGCCAGAACCTATGACTCAATCGAGAGAAATATACGGCTCTCAACACGCCATGCAACATCCTACCTGGCTATTCAGAAGAGGATAGTGCCAAGACACCTTTAAAGCCTGGAATTGAAAATCAAGAGAAATTATGCCACTTTCACACCGGTGGCACACCATCAAGAGTGCCACCAAAAGGAAGAAATCAAAGACCCATTTAATAAGGATATCCACGCCAATTGAAAAAATCAATCGACTCATAAGAACATACCCCCATCCGGGGCAACTCTTAATCTCAAAAGATAAGCGTCGCCAACCAACGAAAAAAGGCAAAGATCAATGGTCAACTCCGCTAAGTTTCATACAAATATTCAATTTCTTCCATACGCCGCCATCGAAAACACTCGACAAACAACCGTGATAGTCAAAACGCCCTGGTGGATCTCCCGACTTCTTCCATAGGGTTAACGCCATCGAGTAAACACTCACAAACAACCCGTGGATAGTCAAAATATTCTTGGTGGACTGCAACCTCTTCCATACGTTAACGCCATCGAAAAACACTCGACAAACAACCCAGATAGTCAAACGCCCCGGTGGACTTCCGCCACCTTCCATACGGTTAACGCCATCGAGTAAACACTGACAAACAACCTGATAGTCAAACGCCTTGGTGGACTTCCTCACACCTTCCATACGCAACGCCATCGAAAACACTCGACAAACAACCCAGATAGTCAAAACGCCTGTGGACTTCACCTCTTCCATACAAAGCCATCGAGCAAAAGCTCACAAACAACCCAGAAAGGTCAAAAGTCCTTGGACTTCCCAGCCTCTTCCATACTGTTAGCGAATAATATTCACCAATAACCTAGAAAAGTCAAAACTTTGTACCCACTCCAATAGTTAATGTCCTGATAACACTCGACAAACAACCTTGATGGGTCAAAAATCCTGGATTCAATTATATCTCTAACATGTAGCATATCATCACTAACTTGAACCATCCATCAAATTTCAAGAAATCTTATTTCCAAGAAGGGACTAGATCTCCGTCCAACGCCACCACCATGACCGACCATCTTCGGCACCACTATTGGGCCATTATTCCTAACTATCGATATCACGCCATAATCTCCGGCTATCTTTCGAACCTTCGCCGGCCACCACCATCTTCACGTTATCTCGCACCGAAGCTGGCCACCGCTGACTACCTATTGTCGCCGCTGACCATCCCGGCGCCAACTACTATTGCGCCTCGTTGATGACTTTGCTTGCCATCGCGCCACATCCTTCGCAATATCACATTTGCCGCTATTATTCCCGACACGACTCCGGCTGCCAGCCGATGACCTTGGATTCTCTATGACCTCTTCCATAGCACGCCATCGGTAACACCGACAAACAACCTTGATGGGTCAAAGATCCTCGGATTAATTCAACCTCTTCCATATGTTAACGCCATCAACACTCGACAAACAACCTGATGGGTCAAAATCTCGCGATTCAATTCAACCTCTTCCATATAAAGCACGCCATCTAATACAATAACCTCGATAATCAAAATCTCGGATTCAATTCAACCTCTTCCATATGTGTTAACGCCATCGTAACACCGACAAACAACTCGATGGGTCAAAAAATCTCACGGATTCAATTCAACCTCTTCCATATGTTAACACATCTAACACTCGACAAACAACCTGATAGTCAAAATCTCGCCGGATTAATTCAACCTCTTCCATAGCGCCATCGGTAACACCGACAAACAACCTCGATGGTCAAAATCTCATCTAATTCAACCTCTTCCATACAACGCCATCGTAACACTCGACAAACAACTCGATATGGTCAAAATCTCACGATCTAATTCAACCTCTTCCACAAGTTAACGCTATCGGTAAAATCATCGTTGCCGGCTATCTCGCTGACTACTTCATCCGAATTGCTGACTACTTCCATTGTTAAAAGCCGGGCCGAACCTTCATGCCGTCACTACTGACTAAGCCATCGACTCTTCAATACACATCGATCGCTGATCATACATTGCCGGGCTACTACTATACATCGCTGATCTCATTTATCGACGCTGGCCACGCTGATACTTTTTCGCCACGCTGATACTCGGCTGGCTAACCTCAGAATGGCCATCAGCTGATTATTGCGCCGGTACTACTACACTATCGCTGATAATTCACTATCGACGCTTCATTGCCGACTACAGGTTTCCGGCTGACATCATTCTCGCCGGCCGCTAACCTCAGAATGGCCATCATTGCTGACTACGCCGCTACATTACATGACTATCGCATAATTCACTATTTGACCGCTGGCCAAGCAGTTGACTACTGCTCTTAGCTTGTAGCCGAATTACCTCCGGCTGCAACCATCAGAAGTCACTGCTGACTACATCGCCTTACTACTCAATTATCGCATTTCCACTACCACCATCATCTTGTCATCTCGCTGATAACGTTCCACAGCTGACTACTAACGCTCCAAGCATCGCTGATTACTGCTGCTTACTACTTGACTATCGCTGAATTTCATTTATCGATCTGCCTCTGACCGTTTCATACTGCTGACACTTGCCGCCGCAACCTCAGGGTCAATACTATCGCCAATCTTGGCTGACCAGCTGACAATCTATTAGTCACTCACGCCGCTGGTTATCTCGCTGATTCTGACTACGCCGATATTAACGCTAGCTGATTACTCCTTCCGGCTGCAACTATATTCGCTTATTCTCTATTCTGCTCATTATCGCATCACTATCGATTATCCACTGATTACCATGATTTATCGTTGACATGTTCAATTGCTGCGCTGAATTAATACTCGCTTAACCATGTACCGCTGACACTACTATCGCTGGTTACTAAATTGATTTTCGCCGGCTACATAGCCAACTATCGCTGAATTCGCTGGTTACCACTATCGTTGCCGGCTATCTCGCTGATACTGATCAAGCTGACTATCGCTGTTTTACCACCCCGTCGGCCGCAACTATCGTTGATTACCGCTCTGATTATCGCCATTATCGCACTAACTATCGATTATCTCGCTGATTACCGATATTAAGCATCGTTGATTACTGTTGCTATTGCTGGCTGACCACTTTGGCAGCCAACCATCAGAAGTTGTCACCACTACTGCCGCCGGACTACCACCGACCTTCGGCTTCACTACTGACTTCGCCGGCTACTACTAACCATCCGCATCTTCGCCGGTTACCACTATCGCCGGCTATCTCGCAACTACCGCTGGCCGCCGACTACTCGTCATTGCCGCCGCCACTCTCTCACGGCCGCACTACATCGCCGGTCTCTACCGCCATTATCACCTGAACTCGACATCGAGATAAAAATTATTCCAAGAAGAGTGCCCAAACTCCCACTGTGGAGGGCTGCACTCAGCATGGTGAAAGAGAGTTTGATCCAAGAAGAGTGCCCAAACTCCCACCGGGAGGGCTATGACCCCTAGCCGGTGGAGATGAGGAGGTAGAGGTTGATCCAAGAAGAGTGCCCAAACTCCCACTGGGGAAGCATGCACTCCGGTGGATGATGTGAGGTCGATCCAAGAAGAGCCCAAACTCACTGGGGGGGCATGCACTCTGTGGAGATGAGGAGCAGAGGTTGATCCAAGAAGAGTGCCCAAACTCCCACCGTGGGGAGGGCTATGCACTCGCCTGGGGTGGATCCAAAAAAGAGTGCCCAAACTCCCACCAGGGGAGGGCTATGCACTCTAAGAGGAGAAGAGGAGATGAGAAAAGTGTGCCTTTCCCTCTTACCTTAGGGGGGTTTTTATAGACCCCTTCTAGGGCAAAAGCGTAAAACCCTAAACCGCCTCAAACCGGCTAAAACCCACATTCATTCAGGCTCGGCTACAGTTTCATGGCTACCATGGGTTGCGAACTGGCCGGCCCACGGTCTGACTGCTTCGGTCCATGGGCGCAACCGCCGGCTGATTTGAACCGCTGCCTCTAACTACGGCCGGGCCGAACGAACTCAGATTTCACATGGCCGCGAACTGCCCGGGCCTGCACACGCTTCGCTGTTTAACCTGGCATGACTTCATATCACCCGCTCGGTTCGTTGACGATTCTCTCGCATGCTGGCCGATCACTGATCAGAATCAAGGCTGACCACAAGATCGACCGTTTCAAATTGCTGATATAAGCTCATCTGTTTGCTGAGGCTCCATCTGGCATACAATTCACGGCCACCCGCTTACATTATCATACAGCCATGGATGCTGAAGCCGCCATAGGCTACAAGCATACGCCATACCATCGCCAGCCCGGCGCCAGAGCTCGCTCGACGGATGGTCCATAACTCAAATTCTCGCTCAAGATACCTACATGCATTTGCTCTCAGATCAGAATATAATATCAGGTTATGAAGATTCTCTTCAAAATGCGAATTGATGGACTCTCAAATTTCAAGAATTTGCTATTTTCAGATTTGACATATATTTTGATGATCGAGATAATGTCACCCAAAAATAAAGAATCGATACATCCTCTAAAATTAATCGATCAAGACGAATCTCAAGGCATTTTCAAATGCTTCGATCTAATCACCGATTTCAGAAACTTACAAAAACTGACTGCCTCGATGAGACGAACATAAATAAATATCGCATACCGATGAAGCTCGAATCGACTCGAGTTATCGAGCATGAAAATGGATCCCGATCCGCCAAATGGTCACCAAATCGACATATTTATACGATCGAGCGGCCAAGACGAATCCAATGAATCCAAGATCACCCAATTCATTATCATTAAGGCACCATCATCAAAATACACCGTCGACGAGGATCGACTCGTCCGGGGAGTGGTTGGAGTTTTCCACGAATTTACAAGCCTCGCCACTCCCAAAATCTATAAAGCTTCATTCTCACCTTAGGACCTAAGATTTGAAGACTGAGCGCGAGAATCACCACCGACCTCGACGATCTATCACCACCTTACCATCACTCAAGATCGTGAGCTCTGGAGATCACCCCTGTGGGACTAGAAAAGACAGCTGCCGCCCTTTCTCCCAAGATCGGTTTCCCGTAAGATCGCCGCCGCTTTTGGGAAACTTCTCCTCGGGTTGGAGTTGACCGATATCAGATTTTTCTACACTCTAATATCGTCACCAGAACACCTTCTTCTCCAACTAACGGTAGCAGATCTTTGAACACATATGAAAGTTCTACAGTCAGGCCCCGTTTTTTTCCCTTAACGGGTTTTCCAATGATAACCCCTTGTTCATATCCCCGTGTGTTGATAATTTTTTGACAAAGATCTCGATCTACCTAATAAAATTTCAAAGACGAAATAAAAGAAAGTATTAGTACTCATTAACTATAATTTTACTCAACTTTGATTTACAAATTCAAAAATAATCTAAAATTGATTAGATTTTTACCTGTGAACTCAAATCTGATTCGATTTAGAACAATCAGGTATAAAATGAGTAGGTTCGAATTTAAAATTTTTCATCAATTTAATAAATGAATCTAATTTAAGTCAAATATATTGAGTCGGACCAGCTTAAATTCATACCTAAATCTGACCCGTCGATGAGAACTGCCACCCTAATGCTATTTAAATACTTAAGCATGAGCTGTGTTATTTTTGAGAGAAATTAATTAAAAAAAATATTTCATTTGTTAATAAAATCCCCATTTTCTTAATACGCATTTGATCGCGAAAGCTTCTAATCACCGGGGTCAAAACGCGTCCTCATGACCGCCTTTGACCCGGCCATCCATCCTTGTCATTGTTACCCGCTTCCACCGCCTTCCTCACATCGACGCTACACGTTACAGTGGCTTAAGAGTAATTAATCAGCAAGACGCATTTTAAATTGAAATTTTATGTTTTATTTTTTTTTACTTTTGTTTTTTTAAATTTTCAATTCTCAACGATGTTTCAAATATATATATATATATATATATATATTTAAATATCGCTCTTATATATACATTTATATGTTACTTGTGTTACTAAAAAGTAATTAAAAAGGTTTGCCAAAATCTTACTTGTAGTGATTTTATATTTTCTTAAAAATTTGTTTTAAAAAAAGAACAATATATGATAAAATGGAAATTTAATTTTAAATATTTGTGCATATAATCTATAATTTTAATATTTATTTATGTATTATTTTAATCTTTAAATTACATTAAAAATATTATTAAACTTAACTTACTTAATCTAAAATATTTTTTTAATATGTACTTTGTTCTCCA
This sequence comes from Cymbidium sinense, assembly GCA_021442155.1. Classification (NCBI taxonomy): domain Eukaryota; kingdom Viridiplantae; phylum Streptophyta; class Magnoliopsida; order Asparagales; family Orchidaceae; genus Cymbidium; species Cymbidium sinense. Next base: position 102,751,277 of record CM038220.1, read on the forward strand.
AAAGGTGTATGTATATATATATATATATATATATATATATATATATATATATATATATATATATATATATATATATATATATATATATAATTGCTTAATTTTTTTTATTATAGCATCTACCAAATTTTAAATTACCGAGCATTTATTTAACGGCTCAGAGACGAAACCCAGCAGATTAATTAGGCAGGAGCTGGAAGCCTGGAATCTTCGGAAAAGAAGGCAAGGCAAAACCGCCTTTAGTTTCGCTTCTCTCCATAAAACGACACCCCTGAGTCATTGCTTTCATCTCTCTCTCTCTCTCTCTCTCTCTCTCTCTCATCCGTGGACGGTTTTCCTTTCCCACTCTTCCTTTTCGAGAAATCAAAGGTGATTTACTTATGCGATTTTCCCTTTTTCTCTTTGATTCATGTATTCAATTTCTAATTAGGTTAATATGCAATAAATTTAGAGATTCAGATCCATGGCGGAAGAGCAAAGATGCCAAGAACGCATTCGATGCGCGAACAACTGCGGTTTCTTTGGTAGCCCTGCCACCCTAAACCTCTGCTCCAAGTGCTACCGCGACCATCTTAAAACCGAGCAGGATCTGATAGCCGTGGAGAAATCCCTTCTAGCTTCCTCCTTCTCCTCCTCCTCTTCTCCAGTCGCCGCCCTCTCCTCGCCTCCCCAATCCTCCTACGCAGCGGGGGCCGTCTCTTCGCCAGCCGTCGCCGTTGAGCCGGCCGCGGACGGACCGCGGCGGTGCACAGCTTGCCGGAAAAAGGTGGGGCTTACCGGGTTCAAGTGCCGGTGCGGATCGACGTTCTGTGGGGTCCACCGGTACCCGGAGCAGCACTCGTGCGGCTTCGACTACAAGTCCGCCGGCCGGGACGCTATCTCCCGGTCCAACCCGGTCGTTCAGGCCGACAAGCTGCAGAAGATCTAGAATGGTTTCTTTTCAGTGTAATCGACGGCTGTGATCGTGTAGTGGGTCGGGTCAGTTGGGCTGGGTTTCGCCGGGTCTCTGTTACGGGTCTCAAGCTTCTTTCAGAATCCACTGTTTGCTTAAAAAACGTAAATTTAGTGCATTATTAGTAGTACTTTAAATGCATTGTTTCCGTAATTATGTTAATGGTGGTTGGTATTATGGATTAGCAGCCTAGCAGGTAGGTGGTACGGCGACTTATCTCCGCCAAGTGGAACAATTTTACGTCAGAATATCTCATCTGAATTTTATTTCTATAGATTCAAAAATATATTTTTAATTAATTATAATATAAAAATATTTATTTATATATGTATTGTATATCCTATATACGTTATTTAATTTTTATTCCGATAAAGTCTGACGTGTCATAGCGTTTGTATATCTTGACACGTAGAAGCAACCACGTTTGGGTTGGATGGTAGGTATGCTTACCGTCCGTGTAAGGCACGGTATATATATATATATATATATATATAGATGAAAGATTTAAATACATATTAAATAATTTTTATATATTTATATATTTAATATTTAAATTTAGATATTTATTTATTTAATATTTTTTATATTTAAAAATATATTTTATTTTTAAAAAGTAAATGATGATGATATTTATTATTTAATATTAAAAATTAGAATAATATATATTTATCATTTATCCTTAGTGAAATTATCTTGGAACTATGTATTACAAATGTGTTTTTAATCTTTAGAAAGTAGTGAGTGTTGAGACCACTACATATATGCAAACCTTCCAAGTATAATAATGCCCACAAGTATACTATTAATCACTTTATTTAATCCTTACTCTTAAGCGCTTTAAAAAATATCAAAAAATCAAGAATATGGGGGATTTATATATATATATATATATATATATATATATATATATATAGAATGTAAAAATTAAAATTTAAGTATTAGATATGTAAATATATAAGAATTGTGTGATATATATGTAAATTCTCCCAATGTTATCCTTTATTAATATACATTACTTCACAAAATTCATCTTATCATCTCAGCATTTATTTGGAATAAAATAATATAAAAAAACTAAGTTATTTTCGATACTGTGGATTTAATTTCAGTGATTTTAATTTCATGAGTTCATCTTAAATGAATTATTTCCGTCGAAATTGAAATATTATCTTGAAATTTTTTTATATAAAATTAATTTATGTCATATGTTAGATATTATTGTCATATTAAAATTGAATTCCAAAATTAATAACATCGTCGAAAGCCACAGATATTCTCTTTCACTAAAATCTCTCTCCTTCATGATATACTTATATATTTTTATTTATATATCATATAATTTTGATCTTATATATTTATAAATTAACTATTTTTAACATTAAAATTCAAATTAAAATTTAAATATTAAAGTTCATAATAAAAGCTCAACTCATATTTTTCATTTTAGTAAAATTTTTAATAATTTGATTTTAAAAAAAATGATGAAGATGATTAAATTATAAATGAATATATTTTAGACTGTTGATTTGCAAATATCTCTATAATATATATATAATTCATAAATATTTATTTAAGAAAAATATTAATAAAGGAAATTATCTGAATAAATTCAAAAATTATTTATTTTTATCTAGAAAATTATTATATGTGAAATTTAAATATAGTTCTATATCTAAATTTTAAAAATATATTATCATATGATATTAAGTTAATATATAATGCATGCTGAGAATTTTATTCCAGGTAGATCTTAGAAAAAATTATCCAACACACAGGTGGATATGAACAGTGTTATGGAAAACTCGTTTGGAAAACCACTCTGGCACCAGAACTTTCACCATGTTCAAAGATACATCCCTTCGCTAGTTCGGAGAAGAAGGTGTTTCTAAACAATATTCGAGTGTAGAAAAATATAATATCGGCCAACTCCAACCCAGAAGTTTCAAAGCAGCGAACGGATTTCCGGAACTCGATCTTCGGAGAGAAAGAACCTGGTTTCTTCTGGGCGATCTCCTGGCGAACTATCTTCGGGGCATCGCAGTCAAATCGTCATTCCGATTGCTCGTGAGTCCGGTCTTCAAATCGATTCCTCTTGGTGAGAATGAAGCTCATTTATAGATGGGAGAAGCACAGAATTGAAAACTCCAACCACTCCCATAACCACTTCGGACGGACGCATGATCCCCGATCAAATGGTGTATTTTGAATGGTAAATGAACATTCGATATTGGATTCGCTCGACGAAATGCCGACCGACTATAAATATGTCGCTTTGGTGACCATTCGGATCGATCCATTTTCATACTGATAAATTGATGAAGTCGATTCGAAGTTCGGATCGACTACGCTGATACATGCTCGTCTCATCGGTATTTATGTATTTAAAATCTGATTAGAAAGATTTCAAAATGATTCAAGCATCGATTAATTTTTCGACGTATCAATAACTATTATATATTATAATTTATTAATATAATATTAATTATATAATAATATATATAGTGATATTTAACATAATTAATATATAATAATTATAAATTAATGAATATCATATGATACTATACTCTTTCAATCTTAATATAGATATTACCTCTTCGCACGTAATAATTTCTTTTCTACTGATCATCAAGACTCGAATGTTTACAATAATGCAGGTGAATACAAGAAATTAGTAAAGATTACTTTATTGAGAGCTTTATTAAATTCACGACTTTCCATTTTTTATTATTTGATAAAATAATGTAAAATCACGCTCGGACGTCAATCATATGCATCCTTGATCGATATTATACCGATCGGCATGACGTATATACGGGCTGGCTATGAGCGATAATACATGGGCGATGAGCGCTTATAGCTACCGATCACTTTACATGTATATTTCAAATTCGCCAATTTAATTCCCAAATACACGAACCTACTTTTCTAGATTTGAAATACATAATTTTATTTTACTAACCAAACGTTGAAATGTTCAAAACGCAGATAATATACACTCTACCAAACAGCCCCTCCAGAGCCATGATAACGTTCACACGTGTGAATCCCACCTTTCCACGACACACGTGTCCCGCTCCTCTCTCTACACATGAACGAAACAGGGCAACGAACCGTTTCATCCCGACAGCGAACCGCGAAATGTGAATAACCTTTCCCCCTGATAATCTCTCTACTCTTTGCTTTCAGTTTTAAATAACTTCCTCTGTTGAAACGCTTCGTAGGCGATGGCTTCACTTCCCTTTCTCCTTCTTCTTCTTCTTCTTCTGTTCCTCGCGGGGGAAGCGGGGTGCTCCGGCGGCGGTGCTGCCGCTTTCTACAAACGGCCGAAGGCCAGAGAGACGCTATTCGTTTCTGCAGCAGACGGTGCCGACGGCGACACTCCGCAACAGGCACAGTACCTTATGCCCTTTCTTATAGTTAGAACTTAAAATATATATATATGAGCTTTCTTTCTTTTTTTTTTGGATTTACATACAAAAATATATATGACCAGACGGTGCCGACGGGGGTGTTTCTTTATGTAAATCCCCTTTTTTTATGTCCTTATGGACAGGAGAGAATAATAGATAAAATATGTGTGGAAGCTGCGTAATTATTAATTATTAAAGTTTAGGAACATTTATATATATATATATATATATATATACCACACGTCTTATATATTTACATATCTATACTTAAAATTAGATATTTTATTATCTAATATTTTTTTTATACTTAAAAAAATATATTTTACTTTTAAAAAATAAGTGATAATAATATTTTTGATGTGATATTAAAGATTGAGATGTTATATATATATATATATATATATATATATATATATTGAAATTTATATATTATATATATAAATATATAAAAATTATGTAATATGTGAATAAATCTCTCTAAAATTTATTAATTAATAAATAGAGGTGCATTCATATGATATAAATGTTAAGAATGCTGAAAAATTGTTATATTGGTATTATGTGATACAAATGTATATTTTATTAAAAAATAATAATACAGTACTCTTCAAATAAAATCTCTGATAATTCACCTTAGTTATTATCTATGTTATTCCATTAATTTTAAAATGGGCATAATTAATCAATCAAATTTATATTGCACTTCTCTCATCATTAATTGAATAATTTTTGTATTGATTAAATAAATTCAAAATTTTGTTCCTTTAATATTCTATTTATGCTTGCCTTAATTTGGTGGGTGTACCAAAGAAGGGTAATGTTATAATTCTAATTTACACCTTTAAAAAAATAGCAACTTATTATGATGAGTTGATATGGTAATAATAAAGCATTTACATAATTAGCACGTTATTTTAATATATTTCTATATTTAATACTCAAAATTTAATATTTATGTACATAAATAATATTATATCAAAAGTGCTGCTATTATTATTTACTTTAAAAATGAACATATTTTTTTCATTCATAGATAAAATATCAAAAATATAAATATCAAATTTTAATGTAAATACATAAAAATTATATGTTAATCTTCTAATAATAAAATATAATTATATAATTATTATATTGAGACGTGTGAAAAAAAAATCTTTTCGGTAACGTGAGCTCATATGAAAGCTATCTCAGCCGTTCATATATTTTCTCGGTGAATTAGGTGCATATATCGATGGTGGGCCCGGAGACGATGAGGGTGACGTGGATAACGGAGGATGATGCGCCGTCGACGGTGGATTACGGAACGGAGACGGAGAATTACGGGATGTCCAGTGTAGGGTCGACGTCGTCTTACTCCTACACGCTGCTTTACAAATCGGGCAATATCCACGAAGTTGTGATCGGGCCGTTGGTTCCGGGAACCGTGTACCACTACCGTTGCGGCGGTAACCCTTCCCGGGAGTTCTCCTTCAAGACGCCTCCTGCCAGCCTCCCCATCAAATTCGTCGTCATCGGTAAATCTCAATCCGGTTACCATACCGTTTCTGTGTTCTCATTTAAGTAGCTTTTCAAATCAAAAGTTTAACAGTTTTATAAATTTTTTTTTTCAAGCAACAGCTTAATTTTAAATTCAAATGATTTTTTATAATATAATTTATTTGAAGATAATTTCAATATTATAATACTTGAATTAATTAATGATATATTATATTTATATTAAACTTAAATTAATTACAACAACAACAGGCCTTTATCCTATTAAGTTTATCGCCATAAATCATTCGTTCTATTCTATTATATGTCAAATTCTCATTTAATTCAAATTTTCTAGTCATTTTTTATACATCTTAACCAAGTCTTTTGTCTACATTTATCTTTCTTAAAGCAAATCTGCATCTACTCTTTAACGGATCATTGACTACGACGCTTTATGTACAAACCATCTAAGACTCTAATCTTATCCGCCAATCGGAATTACTCCAACTTTTCCAACATACTCATTTCACATTTTATCTCTAAGAGTAAAGCCACTCATCCACTGAGTTCTCATCTCAGAATAACTTAATTTAGTTTATGCTTCTTTATTGGCCAACATTCTACACCATAAGTCATGTCTTACCACCATCTTATAAAATTTTCACTTAAGTTTAAATGGAACTTTTCTATCACACAATAGCCGATGCATTCCTCCACTTCAACCATCCAACTTGAATTCTACTAATAACATCTCCATCTATTTCACCATCATTTGAACAATAAAACCTAAATATCACGAGATCGCTCTTATTAATGATTTATTATTTTAATGTCTAACCTTTAGGAAACTACCTGACTAAAATTACACTTCATATATTTAGTTTTAGATCTCTTAAAACAACCTTTAGCAATGTTGACGCTTCATAATTCAAGTTTCTCTTAGACTCCTCTCTAGTCTTATCAACAAGAAGAATACCATCGAAAAGTATACACCAAGGTAAATGCTAGTAAGAACATCCATAACTAAAGCAAAGATAAGGGCTTAAAGTTGATCCTGATATAATCCAATTGAAATAGGAAAATATTTTGTCAATCCTCCTTGTGTTTGGACACAAGTAATAGCTTCAATATACATTAATTATTTGAATATAACCAATATTAACTCATTTTTGTTCTAGAACTCTCCAAAGAACATCTCTTAAAACTTTATCATGAGTTTTCTCTAAATTAATAAATATCATATGTAGATCATCCTTACGCTCTCTATACTTCTCCATCAAATCTCTTAACAAATGTATAGCATCCATAGTAGTAGATCTACCTGGTATGAAACCAAACTGATTGTGAGAAACTTTTGTATCACATCGTAACTTGCTCGATTACTCTCTCTCTCGTAATTTTAATGTATGACACATTAACTTAATTCCTCATAATTTGCACACTTTTGTGCATCACCTTTATTCTTAAATATAGACAAACAAAATCTTTATCCACTCATCATCTTTTTTTTTTTAAAATAACATTAAAAAGATTTGTAAGTCAAGAAATTCTTTGATCTCCTAAACATACTTATTGGAATATCATTAGGTCCTATTGCTTTTCATATTTCATTTTCTTTAAAGCTTCTCCTTGTTCTTATCTGATGATAAAAATAAAATTCTTTATTTTTGTTTAGAGTATTAAAGTTGCTAAAATCAATTGTACTTTCAGATCTTTCATTGAAAGTTTATCAAAATACCTCATCCATCTATTTTCAATATATTTTTCTAAGAAAAATATTTTATTATTTTCATCCTTAATACACCTCACTTGTAAGTCTTTACTTCTCTTATCACTTTGGTTTACTTATACATCTTCATCTTTTTAATCTATATAAATCACTAAAGTTAAATTTTTACATCATATATTCTTCTTAGAATCTCTACTTTATATCTCAATTCTCCAAGTTTTACATTTAAACTAAGTTTTATAACAACTTCTTATTCTTATCTTCTTGCTCATTCTTATTTTTATTAAAAGAAATTTTTTCTTTGATTCTCCAATATTTTTAACAATTTGCTTAATTTTTGCTATTTTTTCACATAATATTAGCTTCCTTATGAACAAAATATTAAGCTCTTGTAGCTTGCTCTTAAAAATATTTTTATTTATTTTCTTTAAGTGTCTCCATCTAATCTGGGATAATAATTTGATTTATTTTTTATCTTACAATCTTTTATCTTAAAATAAAACTAATAATCGATGTTGGGTCTTAAACTTTCACTTGGAATGGCCTTGATCTTTTCTGATAAACGATTTATTTTTCTTATCGAAAATAATCAATGTTTTCTTAGATTTTTTGTAAGTAATAATATCTTTCATCTCTTTTCTTAAATAAAATATTAGCAACTATAAAATCATAAAAAGGCAAATATAATATAGTCACCTTCTTCATTAATTAAAAAATCATGTATGAATATTTTAAAATCTTCACTCTACATACGTTCATTTAAATCTCCCCGATAAATACTTTTTTCTTGATAGGTATCTTTTGTATTAATCCTCTAATTCATTCCAAAATTTTTCTTGAGCTTACCTCAAACCTTGAGGGAGTACTTATAATATTGATAATCTTAGTATCAATAATAATCTTTAAAGTTATAATTCTATTTCCACATATTAATATTTATAACGTTATCTTTTGAACTTTTATATATAATCACACTTACACCATTTCTAGTTCATTTTACGAATCTAAAGTTTAAATCTATCAATTTCTTGGCCTTCTCTCCCCAACCATTTAATTTCTTGAACACATAAAATATTTATCTTTCTATGAAAATATCTATTAATTAATTAATTACCGTAAGAATACTATATTCCAAGATCCTAACCTAATTCGAGTTTCATGGACTAACTCTTTGCATCCATCCATAATGTGGGCGCACTTGAACACTTGGTAGATCGTGGCCATTTTTTTATTTTCAGCAGTATTCAAGCCATACAACCGCGCTTCGGGGGGGCCTAGCATAACACAAAGATTTAAAGGATTCATGTCATGATTATTTCGATAAATTTTATGCTAGTTATCGACTAACTATCACAACCTTTCACTTTTCACATCCGGACTTGGGACCGGCAAAGTTAGTGTTATTAAAATAAAATTACTTAATTAAAATAATTTAAGTATATTGAGTCAAAATATCTTATTCTAAATTTTCTCCAAATAATTATGTTGTGGGTTGATGCATGCAAATGTGCAATTAACAATTAATTAATGGCTGAAATGTGAAGTTGTAGGTTTGACTAAGACATGCTTCTGACTTAAACTTTCCTCTAAATTATTTATTTTTATATTATAATACACATATATACCTTACCGACATCAGTCGTTAGGGTTGTGTTTGGTTTCATATGTATATTATTTTTAAATATATCTAAATTATGAGAACATCTAATTAAATTAGAAAAACAAATATAATTAATTTATTAGATATGTATAATACATGTTTTTAATAATTATACTATTGAATGTCTAATTTAATTGTATTTGTTTATTATTTTATTAAATTGTTTAACAATATAATATATGTGACATTTGATAAATTAAATAAAAGCCCATTTTTAAAATTTTTTACTTTTGTTTTATTATTTTGATTAGATTTGAAATGAAGAATAATATATAATGGCCTAGTAACTGAAGACGCAGGTTATTTATCATATGGTATCTTAGCAATATATTTTTGTGATTTATCGTTCAGTTTTGTAGAAATATATTTATCTTAAGTCATGAATTCAAATTATATATTTTATAATTTATTGCTCATAATTATAAATAAATAACTAATAATAATGTATGTATTGACATGATAGAATTTTTTTTTTTTTTTTTTTTTTTTTTTTTGGAATGAGTATCACCCAGGGCTCCATTCATATTGTGTCGTGTAGTTTTAAGTATAATTAATTCCTGAGATTTCGGCAACAAATCTGGGCCCTTTATTTTACCCTTTTTTTTTGGAAGATTTATGATGAGGAATCAGATTGAGTTAATGCTAGCCCATGTCAACTTAGCTAAGGATAGTGAGTATAGAATAATAATTTTTATGTAACATAGAATCACAATGCAAACACATTCTCGTCTCAATTTTATAACATTTAATAAATTATCATTTAAATTTGTTTTTATATTATAAATTCCATAGAAATTTGTTAACACGAATCTCATCATACGCACACTTTCCACCCTCAGGTGACCTCGGGCAAACCGGATGGACAAACTCCACCCTCACCCACATCTCCAACGCCGACCACGACGTCCTCCTCCTCCCCGGCGACCTCTCCTACGCCGACTTCTACCAGCCCCGCTGGGACTCCTTCGCCCGTCTCGTCGAACCCCTCGCGTCCGCTCGCCCGTGGATGGTCACTCAAGGCAACCACGAGATCGAATCCATTCCCTTCCTCGAACCCAAACCCTTCAAATCATACAACGCCCGCTGGCACATGCCCTTCGAGCAGAGCGCCTCCCCTTCCAATCTCTTCTACTCCTTCGACGCCGCCGGCGGGGACGTCCACGTGCTGATGCTCGGCTCCTACGCGGAGTTTGGTGTCGGATCGGATCAGTACAGATGGCTGAAGGCGGATATTGGGAGGGTGGATAGGCGGAAGACGGCGTGGGTGTTCGCGGTAGTGCACGCGCCGTGGTATAATTCGAACGAGGCGCACCAAGGGGAGGGCGAGGGGATGCGGAGGGCGGTGGAGGAGCTGATTTATGAGGGGCGGGTGGACGTCGTTTTTGCCGGGCACGTGCATGCATACGAACGCTTTGTAAGTGGAATTAGAATTTTTGGATTATAATTATAAATTTTGGATTAGAAGGATAGACATTTATTAAATTTAATTAGGTGAGTAGTCAAACAAAAATCAAATTTTATATAACATTAATCCTATAAAAAAATTGCAATTTATTTGAAATAAAAAAATTGTTTTTGTTTTTATCTTTTTAATTTTAAAAGTATATTTATTTGATAAATTTTTATGAAATTTTAAAATAAATATTCAGAATATTCAAAAAATTATTTTGAATATTTTTAAAAATAATAATCATCATCAAATATATTTCAATTTAAATCAAAATATAAATAAAATAAAAATAAAAATAAAAATAAAAATCAGTAAGTATGAAATTGTTCCCAAATGACTTTTTTTGGTTATTTCATTAATGATGCCTTTATGTTCATCTGACCTTTTGAAATAATTGGGTAGAAATATTCTATATAAAAAAAATCGATTATAGTGCATCAGAAGATAATTAATTTATTTTGAAATAAGAGCAATTAATTTACCTTTTAATTTACGTATAAATCAAAATCACATAATTTTATATCATTTAACTATAATACAAATATTATATGTTATTTTACATGAAGAAGAAATAATGTGTTATAATTAAAAATAAATAAATAAATATTTGTATACTTGAGACTAATTTTAGCTTCTTTGCAGACAAGACTGTTCGACAACAAGGAGGACGGGTGCGGTCCCGTACACATTACGATCGGCGACGGAGGAAACCGGGAGGGCTTGGCAAGCGATTACATAAACCCGCAGCCGAGCATCTCCTTGTTCCGGCAGGCGAGCTTCGGCCATGGCCAGCTCGCCGTCGTCAACTCCACCCATGCGCTGTGGACGTGGCACCGCAACGAGGACGACGAGCCTGTTGTTGCTGATAGCGTCTGGATCACAAGCCTTGCGGCCAATCCAGCTTGCAGGAAGACAAAGTGAAGAGGTGAAGAATGATTTCTTTCTTTGGAAAAGAGGTTTTAAAACAAATTAAATAAAAAAATAACAGGAGTTAAGTGATGAGGAGTATATATGTTAAGTGCCTTGGCTTGCTAGACTGTTGTGTGTAATTATATATAGTTTTAATCTTATCTTTTTGGGGGATTTATATACATACCACACAATTCTTATACATTTACATATTTCACATCCAAACTTTAATTTTTACTTAAATAGCAAATCTTTATTATTACATCAAAAATCTACCGTTCTTTTTTCAATGAAACCTTTTTTCGTAGGAAAAGTCAGTTATGTAAATATTCAAGTGTGAAATATGTAAATCGTAGAATTAGTGTATGTATGTAAATTTCCTTATCTTTTTTAGTGAAGTCAATAATGATGTGGTAGGTGGAACAAGTTAATATTTGTAATTTTATGAAAAGATTGAGAGCACTATAAAAATATATTACTTATTTATGATTATTTTATAAGTGGGGTTCATGGGGTTAATTTTAAGAAATATTTGCAATTTTTAACTAAATATTGAATTCACTATAAAGATATTACTTATTTATGATTATTTCATATGTGGTTTTGAGGTCAATTTTATTATTTTTTTGGGATATTTATAAATTAATTATCTAAAATATATGTATTTACAAATTAATTTTTTTATCATTTTTTTAAACTATGAGGCATATGTATTTGCACATGCCACCATCAAATCATTATAAATTTTGCAAAAAATAGAAATTATGGGTTGATCTTTTGTTATGAATTTCAATAATTTGTTTATCGATTTAAAATTTTGATGTTGAAGATGATTAATTTGTAAATATATAAGAATATTTGATAGTGTATGTAAAAGTCTTTGTTTTTTTATTTTTGTAATAGCTAATATGAATAATTATATAAGATCACTACTCGATCAAAAAAAATATTATGTCTTAATTTAATTTCATTTTGTTTTGAATATAAAGTAATTACTACTTCTATCATAAAAACAAATTATTGTTTGAAGAATGCTCAACAAGTTATTTGTAGCTTAGCTCAATTAGAGCTTCTCTATGATTGTCCTCAAACAAACTTGAAAATTTATAAATATATAATTCATAAATATCATACTTGAATGATTTGGAGCATGATTAGTTTGTAATCAAGAATAATATAATTTAAAGTTGATGAAAAAACTCATTAAGAGCTTGATTAAAATTTGATAAAATATTCATTTATAATTTGAATATTTACTTCAAATTTTGCTTACAAAATTTTTGAGATGTGATTATATTAAAGTCATTCTTTTTTTATTAGATTTTTTTTTTTTGTTCATGAGCACAAATTAGTACTTTGTGCTCATTAAGATAGACATTTATTTATATCATTCAACTAAAATCTCATTTTTAATCTTTATATGCTACTAATTAATAAGCTTGATGATACTATTTTAGCTAATTAATAAGCAATTTATTCTCATTTATTAACTAATTTATCATTTAATATGAAGTCATACTTTGCTACAAAGTTAGACATTCAACTAAACATTACAATAATAATTTTATTAACTCATTTGTGATTTTTATTGCATGTTATTTAGAATCCATGAGTCGATACATAATAATGATAATTATGACTAAGATGTTGTGAATCAAATATGTTGATGTGACAAAACTATTTGTTACATTCTTTTGCCTATACATTTAGCTAGCTTTTTGAGATGCATTTATATATTTTTTACTTAACTATTATTGTCTTACTATTTTTTACTTAACTATTATTTTAAACTCTAGTTGTGTAAAATTCTTTCATAAGTATAGACCCCTTCTCCATTATTCAAAGACTTTATTCTTGATTATAGGGTGTACTTATCATAAGATATAATTAAGGCAATACTGAATTTGAATTTGAATTTGACCACCTTTCTTAACAATATAAATAAGGTCGGAATATCATCAATAAGAGAATGAACTCTAAATAGCTGTGTTTTAAAAACTGGACCAGACTAGCCGGTTCAATTGATTTGACCGTGAAGGATATATAGCGGTCAGATTTTCAAAACCGCCTTAGTATTGAACTGCTAACAGAATTAACCAGGTTCATATTTTTGAAAACCGCTAGTTTAATTAAATTATATAAATATTATATTTAAATATTAAATTTAATGAAATATGTTTTTAAAATATTATTATATGAAATTATATAATTTTAAAACTAAATTTATAATTATAAGTGAGCTTAAATTAAATAAATAATATATATTAGAGAGACAAAATTGAGATGACTTGACATCAGCTGAAGAAATAGAGAGACAATATTGAGATAAGTTGCTCCTCCAAAGGGCCTCAAGCTTATCATCAACCATCACTATACTATCAAGAATGACCCACACATACTCAGATTGGACTCGGTTCGTTTGCAGCCCTCCCTACCAAAGAGAATGTGAAGGGCTGCTTATCGTTGACCCCGGTTCGCGTAGTCCGAACCAAGTTTATCGAAGCGCTGAATGAATTTCATGCCCTAAATTACGCCGTAAATGCCCTCCTTAAACTTTGTCGACGACTCGATTTTCCAAGATGCCCTCGTGCCAATTGCGTAGTCCGAGTCTGCGAATCCGCGACCTGAGCCCCTCCTCTCACCCTCAATGCTCTCCGATCTCAAGCCCTAGATCTCTCATCCTCTTCTTCGCCAGTGGAGCTACCGTGGAATTCGGCTAGGCCTTCTTGCCCGGTTTCCTGCCGTACGGTGTATTCTTCTCTCTTCCTCGCCTTCCAGCCATGGAGGACTCCTTGGAGGATATCGGGCCCCCGGATTCATGGGAGTCAGCCGATTTGGACGAGAGAATGAGCAGGCTGTTGGTCTCATCGAAGAAGAATTCGGATTCGTTTCTCTTGATGTCTTCATCTTTGCAGGAGTTTGCTGATGAGGCAGCGATGCTATACCTCACGCCGGCCGCCGCTACGACCGCTGGGTCTTCCGGTTCAGCAGAGAGGTGTAGTGTGATTTCGGAGGATGCTTTAAGCCAGGTGGATCAGTTCCTCAGGGAGGCTCTTGAGAAGCCCCGGGAACGGATATCAAGTGAGTGCGCTGGTTCTAGATCGTTAGAAGCGTTACTTTACGTTCATTGTTATTGCTTGTATTCTTCTTTGACACGTTATTCTTTCCAGCTTGTCTATAATGCATGTATTCATGTTTGAATTAGATTTTTTATGCATTTTTGCAGGTATATTTTGATTTAGTGATAATTGTGGACCGTATATGTTTGAAGAAAGGAAGATTGTGCTTGTTCTTCATCTGCATTTTTGTGTGCATGCCAGAAATGGTTATGGTTTTTTAAATCCTGTTTGCCTGATCAATGCTTGATATATAGTCATTGAGTATTATATGCACAATGACTGGTCGTCTAGGGGTGCAATCAAGTTATGATGGGCTCAAGCCATACTTAACTTAAGCTAGACTCTAGCCATTTCATCTAAACTCATAGTTGGGCTTGAGCTCTAGTCAAGCTTGCCAACAAAGCTCAAGCTTGATCCAACCAACATCATCAATCTCAACGAGCTACTTGTTGAGCTAGCATACGCCAAACTCAAATACATTGACTTATGGTAGCAAGATTCATCTAATGGAGGAAGCGAGGGATGAAGAGGAAATGGATGAGGAGGAAAAGGTTGAGGGGTAGAGGGATGAGTTCTACCTTAGAAAGCCTTGAATGTAGTGAAGGATTTTATGGATGCCAAGATGTCAACAATGGTGGAGCATCAACAATATTAATGGTCGGGAAGAAGTCGATGGTGATGGAGGAGTCATTATTCGCAAAGGAGTCAAAAGCGGCATAAGCATTATTTATTAGACAAAGGAGGAGGAAGAGGAGAAGACGACAATGTGAATTAATCAAGTTTGAGAGATGGAGATTGGAGAGCCTAATTAATATTTTTTTTACTTTTTCATAAATTTTCTTAACATTTTTATATTTATAAATATGCCATCTTATATGATTTAATATATTTCAATGAGCTTGGAAGTCAAGTCATAAGAACCTCGAACTTTTACTCATTTTTGACATGAGCTTGCTTAAGCTTGACTTGTCAATTCATTAAGCTTAGGCTCACCTATACCCTTATGGCCATCCTGCCCTGTTGGTCTAGAGGTTGACCTAGATAACTCTAGAGGGGATACTTATGAGAACACTACAATTAGAGGCGCTCCGCAAAGAGTAGCGAGCTTAAAAAATTTAACGGTTCTTTACTTAATATAACATGGGAGGAAAAAAAGGGTTGGTTAGGGAGGTGCACATGCTTCCACTTCTCCCCTTATCAGTTTTTCTCTCAATGCTCTATAAATTTATGCTTTTAATTTGTTTATTTCATTGTTCATGGCTTTGAAATATTGATTTTTTTTTCTAAGTGTTTCAATAGCTTTTTATTCATAAAAGTGGGATTAGCATTCAGTATTCATTGTTTGTCACTATATTTTTGTTTGACTAAAAGATTCTTTATTTGTTACGCATACTTGGCATTCCAAGGGATTAGGTCACATCTAAAATCTTGTAGTCTTGCATTGAGTTTGAGCAAGCTAAACCTACATAAGCATTCTTTTTGGTCAAGTTAGATCATATTCTTTTGGACCTATATCACTCTCCTAAGCAAGCCATTCTTGTTTAGGCTAAAACCATAACTTGTGTAATTTCAAACTTAGATTTATCTAGATATCTCAATTTTGTATTTAGGTGAATCAAATTCATTTGAATACCTTTGAATGGCCCTTTCCACTTGGACATACGTAAGAAACCATCTATGTGAGCTACCTGCACTTGATAAATATTTTTTGAGCATTTTAAGCATGCCAAATCCACTAATTTTCGATGTCTGGGCCGGCCACATTCACTTAGTTCATCTTTCTCTAGGTGTATTGTATTTACCTAAAGTTGAGAACTTTGTATCTCAAATCAATTTGGAATACATCAGTTCTTAGTGGGTCAAATCCACCATGAAACTTATTACTTGGGAAAACTATAAGAACTTAAGAAATCATGCATATCTTTGATAAATGGAGTGCTTGGATCTTCTTTAGTCACTCAAAATCTTCTCCTAGAAACCTCTATTTAGATATCTAAGTTTCATTAGATGATTAGTCAATTCACTTTTACTGAATCACTCGACCATCATATCGATTAGCATTTATCTGCATTAATTGCCATGAGTTAACACATAAACTAGCTAATGGATCGAATTCTAGGTCCTAGGATTAACTTATTGTTACGACAAGTTAATTATCATAATCAATAATTTAGTTATGGTATAATGATTATTAATTTTCCAAAAGTAGATTTCATATAATCACTTATGGATCTAATTCTAGGTCTTAGGATTAACTTATGGTTACGACAAGTTAATTATCATAATCAATAATTTAGTTATGGTATAATGATTATTAATTTGCCTAAATTAGATTTCATATGGATGACAATTCATGGTTGTTATTAGAATACATTAAGGTCAGCTTGGGTCGACTATCTTCATAGTTAAATGAATTTTAAACTTAATAACTTGAGATGATAGGTTCATAAAATCTTGATCAAGTCATGTATATCTTTCTCTGATACCTCCTACAGTCTCACTCGAATATAGTGATTCATAGTGATTCACCCTCTATCTTGTTATTTGACTCTTGCCTTGAAGCATGATTTTTAAAGCCAAGGATAGTCATAATCCTCGAATATCTCGGCTTAAATTTGGAACATAAGCTTAATTCTTCGTATCAAGTGCATTTTTGGGTGTCACCGAGGATATAATTAACATTAGGAATAAAATACTTTTATGAGATTTAGAATCCAAAAGATAAAAATATAAATATAAAAGAATTTCTTTGATTAAAATGCTAGATTGTCCATAAAAATTTTCATGAGTTTTGATAGGTAGAGGTTTTCTTGAAATTTTTTGTACTTCTCTGCTTAAAGCTTTTCTTCTCATATTAATATCTTGTATAGATTTTTTTTGTTAATTTAGCTCTCAAAAAAAGAAAAAAAAAAGGAACAATGCAAAAGAGAGGGGAAATAAAATAAGACATGATAACTTTTTCTTTTTTCTTTTTTCTCAATGAAAACACATAATTGTTTGATTTGTAAAAAAGCAATGCAAAAGAGAGGGGAAATAAAATAAGACATGAAAACTCTCTCTCTCTCTCTCTCTCTCTCTTTCTATTTTCTCTTTGAAAACACTTTATTGTTTGATTTGTAAATAAATTTATGTGCATCTAATTTGAGAGACTTGACAAGAGATCAGGTGTCCAAAATTTGCCATTCTTGGATTTAGTAAGTGTTGTCATATGCTAAAATGTGCTTTGATTAGATGCAGTGTGATGTTCACTGGCAGATCTTGTGTTAATTTTTTTTAATCAAGTCAATATTGGTTTGTAATGCATCAACAACAAGGTAGTGATGGTCTTGATTGCGTGACAGTTTCATTTTTTATTTCTATTCCTGCACCTTTTGTGATATGTACTTAGCACATGAATTTTGCCATACTGGGTTCCCCTTAGATTTTCAAACTATATTTTGCTTGATGATTCCACAGCACCACCTCATTTTCACGTGGTTCCATATGCCCAATTGATCAAAGTTAATTAGGAAGGGATGTTTTTCTGAGTCTATGCTAACGAATGCTATGGCTGTTAGTTATTTTGGATTTAAGCTGTGCCCTTAGCTTAATACTCTGGAAGTTTCATGTGTTAGTTCTCAACTTAACATTGCAAATGATGTTCTTTTCTCTTTGCAATCTAAAAATCTATTTTGTGTTGTTATTTTTTCTATCTAAAAGTGAATAAACAATGACGAGGCCGTGCATTTTGTTGTTTAATGAATTGATATACGTTTTAACCTTTCTTTCTTTCGTTCAGTCGTTCTTTTTTGGCAGTCCATACTGATCAACTTTTCCTTACATTTATTTATTCTTCATTTAGTGCTATTATTTGATTATGCTATTAAATTTTAATATCATGATTATTTGTATAAATTGTTATAACTATGAAATATGAATCTTTGCTTAATACCTAAGGTTCAAGGTCCAGTAACTTCTTTCTCCGCCACATCATGTGACATTACAAAGTCACAAAGGCATTCCTAACTCTTTTGTTGAGCGCCATTACCCTAATTCTTTCTGTCTTTGCAAGAAAATGCTTATCCATAAACTTGTTTATATATTCATATATTCTATAACATGCATATATGAAAGTTTTAGCACCTTGATCCCCCTTGTAAATTTTCATATGGATGCATAAATTATTTAAACTTTCAAATAATTTAAAAAGCGTTCTTCCATTTTTCTATTCAGTCAAATCTACTGATTAAGCATTGGGTGAAAATTCCCATGATATATCTTCCTTCCCCCTTTTGCCCTTCCTACTTGATTGCAGGACTGGTTGCGTTGCCTTTCATGCTGTGAACATAGAAGTGATAGGAGGGGGTGAGCACAAATGTCATGGTCATTTCCATCATTATGTTGGATAACATGAAGGATAAGCGGTTGGACCCATTCGTACAAAATATAGTATTTTTTGGCCTTTGTACAATTTCGAAGTAATTTACTGTTAAAATCATAGGACATCATGTAAAGTGTAATTCACCACTTCTATTTTAATTTTAACTTTGCCATCTTGTCTGATAACATCCAACCTACATGAGCCAGTTCATGTTGTGGCGTTGATGGTTCTCATGCTCCACTGCATATATTTGGTGTCTGGTAGAAGTCCTCCATCTTCCGAGCTTAAAGAACATGAAAAACAAGATTGAATTTTTTTTACAATTTTGCTTTCATAGACTTTATGTTGGTGACAAACACAGATCAACATCAATAAATGCCGGATGGCGGGGACTGATACTCCCAGCTTACATCACTTGGTATTTGCAACTAACAAAATAGTCAGGCCTCGATGTTTCTTCTGCTTTTTGTTATTCTTGCATAATCCATTAATTATTCTTAGCATTTATCTGTTACAAGTTACAAGAACTATTTCCTTCTTAAATATGCTCCGCTCCCCTTTTATGATTATGTAGATATGCATCTTTGCAGTCATTTCTTGCGACTTTCAGCTTGTCCGAGAATTCTTTTTGGTGAAACATTCTGATCCTGAACCAGTTGGAAATTTGGAATTGCCTTCTTTGTTGAAGGTGCTTTAAAGTTTTGTTTGTACTTTGTGTTGCTTGTGCTGTTCTATCTTTGTTTCTCCCCCTTTATATATGTCTAAATAATGATGTATTTATGATCTATTTTGGCAATTATTTTATCATAAAGTATTTATTTTGTTTTTATTGATATAAATTGTATGCAACATTATCTACCATTTGCTTAACAAAATGATGTAACCTGACGTGAAACTTCTTGTCTGATAGTGTTATGCTTTTAAATGGGAAATCTAAGCATGATATGTTTTGGATAATTTTCTTGTTTAATTGTTAACAAACCCGTGCTTAATTAGTTTTGAGGATGGAGCAAGATATTATAAAGTTCATACGTGATCCTACGCAACAACAGCTGGTGTTCCAGGACCTTCCTACTTCATATCTGCGGCTGGCCGCACATCGAGTAGCTCAACATTATTACTTGCAGTCAGTAGCCATGCCTGATAGTGTTATCCCTGATGGGTCTGGTTCTCAGATTGTGATTCATAAAACTTCTTACTGTCGATTACCTCCAGTACGTCTTGCAGATATACCTGTTAGTTTACAGCAGGAAGATACAAACAGTTTACAGAAAATTGCAATAAAGCAGAGGCCACTCAAAAGCTCACAAACTGGTTACGGCCCCAATTTTCGTTCATCTAATCACAATAGCATGAAAACAGTGGAGGAAAGAAAAGAAGAATATAACAAGGCACGTGCTCGAATATTCAGCAACAGTACTGATGCTGGTACTACAACAAAATCAGAGGTTGAACCAGTTTTGCCTGATATTCTTCCAAAACGTACCTTGGTGACATCAAACTCTGATGATTCACTTTTTGCTGAAGCATCTGAGAGTAACCTTAAGAGGAGCATGAGTAACTCTTCTGTTGGCAACAACAGATATAGTAGAAATAGGCACGAAAAAGAACCTGTTGTTGGTAGACAGAAAACAACCGGCAGAGTGGCTATATTTCGTGATCGAGAGCTGGATCGCAAGGATCCTGACTATGATAGGAGTTATGATAGGTAATGTGATGAAGTTTTGAGTTTTATTTTTTGCTTGTATGCCCTGTCTTTTCAAGTGTTAAATGCTTAGTAGTGCATTAGATATACTTGAAGTGTTTTAATTTTAACAATTAATTCTTAGATATTGTCATAGTTTGTACCAAGTATTTTGTATTTTAACGTGTTATGTGTTGGAATTTTTTTACCTCAAGGTTTATTTTCTCCTTTTGTTTTTGAATGTGGAAGAGTTTAACCATCTTCATTTACTGTACCACGATTTGGTTTGAGAGCTTGGAGTATTGGGGTAGGGATGAATGATTAGATGGATATCTTATATAATTCTCACATTATTGTTAGTAGAAAAGAGTTAGCTATGCTATCATTTTATTTTTACAATATTTCTCATTATATATTACAACACATACATTATTTTGATGTTAATTAAAAAGATTTAGTTCTTGGAGAAAACCTTCGGTTATACATTTATTCTTGTCTTTCATTCATTTAGGTTGTTGATTTTTTTTTTGAAAAATGATCATTTACTAAGCGAGTTAAACATTTCAGTGAATAATTATATTATTAAGTTACCGTTTCAAGAAATAATAAACATTATGCATGCCACTTTTTGTCAATATCATCTCTTATTCATGAAACAATAAGAAAATATATTATAAAAGAGTAGGATCCATAGGATCCATACTTGTTTATTTTTTTCTATCTTAACTTCTTTTATTTTAATATACATTTGTTATAGGAGTCACCGACTAAATGTATTTTTGAAAACATATTTTCCAAACCAACCTTGAAGAGAAGGTAACTTTTTTCAAACCTGACTTAGACGTGTAGACAACTTTTTTATTTCTATGTTTGTGTATAGGTATGTTGCATTCCCAACCAATATCATAAGGGGTAGACTTTATTAGTCATTATGCACAAGTAATACCTCTATAATATAAATTTTTTTCATATTTTTTATCATTTTTTTAAATGTATCTTTAACTTATCACTAGGAGATCAGTTAAGATTCAAGTATAAAATGACTACATAGTGGTAGGGAAAGAGGAAGTCATTTTACAAAGTAGTTGGTAGGGGTGTAAGTGAATTTAATTGACACAAACTTGGCTTGATAAATGGATTGTGAACTTGCCTTGATAAATGAACATAAAGATTTTTGTTTTTATTATCATATTAGTAAAATTGAGGTTAGAGAGACTTTAAAGAAAATGAAGTATGAAAAAAATAGTAGGACCTGATGATTCTAATAGAAGTGCGGAAATGCTTAGGAGATCAAATAATTTTTTTGCTTATAAAATTTTTTAATATTATCTTAAAGACTAAAAAGATGCTAGATGAGTGGAGCAAGAGTTTGTTAGTTTTTTTATGCACAAGAGCATGTCGATTATAGAGGAATTAAGTTAATGTGCCATACATTAAAATTATGAGAGAGTAATTGTGCATAGATTACGATGTGACACAAAAGTTTCTCAAAACCAATTTAAATTTATGCTGGGTAGGTCTACTTTGAATGCTATGCATTTGTTGAGAGATTTGATGGCGATGTATAGAGAGAGTAAGGTGGATCTACTTATGATATTTGTTGATTTAGAGAAGGCCAATGATAAAGTTGTAAGAGAAGTGCTCTAGATAGTTCTAAAAACTGAGTTAATATTGCTTATATTCAAGTCATTAAGGATATACTAGAGCTATCACTTGTGTTCAAACGCAAGGTTGATTGGCCCAATATTTTTCTATTTCAGTTGGATTATGCTCATATTTTTTTGCTCTAGTTATGGATGCTCATTCTAGACATTTACAAGAGGATGTACCTTAGTGTATGCTTTTTGTTGTCAATTTTCTTCTTGTTGATAAGACTAGAGAGGGAGTTAACTTGAAGTATGGAGGTCAACCTAAGAGTGTAAAGGCTTTCGTTTGAGTAGATCTAAGAGAAGTGCTCTAGATAGTTCTAAAAATTGAGTTAATATTGCTTATATTGAAGTCATTAAGGATATACTAGAGCTATCGCTTGTGTTCAAACACAAGGTTGATTGGCCAAATATTTTTCTATTTCAGTTGGATTAAGCTCATATTTTTTTGCTTTAGTTATGGATGCTCATTCTAGACATTTACAAGAGGATGTACCTAAGTGTATGTTTTTTGTTAATTTTCTTCTTGTTGATAAGACTAGAGAGTGAGTTAACTTGAAGTATGGAGGTCAACCTAAGAGTGTAAAAGCTTTCGTTTGAGTAGATCTAAAATTGAATACATGTAGTGTAATTTTAACTGTAGAAGATCTAATGATTGAGTGATGACAATGTGTGATCAAGTCATTAAACACATTTAACATTTTAAATATCTTAGATATATTTTTCAAAGTGATGGTGATATAGATGAGGATTTTATTAGTAGAATTCAAGTTGGATGGTTGAAGTGGAGAAATGCATTGGGCCTATTGTGTGATAGGAAAGTGCTTCTTAGACTCAAGGAAAATTTTATAAGATGACAGTGAGATGTGCAACGCTTTATGGCGTAGAATGTTGGCCATTAAAAGAGAAAGATAAAATTAAGTCTTGCAAAGATTAGGATGCTTAGGTGGATGAGTGGATTTACACTTAACATATTGAGAAATGAATATATATGTGATAAGGTTGAAGTAACTCTAGTGGCAAATAAGATTATAGAGAGCCGCCTTAGATGATCTGGTCACATAAATCTCCGGCCGTCTGATGACCCAGTTAGGAGAGTAGCTATATTAGGCTCGACCTATGTTAAGAAAGATAGAGGTTGACCTTAAAATTATATGGTTAGGAAGTATATAAAATGACTTTAATTTATTAAGATTAAATGAGAATATGACACTTAAGAGAACTTTAGAGAAAAAAGGATACATATAGTTGACTCCTCATAATGGGTTAAAGGCTTGCTGTTGTTGCTATTAATATAATTAATACTACAACAACAATAAGCCTTTATCCACCTACGTGGGGTTGGCTACATAAATCCTTTTTCTTTTTTTTTTCTTTATTGCGTTCTATTAAATTTATTTTTATTTAATTCTAATAAAAAAAGGTCATTTTATTTATACTTCCTAATAAAATCTTTTTAGATCCACCTTAGCCTTTCTTAACATAATCCTTTTAATACATTTACTCTCCTATCTAGATCATCGGGCTGTCGATTTTTTATGTGACCAAATCATTTGAGACAATTCTCTCTAATCTTATTTGCCATTGAATCTACTCCATCTTTTTATTATAATTATTATATTGTTAATATTATTATTATTATTATTACTAGTATCATTATATTGTTGTTATTAATCTTAATTAGTATTTTCATTGATAATGTTATTATTATTATATTCTTATTATAATAATATTATTATCATATTATTTTATGATTATTATTACATTATTATTAGTATGTTATTGCACCAATATTATTGTTAATATTATTATTATTATTATTTTATACTATTATTTTTAATTTTATTATTATTATTATCATTAACATTATATTATTATTATTTTCAATTTTCTTATAAATAGTTTAAGAAATCATACTTCTTCTCCCTTCTCCTTTCCTTGGTTCAGCTTTTGCCCTATTCGATCTCTAGTGCAGCTTCGCTCCTGCACTTGCACATGCTCTACCTGGCTTGAGCTCATGGTGCTCGGTGTCGGCTGCACATGCAAGGTGTGCCTCTCACCTCCTTGGCTTTGCCTCCACGTATCCAGCTCTCTCTCTCTCTCTTTTTATCTTTCTCCATCCAACTCCCTTGCTTATATGGTCAGGTAGGTTGGTTGGTGTTCAATTGAGGCTATGACACTTGGCTTGTCAAACAAGTGTCGTGCTTTATATGTTGCCATTACTGACTGTATCCAATCTTTTGATTATTATTATTATTTTATACCAGTTATTACAAGTTGATGTTTTAAGCAGCAGCTTGTATATATTATTCCAGTATTATTTGAAGGTGCCCTGCATTGTACGTTCTTTTTGTTCATACATGATTTTTTTTGGAAGACATTTTTTCTGGCTTGCTTTGAATTTCACATTTTTGAATTGTTCTTCCATTAGTCTTTAATATTATTGAGAAGGTAATTAGCAAAGTTTCCAATAAAATTAGCAATCATAATTTAAAAGAAGAATTTCCTGCATGTTCCATAGTTTCATTCATTTTTTTGTAAGTTCCTTGTTCAGGGTTTCTGTATATATGAACTCAGATGCAGTACTTGTTTAGAAGTTGTGGAGTGCTTTATTTGTCTCCAGTGTGTGTTTGTTTTCACCAATTTATGCTAGCTAAAATCCAGGTTTACCTCTGCACATAAGGAATAAGGCAGCTACTAGAGTCCTCAATTATGTTTAAATCTATGAAAGCATTTAGGGTAATTTACCTTTCTTTTATTATTGTATTTTATTCTTTTTTCCAGGTATATGCAAAGGTTTGATCCTGGGTTTGGATTTAACGGAGCACCTTATACAATGCAACCCTTATATACGCCAGCAGTCAACTACAACTCTGAATTCCCTCAGCTCGGGTCTATTCACAGACCTCAAATATCTATTGAACACCAACCAAGACCTGCCCCTCAACAACTACGGGGGCCTTGGCCAACTGCATCCACATCTTCTACCGTTAACTATGGTCCTCCAGAAGGCTTGATGACACAGTATAATCCTGGTCATGTTGGTGCTCACCCAACATCATCTGTTTTCTTACATTCTCCTCAGTTTTCTGTCCCTCCACGTCCAATGTCATTTCTACATGCTCATGAGCAAGTTCAATATCCACAGGTTTGTTACTCATTATTGGTTTCTTTTCTGATTATCATGTTCATGCATCTGGGTTTTTTTGGATCTTATTATAAGTTTGATAACGTGCCTTGTTAGAAATTGAATACTTACAACCTTCACTTGGGCTTGAAATCTCTTCATTTTACACATATTAAAACATCATTAAACATTTTCATAATCAACGAAGTGTAGGTATGAGGAAAATACAATCACTGTGATTGAATTGGTTACTACTTTAACTAGGCGTTTGCACCAGGTATTGCAGTATGTGTGTTTGAGTTTTACCTATATTTGAAGAATTATTAAGAGGGTGGGCCTATTTTATATAGGTTTGACTATCAGTAAATAGACATTATCAAAATTAATATTTTGTGAATAATCTATTTCTAGAGGATTCTAAAATCTAGCCTTGAGTATTAAGTGGTTGAACTATATAAAATCTCTCATCTTATAGTAACCTGGATTTTTTTTAATAAGAAACAGCCTGAAAAGTTATATGACTGATTTTACTTATCATTTTTATAATTCGGTTTGACATACTGATTGAAAATCAGGTTGTACTGTAGGAAATATTTTTTCTTATGTTAATTATTTTTTTAATACTTATAGTCAAATACTTAGTTTTAAGTATTTGAATAATGAATATAATGTGTGCTATCGAGAAATGTCTTCATAAGATATGTACCACTTATTTTGCAATATGTCTTGGGAGAGTTCCAATTTCTTCATCTCTGCTACTTGTCTTACATTTTTTTTTATTTTGGTTTAATTTAATTGAAAATTATATTTAATCTACATTGCATTTGTTGTGTTAGTTGACTAATAATAATAGTTTAAAAGGAGGAGAATCAGAGGTTATTGATTTAGCTCTTGTATGTCTCGTCATCACTACATAGTGGTGACTAATCTTCTATTTTGGCTAGAAGTGCTTGCTTATTTTTTTCTTTTAAAGCTTTGTGAAACAAATTAACTCAATTATTTTTTTAGATATAAATTTTAAAAATAAAATATAGCAGATATTCGTGTAGGTTAATTTATTTAATTTTTTGGATAAAACGTTAAATATTTTGGTCAAACTTTTTTATTGGGTAGAATCAGTGAAATTGAAAAGGTCCAAATAATTTTAAAAAAAACCATAAACTTACTATTGGAATTTATATCAATAAGAATATATAGATTAAATATGGAAAAAGTTATTTTGTGAAAACAAAATAATTATTTCAATAAATTATTATTTTTTAATGCTTCTAGGAAGAAAAAAATTCAACAATTATTGCTGCCTAAACTTTTTGAATTTTATAAAATATAGAAATATTTATTTTTCTACATCTCTTATTTTGGATGCAGTGATGTCCTCTACATTTATCCCTTAATTTAAGTAGAAGTTTTTCTCCTCTCACCTTTTACCATTAGATCTATCTTCCTTGAGCAAATCTTATATATATTATAGCTCAGGTAATTGGTGTAATGGTAAAAGTTGATAGGAGTAAGCAGTTTCTACTCAATTTAGAAAGATATTAACATAGAGGTCACTGCTCCGTGCGAAGTAGGTGCTATAAAAAACAAATGTTTCTTATTTTTTTTAGAATTTAGTCATTTTTAGGCAATGATTTTTGTTGGATTTTTTCTTCTTAGATGCATTTAAAAATGATTTTTTTGTTATAGTGATAATATTTTTAGCACATAATGTTTAATATTTAATTTTGAGATTCTTGTTAATATATTTACTTAAATAACTTTCACTAGTAAGTTTAATTTCAATTGAGCTAATGTATTCTAAGAAAGAATAACTTTCACTAGTAAGTTTAATTTCAATTGAGCTAATGTATTCTAAGAAAGACATGAACTTGTGAACTTTTTCAATTCCAATGATCTACTCAATTAAAACAATAAATTTGCTAAAATATTTTAAATTTTTTTCCAAAATTATAAATAAACTAGCATAACTTCTATTTTACTATATTTTCAAAATGATGATTTGAAAAGTAATATTAGTCATAAAGAAAATGACCAATATGGTTTCACGACTATTTATAGGGAATATTTTAGTTCCAGATTATATAAAAGTTCAATTAAGTAGCTAGACTTTAGATGTTTTACGAAGCTAAAATAGTCTCACAATTAAAAGTTCCACATTCAAAAGTGATGGAAATTGAAGGTAAATTTAACAGATGGTATTAAAAATGATGGTATTTTAGAAATTAACAATTTTTATATTTTTTGTAAGAATTAAATTTTTTTCTTTTTCTTGTTTTCTCATACACAATAGCCAACTTTATGTACTGTTTGATTGGATTTAAATTATATAAGTTGTTGAGAGGTTTTTTAAAATAAATAATTTTGTTTCTGTTTTTACTAAAAAATAATTTTGATATATCATAAAAAATTCTAGCTGATCTGGCATGAATTTTGATGAGATGTGTTAGAATTTTTTAGGATTATGTTGAGGATCATCCAATCTTCAATTTTAATAAAATTAAAGTCAAATTGAATGTCTTGATAAGACGAACACATTGACGTCAAAAGTGATTTGAGTTGAATCCACTTTAGCTCTAATTAAGTATTTGAAGCATAATTGGAAGCTTCAAAGCATTATTTGAAGGGTTAAATAATTATTGAATTTGGCATGCTTATAATTAAATTGATTGATTTGATGAGAGAAATCTAACAAGTCTAAGATCACTCAATTTTGAGATCATTAAGACACTTAAATTTTAAAAGAATTATTTATGATCAAATCAACAAAGATCATCTGATAGGGTGTTTTGATATTTAGATTAAATTTATCAAGATACTACTCTGAAAATTTTATAATTAGGACCTCATTTTTTCTTGAAAAAAGAGGCGGCAAGCTGAGAGTTATGTTTGAGAGTTTAAAATTAACAACAACCAATAGTTATTGTTGATCACCATCATTAACTGTTGTAACCCAATCATTATCATAAGACTGTTTTAGCCATATTATTCTTATGTATTATTGTTGCCTATCTATTGCATAACAAAAGGATAAACAAGTTTCCAAATTTTTATAACTCTATCTTCTCTAATTAGGGAGAAAAACTGAATTTATAACTTAAAATATATAATGGATTATTTTGATTGAGTTAGACTAAGTGATTTTTTTTTTTAGTTTTTCAATGAAAATATTATTATCTTTTAACATTTTTTATGTTTGTTGAATATTCATATTGCATTAAGATTTAATTTATCTATACTATTGAGAAATTTTTAGAATGCAACAGATTGATGACATTTGCATGAATCATTCCTAACATTATTGGCAGTAGCTGACTATCAATCTCTTAATTACGGAAAACATCATTTATTGGGAGGACGCAATACAATTTTACTATTGGAAAATGTATGCGTTGGATGGAATAGCATTATGCTCAAACTCTTGATTGAAGCTGGACAATACAGGGGGACCATCACAATATGGGGGAAATCACCCACCATTAAATTAACATTATGTCACGAGTGCTCAATTTGATGCTATCCATGCCATTCCCCCTCATCGTCATACTCAAGTGGATTTCTTAGTCAATGCAAGTTTAACACATTATCTTTATGCTGCTCAATCGACCTGCAATCCCTCAGTAATAGGTTTGACTTAATTCAACATCGCCTTACCAAATCCCCTTATCATGTCCTATGAGATGAATTTTGATGATTTGTATTTTTTAAAGGAGAAAAAGCAACTTACCCCGCATTGAAGCTTTCAAGAATCTTTGCTTTTGTTTGGAGCAATTCTCTAGTATTCTGTTTCAATGAGATTTAAATTTTCTGCAATCAGTCTTTATGATGGGATCTTAGATCCTTATGGGTATGTCGACCACTATAAAATAATAGTGCACATTGAGCAAGCTTTCTATGCCGTCACCAAGTATTTTCTATAACTCTTAAGTGATAAGCTCGGACTTGATATAACTTTCTTTCTAGTTGAACTATTTATAATTTTGTTGAACTAACTAGGCTTTTTGTTGAACAATTCATTATTTCGAAGGATGATCATGGGCTCTTTCCATCTTTTTGTAATTCACAAAAATGAAAAAAAATCTTTAAAATATTTTCAAATATTTTATTATGAAGCTCACCAAATTTCAGAATTGATTTAGAGTTATCATGAGATGTATTTTTTGGATGTTGAGACAATCCGCGTTTATACTGATCTTGTTCATCGTGCAGAAGCACACATTATTACTAATAAGGCATTGGGGCACATTGGAAATAGTTCAAGCACGTGTAAAATAAATGCAAAATTACTCAAGGTGTTACAGTAATATTGCAACTATAAAAAGATAAATAGTTAAAGGATCAAAGATGTTCTTATAGTTCATTAAACATACTTAGAATTAACATTGATTTTTGGTTTGCCTTTTATGTTCGTAGTAGTTACGCTACAGATCGCCTTTGGAGAAAATTTTTTTGTTCTTTTAAAAAAGATTATGTAACAAAAAGTACTTTATCTTAGAATTCAAGAGTTTTCATGACATATATCTAAGGTTAAACAATCATCATAGTTCTTCTTCCTTCCTCATCGTGTACGAGGAGAATATTTCATTCAGAGAAGGGTGATTTTCTCTTCTTAAGATTTAGATTCAAATTTGATCAAAATCATTGTTAAGTCTTGCTTAAAATTCAAAGATTTCTCGTGGTTTATGGTTTGAGATCTTAGTTGTAGTTATGCTAGATATCACCTCATTCAAAAAGTTTTTTTTCATCTTTTAGAGAAGATTTTGTGACAAAAAATTCTTTACTTTGGATTTAAGAAGTTGTCATGACAGATATGACAAGAGGTAGACCATTGATCCACATTGTCTTTCTTTCTACAGCTCGCATGGGAGAGAATACTTCATTCAGAGAAGGAAGATTTTATTTGCTTAAGATTTGGATCTGAATTAGATCAAAATCATTGTTTAGTCATCCTAAGAATTCAGAAATTATCTCTTGTCCAAAAATTGTTTAAGGGTTATATCATTCTCATAGCATGGTTATTTGATATTTTAGTAGTAGTTTAATTCCAATAAATAAATTTTTATGGCATTAAAATATTTAATGATGGGTAGGTTATCTTGTTTGGCAGCAGTGTTGAGCTTTGTCTCGATTTTATAGATGAGTGCAACATCTTTCACCACAGAGTATGTTTATTTAATTGTATTTCAAACTTTTTTTTACAGTGGAGAGGATAAAAAAAAGTTTATTGATCTTTGATAACATAGTCTTCCATAACTATATTATGATCATGGAATTGGCTTCATCCATATATATGAATATTAGGTCTTTAGGCTCCAGAGGTAGATCCACAAAGTGTTAGATTTTTTTACTTTCTTTTCAGAAAGTTAAATATAATTTGGGATTATTTAAGAATAACTATTTTTTTCAGCAATGAGATTTTGAAATCCTTAGAGTTTTCCCTTGGTTTTATTTTCAACATTAATTGTGGTTGACTTCTTTGAAAAATAGTCATGAAGCTAGACATAGTGAATGAAATAAGAATTCGATAAGAGAAATAAGTCTGAATTGAGAAAGTATAACTTTACAGAAAGAGAATAAATGTTAGAAGGAAAATCCTAACTTCACTATGATACCATATAAAAAATAAATTAATATAGAAAAACTCTCAAGATTTTTTTTGCTCTACATTATACAACATTGCAGAATACTGTCATTGCCAGGTCCCAAGTTCTGGATGAGAATAGTGGAGGGTTGCATTAGGTAGTCGATAGCTAACTTAAAACTTGTTGAACAATTATGACATGAATCCTTTAAAATATTATGTTAATTCTAAGGTGTTCCTTGAAAGCGATGCATCGAATGTCTTGAATACAGTGAAAAGTGTGCAAGAGCCACTGCACCGACGCTTGGGTGTAGTGCTAAATAAGCAAGGGTTTTCACATTATGGACAAATGCAGGCAAATAAGCTAGTCTATGAAATTAGAATTATGATAAGAATTTGAAAAATAGGTACTCTTAAAGGAAAATTAGTGGAATTAATAGATATTATGATTCATGGAAAGATAAATATTTTATGTATTCAAGAAACTAAATGAGTTGGGAGAAGAAAAGAAATTTTCCTATTCTTGTTGGAGTTGTGCTTGAAATGATATAGGAGTAATTATAGATAAGAGTTTGAAAGATAATGTTATGAAAATTAATTGAGGTGGAGATAGAATTATAGCGGTAAAAATTGTTGATGTTAAGATTATTAGTATTATAAGTGTTTATGCCTCTCAAGTAAATTTGGATGTATGCTCAAAAGTAAAATTTGGGAATGTCATAGGAGAATCAATATAAATTATATCTCTTAAAGAAGAGTATTTATTAGATAAGATATTGGTAGAGTTGTAGAAGATTTTAAAACAGTATAGTGAGTATGGATATGAAGTGCTAATGAAAGATGTAGGATTTATTTTAGTTTATGATTTTATAATTGCTAATACATTATTTAACAAAAGAGATGAGGATATTTTCACTTATAAGAATGGATTTAGTAAAACACAGATTGATTATTTTTTTATAAGGAAGATAATTTGTTTATATTGTAAAGATTATAACGTCATTCCAGGTGAAAATTTAAGCACTTAACATCGATTATTATATTTGGATTTTAAGATAAAGAGCTCGAAGATAAAAAGATAAATCAGCATTGCCTTAAGATCTGATGGTGGTATTTGAAGAACGGTAGTAAAAATATTTTTTGGAGTAAGCTACATGATCTTTGAATTTTGGATGTTCATGAGGAAGCTAATGTTATATGGGAAAAAGTAACAAGTGAAATTAAACAAACTGCAAAAGATAATGCTTGAAGAATAAAAAAAATTCTATTTAATAAAAATAATTGGTAATGGAGGCAAAATGTACAAGAAAAGATAAAAAAAATAGTTTTCTTTAAAAATTAGTTTAGATTTAAAAACTTAAAGAATTGAGAAATATATAGAATAATTGTAGGGATTCTAAGAAGATAATATGAGATGCAAAGAATTCAATATTTAGTAATTTATATGTAGATTATATATTAAATAAGGCAAAAGATGTTTGTATAAGTAAAGAAATATGAGAAGTATAGATTAGTTCAAGTGAAATGCATTATGGATAAAGATCCTAAAGTATTTTTTTTAGAAGAGGATATTCAACATAGGTGAATGATATATTTTAATAGACTTTTCATTGATAGTTGTGAGAATATGAATGACTTTAGTGATCTTAGTACCCTAAATAAAAATAAAAGTTTTTGTTTTTATCATTGTATCAATAAAGTTGAGGTTAGGGAGGCTTCAAAGAAAATGCAGTGTGAAAAAGCTTTGGGGCCTGATGATATTCTAATAAAAGTGTGGAAATGCTTTGGAGGTCATGAAACTTTTTTGATTTACAAATCAAATTTTTTTAATATTATTTTAAAGATTAAATGATGTAAAATAAGTGGAGAAAGAGTTTGTTGGTTCATATTTTTATGAATAAAGATAATGCACAAAATGTAAATTATAGAGGAATTAAGTTATTGTGTCATACGTTAAAATTATGGGATAAAGTAATTGAACATAGGTTAGGACGTGATAAAAAAATTTCTCAAAATTAGTTTGGTTTCATGTCGTGTAGGTCTACTATGGATGCTATTCATTTATTGAGAGATTTGATGTAAGAGTATAAAGATAGGAAGGAGGATCTACATATCATATTTGTTGATTTAGAGAATGCATATGATAAACTTCCAAGAGAAGTGCTCTTTGGAGTTCTAGAGAAGAATTGGAGTTAATATTACTTATATTTAAGTCATTAAGAATATGTATACTAGTGTTGTCATTTGTGTTGAAACACAAGGAGGATTGATCAAGTATTTTACTATTTCAGTTGGTTTACGTTAAGGATCGGCTTTAAGACCATATCTTTAGTTATGGATGTTCTTACCAGAGATTTACAAGAGAATGTACTTTGTTGTAAGCTTTTTGCTTATGATATTCTTGTTGATAAGAGTAGAGAGGGGGTTCAAGAAAAACTTGTATTATGATGGTCAACCTTAGAGTCTAAAGCTATTCGTTTGAGTAGATCTAAAGCTGAATAATAGAGTGTAATTTTAGTTGTATAAGATTTATTGATAGAGTGGTGATAATGGGTGAATATGTCATTATGAAGAGTGAACGTTTTAAATATCTCATGCCCATTGTTCCAAGTGATGGTGATATAGGTTGGGATGCTATCAGTAGAATTCAAGTTGGGTGGTTAAAGTGGAGGAATGCATCAGGCTTATTGTGTGATAGGAAAGTGCTGCTTACTTAAGGGAGATTTTATAAGATGGTGGTGAGACTTGCAATGCTTTATGTTGGCCAGTTAAAGAAGTATAAAATTAAGTGCTATAGAGATGAGGATGCTCAAGTGGATTAGTGGCTTTACACTTAAGAGATAAAATGAGGAATGAATATATATGTGGTAAGGTTGGAGTAGCTCTAGTGTAGCAAGATTAGAGAGAGTTGCTTTAGATGGTTTGGTCACTTAAAATGTGGATCGTCCGATGACTCAGTTAGGAGAGTAGATGTATTAGATTCGACCTATATTACGAATAGTAGAGTAGACCTAAAAAGATATGGTTATGAAGTATAAAAGGTGATTTTAATTTATTTGGATTAATTGAGGATATGACACTTAATAGGACACATTTGGAGAAAAAGATTTGTGTTGTTGACCCGACATAGTGGGGTAAAGGCTTGTTGTTGTATTATACAAGATAGAAAGTGTATATATATATATGTATATGCAAATTCAAGGGAATTACAAAATAGGAATAAATAAATAAAAAGTGATGAAAAATAAGAAGTGGGTGGTGGTCCTATAGGGATGGACAGATTGTAATTTGATTGCCATAAAGAGATTGATCTACCAGTATAAGAGCTTGAGCTGTGTGTCTTAAGCTCTTTATCATAATTGAAGAGTGAAGTCCACTTTGGATGAGAGAGCGTGAATGAGGGCAGTACTGTTGGAGAAATTCAGCATGTTCTAATTTGATTGGAAATCAAGTTTTATTTATAACACATTATTGTGCAGGTTAACTAACAATAAGAGTTTAAGAAGATAAATAGGATTTAGCCTTATTGAATGTCCTCTTGTATGCTGTTACTTTTTCACGTTTAAGTGCTGACGAATGTTCTGCTTTGACTAGAAAATGTCTATTCCTCTTTCTTTTAAAAGTTTTCTGAAGTCTATTATTTTTGTAAAAATGCATTAGCATTATATATATATATATATATATATATATATATATGTTTGTTTGCTCCCCTTTCACACTTGATTCATGAAACTCTCATACTCTCCTTCTACACCTAACTTTCTGAATCCCTCGTTTTCATTTCCATTCCACATCCAAAATTTTGAAACTCCTCTTTCTTTCCACAAACGAATTTTCAAAACCCTCATCTTCTCTCCTCTTTCATCCAAATTTTTAAATCCCACTCTTCTCCACCTTCTACATCCCAATTCATGAAATCCTCTTCGTTTCTCCTTTCTTGTCCAAATTCGTAAAACCCTCATATTTTTCCATTTCTTACCCCTTATTTACAGAAATCCTCATCTTCTCTTCTTTTTTCCCAAAATATCTGAAACTCTCATCATTTCCCTTACCACAACCAAATTCTTGAAACCCTCATGGGCTCATCTTTTTTCCTTTTGCATTTAAATTCTCAAGACCATCAAGGTAAGAGGCCTCCACAAGACCAAGAAATGGGGAAAGCTTGGCGTTATGCATGATTTGCTTAAAGTAGACCAATGTTGTGCAAAATTCTTCCACTTGAGATAAAAAAACTTGTAGCATCTTTTGAGTATGTTCTTGTTGTTCAAAACTTTATTTGGCATTATTTCTCCCACCAAAGAGATGACATTTAAAAGCATTATTGGAATTTAGGACCTTATCAACTAATTCCTACAAATACTCTTGATTACATTGAAAGAGCATATTGGAATTTAGGACCTTATCAACTAATTCCTATAAATACTCTTGATTACATTGACAAAGTGAGATACTAATGTGACTATTATGATTCTCTAAAATATCATGTTGAATAAAACAGATATTTAAGTAGGGTAGTTTATTTAATTTTTTGGAAAAAAATTTAAAGATTTTGGCTAAATTTGTTTTTTAAGTTGGGTAGAATCGTTAGAATAAAAAAAGTCTGTAAGTTCTTGCCCTGATATCACTATAGTAGAAAAATATCACTTTTAAGGCTTCTAAGAAGAAAATAATACCTGATAAATGTCATCTCCTATAAGTGCTTGAATTCCTAAAAACAAACAAATCTTTTACAGCTCTTGATTCGCATGTACTCTTTTTATTATCTGGTTGGTTTGCCTTAAGCAAAATTTATATATGTTATAGTTCAAGGCAAAATTAGTCTGATGGTAAAAGAAGAGAGCGAACACTTTTTGCCCCGATCATAGTAGGTTGCATGCAAAGTGGGAGTTGCATAGTAACATATATTTTTGATTTTTTTTCAAATTCAGTCAGTTTTAAGTGTGATATTTGTTGTTTCATGTCATCATTAAAAATGATAATTTTTTACTGTTGTCTTATTATTTTTAGAACTTGAAAATTTTAATATATAAATTTATATTCTTGTATTAATATATTTATTTAATCAATTTTTATTAATTAGATTAATTTAAGTTGCGCTAAAATATTCCTTGAATGTCATGAAATTGTGAAATTTGTTCAGTTTTGTTGATTCTACTCAATTAAAAGAACAATTTGGCCAAATATTTTAAAATATTTATCAGAAAGTTTAAATTAAATACTCTACTCCTATCTCTGCTTTACTTTAGTTCGAAAATGATGATTTTGAAGAATAGTATTATTCACAAAGTTATGTATCACACACACACTCACACACACACACACACACACACACACACAAGCGAACACCTTTTTGGCCAAATGCAGAAGGATCACTGCGAAGTGAAGCAGCTGTAGCCTTTATCCTCCACAAAGTTAATCAACCTGCATTTTTTCAGAACTTGGATGTCTTTTGATAAGAAATGGTTTGATTAGTTGTATGATTAATTTTATTTGTGATTTTTATATTTTGGTTTAAAATATATATTATGTTATATATATATATATTGCGATGCTATGCTGATTGTTTTGCAGTTTCATCTACAGCAATCTGAAGCAAACATTGGACTAGCCCGGCCCCGGTAAGGGGGCCTGGGCATGCCTGCACCTGCCAGCCCGATCTCAGCAGTCTTACTGATCTCAGCGGCTGGCGGGAGTATTGCAGGCAAAAAGACCGGGATCAGCTGGGACCATTCAATACTAAAGGCTTAAACGAATGAACTATTCCAGCTTCCTTGGTTTCTGCTTCTTGCATCACAGATGCAGGAACTGCATTGAGTCGAAGTTAGTCCCTTCACAAACTCCAGTCATTTGCTTTGTGAGCTAAGGGGTGGTGGCAACAGATGGAATGGCTACTGCTCAGATTTTGTACATATTTGCCAAGGATGATGATGGTTTGATTCTCGGGCACCAAATTGTTTTGTTTTCATTGACAAGATTCTCAGCACGCTACTGGTCCTTAACTATTCTATTTTTATTGCAGCTGCTGCAATATTGGGAATGGTCGTTTTACTCTTTTGACCAAAGGATGTGATGGCAAGTCACAGGTTTGCATTTTGTTACCCTTGCAGAAATAGTCTGGTTAGTGTTTTTGGCAAATTTTGTTATGGCCAAGAATCATTCTCATAAATTATTGTGTTTTATGTCCTCAAATTAGATGATGACGAAGGCCCTGTACACATTTTGTTGACATGAATGATTGTTTGTTTTAGATAATGATACCCATTTCTTATTCTGAAAAAATATACACTTCAAATCTGTAGAAGAATAGTGGTTTCACGTCCAATCCCATTTTGAATCCATTTTTTTATTATGTTTGGCATGAAATTTAAAATATTTTTTTATACGCATTTATTATTAATAAAAATATATATTCAATATATCTCCTCATACCATTAAATTATACCCCAGACGCTGCTGCTGCCTTTGGCCAATTACCAAATCCGCCATTTCCATTGATTGAACTTTTCGAGAACACAATGCTATTTCTTCTAAAAATCATCTGGCTGTACTCATCTATTCCCAGCTCAAGCGAAGTCTTGGAGAATATCTTTTATTGTATTTTATTTTAGGAAAATTTTATTTATTTTTAAATGTAGGCCATTGGGCATATTTTTTTTCACATTTATGAAGTATGGTTAGTCGATGTTATCATTGTGCTGATGGTTTTATAGATTAGGTAAAATTGTAATATCATTATATGGATGGATGAGACATTTTATATCTTGTGTTGTCAGTAAGTCAAAGAGAGGTTTGGATATGTATGGGGTAAGGATATTCCATTTTTTTTTATAAAGTAAGAGTTGTTTAAGAGTTTAATTAGGAGAAAAGTCCTACCAAATCTTAAGAAGCTTGACCTCAAATACCCTTCAATATCTGCTCTTCTTCATGCTTTAATGTTATTGGCTAAAATCTGGATCTTGACCCACAGATGAGATTGCTAAAAAAAATCCGTTTAAGTAGTCAAATTTGATTCTACATTGTTTTGGTGTCTGAGTAAAAGTGATAGAGATTATAATAGATTTTTGTTAGCGAAGCATATGATGCATAGTGAATCTTGATTTGATTTATTGTGTAAATTTTTTGGGAGTTGAGTTTTATGCATACCAGATTTATTCTACTCTTCTTACTGTAAGATAGTGGATGGCACTTAAAAGACAGCAGCTCAATGCCCACTTCCGTTCTTATTATGGTGTGACCATTATATAAGAGGATAAAACATCTATAAGGAGGTTCTGTTGGAAAAATATATTTGGATGGTCTAAACTACATCAAATGTTTAAAGAAACCTCGGTGAGAACGTTTTGATCTTTTACTGTAATTATATAAAGAATTAACCATCAGCGTCTGCTAAGCAAACTTAACAGTTCCAGGCACATCACAGATCAATCCGAGAGATCTACATCCACATGTTAGGAATTTGTCGACACCGAAATGGTATTATATGAGTCATGGAGTATAATTAGTCCAGGAATACTGAACATAGGAACAAGTAGCAATGGATCCACGGTCTCGGATAACTTGACCTGAATAATTTTCGGATTGAGTTTAGGTTAAACAATCTAATTCGTTTAATTTTTCAGATTAAATTTAGGTTTACCTGTCAAATTGAATTTGACTTGCCTACTTGTGATTGGCCTGATTTTTATTCTAAATATATGTTTAAATGGGTCAATCGGGTTAGTTTTGAGTTAGTCATGTTTGTGTTGATTTCTTTGAGTTTTTCAAGCCGTTAGGTCGGTCAAATAATTTGAGTCATTCAATCATTGAATGAGTATCACAATTACTTGAGTTGTGTTTGCATATGTAATCATGCCATTATGATAATTGTCATTTATTGATGCCCCCTTACTTCCTATTGTTTCTTAGAAACCAAGTCTTATTCATCTCAACAAATCTCATATTTTTCAATTTTACTTCATCAACACCCTCAAACTTAGAAGACATTTCTTTAGATGAAAGTGAATTCTTCATATTTTTCAAGTTTATGGCATCTCTTTTATACAACATAATATCCTGAAAATATGAGATAAAGAACACAATAATGATAATAATTCTCATCATTTATAATCACATTAATATTTATCAAAACTTGAATAATTAAGCTAAAATAATTCATATATGACTTGACTGACCTATTTTCTAGTATGTTTAATAAATGCATATTTTTTACTTTTGGTGAATGTTACAAACAATGAATATATTGAATCTATAATTTTTTAGTGATTTTTTCTTCATGATATCCCACCAAAGTATAGTCCATGAACACAATTAGATCATTATAAGTGCTTTTCATTTATCTCCATCTCATCTTCACTCATACATGACATTTTTGAATGTCTTATGAGTTCTTCTATTAGTCCTTCATCTTAGTTCTATAAAAAGCTTTTTAGATCCATCAAAAATTTCAATCTCAAATTTTATAGCCATCTATCTAAATTTGTGCTCTAATATCAATTTGTTCCATGAAAGTGCCACAACACAAGATGTTATAATGTAGCCAATATCACAAATTTGACCTGATCAACGGAGAAATTACAGCTGCATGACACCCATATTTTGATATTATGTTCCATCACAGAACAAGGAATTTTTTTTTTTTTTTTTTTTTTTGGACATTTGTAATTTAATCATCTACTGTTCGTTAAGAATTTGTAATTTAACTTCGGTTGAAAAGTTAAAGGCTACCAGTACTAGATGTTTGGTAGAGAGCAGGGATTTTCTCTTCAATCATTTCATGTAGTGATTAGTAGTATCTCTTTGTTTTGATATTGATATTTTTATTTAACAATCTATATTTATTTTTTTGAGTTTTTTTTTTTTGGAATTTTGAAAGATTTAGATGCTTAATATATAATTCTTATGTATTTATATACGGAATATTTAAAATTTGATATTTATAAATATAATATTTTTTTTTATGCAAGAAAGTGTAGTTTTTTTTAAAAAATTAATTATGGTGCTATTTTTGATGTAATATTAAAAATTTAAGTATTATTTATATAAATATTAAAATTTTTGAAGTTAAATATATAATAATTGTATTATGTGATGTCTCTTGAATTTTTTTTTTTTATGATGATTGTAATTAAGGTTTTTCTTGCCTTTTATTTACAAATAACAATTAAATGAGGATGTGAAAGTAATTTTGTTTACGAAAAGAAAGCATGAATGTTATAAACAACAATGTATATTATTACACTTTAGTTTTATTTTTTTATTAATTAAATATGGTTAGTTTGAGATTTTAATATTGTGGGAGATAATAAGTACATTTTCCTATGTCTCCAATTAATTACAATTTCTTTTTTATATTTAAGCAAGTAAAGTTCAAATTGAACACTTATATTTCTGATGCATCTGCGATAAGTCTGATATAAAAATTCTATTGTAAGGAAAAAAAAAAAAAAATCCGGCATTCAATATCCCTGTTTTTAATGAGTCAAAGCTTAGCGTGAGGTGTATAAATTTAATTAGGCGTAATTGTTGACTAGTTTGATCTAATTTTAATTAGAGTTACAATTGACTTATTAAATTTAATTCAAGTAAACATTTATTTTATTTTAAATCATATTTTATATTTTAAGACAAATTCATAATTCATATTCACATACATACATCAATATATATATATATATATATATATATATATATAGTAACATTACCTAAAATTCAGTAATAATAATATTTATTTTTTCTACCAAATAATGCAATGCTTAATTGATGATAATCAGCCGATTTATAAATTTATAATAAAAAAAATGAGGTTTTTACATACATGGCACACCAAATATGTGTATTTATTTATTTAACATCTCAAATTTATAAATTATTTATATAGCACCTAAAAGTAGTATAGCTGCACAAAAATAGAATTCTGTCCCGTGAACCTCATTCTAAAATCATATCTCTTCGTCTCACCTCCTTCCGAAAGCCTGTTGCTTTTCGCTCAAGCGGAAGCCCAAAATCGTTGATTTCTAGAGTTGCATTTTCAAGTTGAACCGAGAAATCGTCAATCGTGACCTCCCGCTGCATTTGTAATTTGCGAGGTATCACGGGAAGGAAAGTTATTCATGAACAATTTTTTTACGGCAATTTCTGCTTGTTTATGGATTTCTTCCCTAATTGCCGCTCTGTGATTACCTATTTTACTCTACTCGTTCAGCGTGATTTTTAGTGGAGACTCAAATGAAGACTAACATAGTGCAGATTAAGCAAATATAAAAGGTTTTTCGTGCTACGTATGTAATTTATAAGTTTGGGATGTTAAATAGATAAATACACATATTTGATATGCCATGTATGTAAAAACACCTAAAAAAATATCAGCAATGAAATAACTAATATCTATTTTTTTATCAGCAGTATATTTCAATTAAAACATGCCCATAATTTTAATTATTTAATATTTTTTGAAAAAAACCTGATGCAAACCAATTAGCAATGAATTTAAATTAGAACATATATTTTATGAATAAAAATTAAAATAAAATTTAAAAGAAATTTTTAAAAAAATCCAATGTAATTTTATTTTTAAGCTCCTTATTTAACATCTTTTAAATTTTAAAAAGTGAATAAATATCTTTCATAAGTTTAGATTTATATTCTACTTTTTATAATAGAACGCATTTAAATATTATTTATAAAATTTATGCCATAGATTAAAATCCACATGAATTATTTTAATTATTTTCTCTTCTTAATCTTCATAATGCATTTATTTGAACCAATCTTCATAATGCATTTATTAAATTAATTAATCATTAATATAAATTTTATTAAATTAATCGATGATCAATCATTTATATTTATATTTATTAATCAATTATTAATTAGTTATTCAATAAACTATTTAATTATTTATTAATTATGAAATAAAAGTACATTAATCAATATTTTAATTTTTATTTATTTATCATAAATTAGTCAACTTTCAAATCTATAATAATTATAATTAAATTTATTGATTTGTAATTAGCATATTAACATATTAATTAACCATTGATTAGTAATTAATTTATTTATTAAACTTAAATTAATTTAAGTTAGAATACTTTCAATTCTACTAAATTATAAAACTATTTAAATTCAAAATTTAAAGTTAAATAAATAAAAATAAAAATTAATGTAATATGTTATGTTTTAATTATTATTATTAACTAAAAATTTATCAATCTAATCAATAATATTGTATAATCAAATTAAATCATAATAGTATTTAGGGAATTTATATATATATCACATAGTTTTTATGTATTTATATATCTAATATCTAAAATTAGATATTTATTTCTCTAATATTTTTTATGCTTAAAAAATTTTATTTTTAAAAAATAAATAAAATATTATTTTTGATGTGCTATTAAAGATTGGAATATATATATATATATATATATATATATATATATATATATATATATAAATTAAAATTTAGATATATAAATACATAAAAATTATATGATATGTAATATTTTTATCTGATTGTATATATTTTCAATCGATAGTAATTACTCGTTCGACTTGAAATCATCGGAAAGGAGATGCGACGGGAGCTCTCGGTGGCGAAGACGTCGACGGGATTTCAGCGTACGAAACATCACGCTGGTAACCCTCGTCTTTCCGGTCACCTTTGAGTTTTTAATACGTTTTGCGTTTGAAAAATGTGAATTTATGATTTTGATATTAATTTAAATACGTACTTTCTCAAAATATTTTTTAGTAAAAGCTTCATTTTCCCTCGATTTTCGAACGCTAAATAAAAACGCCTTTCGCCCCGGCTCTCCGTTGTTTCGGAAAAAGAAAATGTCGTAAATACCCTGCTCACTCCACGACCACGGTCCCATATCACGAACCATTACCCGCAACTGCTCCTCGTCCGCTCTATCTTTCATGCCCGACGGAGGTGGTGCCAAATCATTCATATCCCGAGCAGCTCTCGCTCATCTCCCGAGCAGCTCTTCTTCTACAGCTTTGGCAGGTGCGTTTCACTCATTTTTCGTTCACATCGTAAACCACATGTTTCGTTCACATCTGAAACCTTCTCTTGGATTTAAAACAACTCATTTTTACTTTGCCCTCTTCCTGTTCGCCGTCCTCGTCCTCATATTCTCAATTTCTTTATCTTCGTCTTTACCGCCGTTGCCTCCTCCGGCTTATTTCCCTGCTGCATTCAATCAGCCTCAAATCCGTGAGGGAAGCTGTCATCCGACAGGAAAATTCTTTCGTTTTGAAGCCTTCTGAAAGTTCGCTGGCCGAGCTCTTTGTAAAGGACGCCGAATCTTCATGCCAATTTGGCTGTAATTCTTTTGATATTTGATCTACTGTTTCGGTTTACATCTTGAGAAATATACCGAGTAAAGAGGTTTTTTACAAGGTCGGAACATAGCCTTCTCTTTTAGTATTGTTAATACTTTTTAAGTTTATGCCTCTCAGTTAGGTTTGCTTTTCCTTTGACCTCCAGATCAAATCCTAATTCATGTACTATCATTTTTGTGTTTGCTGAATTTTTTTTTGCCCTCTGACTAAAATTCGTTATTAGTAATCTTCTTTTTTCAGTAGTTCTGTGGCCTAATCAAGAACCCTACAGAGTATTAGCTTTGTGTATTATATATTTCATTGTCAGTCAAACTAGCGCAATCAACAGGGAACAATTTTAAATATTATTGTTAATTGCTATTCCTTCGTAGTATTGGATTGTCAAAGTTACTTATCGCTGCCTGAAGATACATGTCAACTTATTCATTTACATGTTTATCTCTCCTTCTTGACTGTTGAACTTAGTCATATATTAAATCTGTGGGTGAATACATTATATTATAATTATTTTAATGGACCAAACCTTGCTTCAATCACTTTGTGTTCTCCCTTTGAAAAAAATATGAAACTATATCTGTTGGTATACTCACGTAGATCAGATGGATATATCATGTAGGTATCGATAGAGTTAGGTTGAATAATATGGAGTCTTATTTTTGGAAGAAACATACAAGGTTCATTCATAGGAGAACTAGGAAAGTTATAGGAGGAAGAGTGATTCCTTGAATCCTCAGCCTTTTTGATTCTGTAATTTAACAAAGTTTTTTTTAGCTAACTAAGCTAGTGACGACTCATCTCCAATTCATTTTATTTCCTATAAAATCTGTTTATATAGATTGTAAATGACATTTATTATAATTAATGCATTTATGATTACATTACATTAAATAAAATACCATAAATTGTACAATGAATCATAGATCTCTTTTGGCAAATATATAACTAAATACTATTGCAACTTATGTCATAATCATTGACAGTAGGCTATGTCATGATTATTCAATATAGTCGATTATCTTCTATGTTTTGTTCATCACTCGGGAAACTTCCAGAAAACCTCTTAGTTCTTAGCTCTTAGCTCTTACCCCTCAGGTGTTGTTTCTCAACAATTGAGTCATGGCTTGTAAA
Source organism: Cymbidium sinense (assembly GCA_021442155.1). Lineage (NCBI taxonomy): Eukaryota > Viridiplantae > Streptophyta > Magnoliopsida > Asparagales > Orchidaceae > Cymbidium > Cymbidium sinense. The sequence goes on from CM038220.1 coordinate 102,795,853, forward strand.
TATTTATCCCATGGTCCTTCCTCAGTTCTCCGAGACCTTTATTCCTCTTTGCATGAACACACTAATCTTAGATCTTCTTGACAACATCTGAGTATTTAAATATAGTCGTGAACTTCGAGATAATATTTCACTTCAATTATGTCATTCTAATCGGTAATGATTTGTTATTTGATAATATTTGTTTGTTACATGATCGTAGGGCATTTTAAATTTAGGAGTAATTACTAACGATTATTTGTAATTCAATTGCTATTTGATAAATTTCGGGTTCTGAGACAATTAATGAAATTATAGACTTATTCATGATGTAAGCTGAAATTTTTTATTGTAATTTTTTTTTCCGAAATTTCTAATATTATATTTGTAATATTTGGATGGTTTTTCTCAAATGGCCAAATGTTTCAATTTGATATTTAGTGGAAGGAAGTATTCTATGTGGACTATGTAATATTCATTAATAGTATAAAATTACTTTTTTTCATAAGCAATTAAAAACATAGATGATTAGAAGTTTAAAATTATTTACTTATTAATATATGTTAACTAGAGATAAATTAAAATATGTGAGAACTTATTTTGTAATAGTATTATGGAAGGTAAAATAAAATTTTAATATTATTGTAATAGAGTTTGCAATATAGTTAAGCAAAAATTTTTTTGGGTCTTTCATTGAAAAGTATTTTTTGGGGCTAAAATAAATATAATGATATTTATATATAATTACTACAATAAATATAATTAAATATTGACTCAGATAATTTTTAAAAATATGCTAATGGAAAGTACATCATATCATCAGGGTAAAATTTTTTAATTTTTGATTAGAAATTTAAAATGTGAAGAGCATAATAAAGTTTAAAATCATATATATATATATATTTTATTTTGGTTCAATTTTGTTTAAACGATTACGATTTTTGTTAGATATACTAAACTTTATATATAGCATTAGATATTTATATATATAGTAAAAGAACTAAAAACATGCTAGAAGCCATTTGGTTTGGTGAATTAATTAAAAAATTTTTTTGGACAAAAAATAATTTAGTTTGAGATCAGTAAAATTTTTTTTCAAAATATATTATGATGCATATATTGGTGTATCTTCTTTTGCAACATCTACAACTCAAAATATCTCATTTTTGCGGCTATCTCTCATTATGAGTTTGGGGCGTTTTGGTCATTTCCTATTTTAATATTAATCCGGTTTAAACTAAATTTGAAAAAGCTATTTTTATTCAAACAATTCAATACTTTTAAATCAACTTTTCAGATACCAACTACTTTTCAAGAACTCGTTAGAAATTTTAAGAATCCAAAAACATAGCCTTAAAATTAGTCATTTTTTTGCTTTTGGCAGGATTTAAGTTAAATCCTGCTACCAATAGCTAAAACATCATCGCCATAGTCTGTTTTCTTTCAACTCAGATTCCTCTCTCGGACTCCTGCCGGATTCCACATTAGCTATTCGCAGGTATTTTCTTTCACTCCTCACTTTTTCTCTCTCTCCATCTTTTCTCCTTAGTTTTTCTGTGAATGAATGAATCTATGCAATTTTCAATGACGCAACTAGTGCCACGCCCCTCAATCTCCAATTTCCTGATCATCTCTCCTATTCTTATCTCTTGTCCCGTTCCATATCAAAGATGCCTTTTCACAGGCCAAAATAACTCTCTGTGACAATTATGCTACTATTTATTGAGCTAAGCTAATTGTTTTGACCCAGAAAAATGCATGAAATTCTATCAAAAACAATCATCAAAGGGCTATCTACAGGCTTCGTTGCAATAACAACAAACTTGAATCCATCATATCATAGATAGTTTAATTCCTGAAAAGGGGGCTTAACTTTTTAGAAAGTCATAGTGAAATATTTGTTTATTGATAATATAATCATTAGCTTGCATCAATGATTTAAACATGCATTCTTTCACCCTGTGGATGAAATCATGTGTAAGAGGTGATCTTCATAGCTGAAAATAGATTGTCGATCCATATGGGCTAATGTCAAATCCAAATGGAATTCATGCTTTCTTCGATAATCACATTGAATACAAAAATATATCAACAGTAGTTCAAAATTGAAGAATGCTCCGGGTTATATCTCTGTAAAACAAATTACACTAGAGAGAAAGTTGTACTTCTCATACTTCTGATAATCTGCACTGAAAGCAAGCAAAGAAGTTGATCTGAACTATTTTGTTGTAAAACTCTGGAGAACAAATTGCAGGACAGGATCCTTCAACTTATTTCATGGTATCCCCTATGTTGTGCCATTCATTTGCATATTGATCTACTATAATTACTTTTTTAATCTTATGCTAGGCATCACTTTGGGAAAGGGGATGAAGGAAGAGTAAGTTTTGTTTGCAAAATAGGATACCAAAAAAGTATGGATTTAGCTTAGATTAAATTTCCACTCTTCAGATGTTCACTTCAAATTTATCTTTTTCTTCACCATCATCATTATCTTCATCACTTTTATGTTATCTCTATACACGGAAACAAAAGTTCATGGGTATGATGAAAATTCCCATCAATACTTGAAATATGCATAACATAAGGATTTTAAGACCTCAATCTAAAGGGAAGATAGCTGAGTACATCAATAAAGTCATACCTTCCGAAAGGAAGAATGTGTGATTTTAGGCTTAGATACTTGTTATTTAGGTTTATGAAAGGTAGATTCCTGAAGATGACAATGAGGTAGCTGAATTAGAATATGGGCATACCTACATTATTGATGCATTCATAGTGGTGAAGGTGGTGTTCTCTTTGTAGGGTTAGAGGGTTGCATTTGTCTGTTAGTGAGGATAGTCATTATTATTTTATTGCACTAATTTTATTTTATGGAGATGAGGATTCTTTGCTATTTCCATTTGAACCCAAGTTGTGGGGGAGAGATTAGACACTTCTATTAAGTGATTTGACACATTCTTTTCACTCTCAAAAGGCTCTTCAAAGTTAAGTTATAGAATGTTTGATTTTTGTCTTTGAGTAATGACTGTGTGAGTAATCATTGATTCCAAGCATTGGGGCTACCTCTATGTAGATGGTTTCCTTTGTTCACTATCCTTGATGAGGTGAAGGTTAAAGGTTGTAGTATCACTTTAAGCTCACTATTTGAGTAGTTATCTTTGTGGGGATATTTTACTCATCAATTCCATTGAAGATAAGTCCATGCATTGTGCTACCTCCATGTAACTTTAATGGCATCCTTTGTTTATTAATATGTTTTAGTTATTAGATTCTAGGATCACAATAAGCTTAAAGCTAAGTGGTTCTTACTATAATGGATATTTTGGCACATTCTTATTTAGTGTCTTCAATGACGAGCAGGAGCTCATTTAGGCATTTGGGCAAGGAGTGGTGAGGCTCCAATGCCTCAAATACTGCCTAGGTGGGCACTATCATTAAGGCGCTGCCTAGGAAAATGCCTTAGTGTATGGCACTAAGGAACTCAATGCTCACCTATGTGACTCAATTCCTTTTTTTTAATGCATATAAACCAAATTATAAGATATAGCTTATAGTAAAACAATGATCTATAATAAAACTTTGGGAGATCCAAAAATAGCTGAAGGACAAAAATTATATGGTTTCTTTAACTAAAAGAAAAAAAAAAAAATTGGTTTACAAATACTTCAAGAACCAAAACTATAACCATTATATTAGTTAATTCATTATAGATAATTCTATTATATACGTTTTTTCAGTTGATTTATCAACTTTGGCATATATATTTTGTTTAGTTTTAAATTCAAATGATATATTCAATTTCTAATTGAAATTTAGGTTCATATATGTGTTGACCTGTATGTGTCATTTAAAATTAAGTAAATACGTAGAGGTTAAATCTAATCATAATCGAAATCAATTAAATTGATTCGATTTGAAAATTCGACTTCATAATGCAGAAAAGCATCAAATTTAATTAAAGAAAGTATCAAATCAATTAAGGATCAATCAAATAATTAAAATCAAATTTTTAATAAAATTCGCATGTCGAAGTCGAGAAGCGACGGCGTCGCACTCGGATTCGAAATTGATGTAGTCGTCATGAAAGCGTCGAGACTATCAAGCGGCGCTTCAGCGTCGGTCGGCAAAGTGTCGGCGTCGGCGTGATTTGGCGACGCTGATTTAAACCTAAATTTGCCGGCGTTGTCCGTATGTCCGATCGCGAAATTGATGTGGCCGTTGCGTTCGGCATGGAAACAACAAATTGACGTATTGCTGGGGTTTTGTCAAAGTAATAAAATCGCAATTAAAGCGACTAATGACAATCGCTAATTACCCCAAATCCTCTTAAATCCCTAATCCTTTCGATCCTACCTCCTGTCACCAGCGGCTTATTATTGGGCGGCGACCAAGATCGACCACCAAAAGGCAGAAACAAGGCGTTGACTCCATTCTTACGCATTTTTCCCCATTCGACATTTTTCCCTGGTTTTCTGTTCTGCTCTCTCAGGTGAAGCTCGGCTTCCCTCTCTCTCTGCGGCTCCTCTGCTCTCTCAGCTGACCCTCTCCCTCTCGTAGAAGCTCTCTCGTCCGTGCTCCCCACGTCGATTTTCCTCTCGATCTTCCTTCTTTCTTGCGTGTCAGTCCGGCGTGGAAGCGAGCGAAAAATTACAGATCCCTTCCTCTCTCGTCTCGAGCAATAGGCGGGATATCGTTCGGCGGTTTCTCTGTCCCTTTCCCTTTTCGTGGTTGTCGTGCAGGCGCGCGACCTCCTCGTTTCACGCTTTCGGTGAAGAAGACTCGTCGTCAGGTCTTAGTGAGTTCTAAGCAGAGCAGTGGAGATCGACCAAGCTCAAACTAACCAAGCTTCGATCCTTCTAATCACCCTTCCAGAAACCCCGGGTTGTTCGTTTCAATCTTAAGTTATATTTTGCTATGTGGGATTTTCTTGAAGGAAATGGTTTGATTTATCCTCATCGTCTTTGGTTGGTTAAGTCTAAGTTTCTATCGTTATTTCATCCCTTTGTTTGGATAAGGAGTCGGTGAAATCTTTGTTCTTTCGTATATGCTGATTTACCCTCATCATATGTGGTTGTTCTTTATGTATGCTTTGATTGGATGAACCTCATCTTTATCTTTCCATTTGTCTGAAATAAGAATTAAATACTTAAAATTGTCGAGGGATAAATAAGTAATGTAAGTAAATTTTCCATGATTTTATTCTTTGCTGAAAAATTTAATATCTGTTTATATCTCATTGGATTTTGAGAAAGATAAAAAAAAAAAAAAAAAAAAACTTTCTATAAATCAATTACTCTTTTGGTTCAAAGAAAAGAAAAAAAATCTGAAATTGGTTTGGGTTTTGCTATAAAGTTGTCACTTCATTGCACCTTCTATTAGATTCAAAAAAAAAAAAAAAAAAGTTTATGCAGCTTAGCATGGTTTGCATGCTATTACATATCTTAATATTTTATTAGCAAATGAATATGAATGAAATCTGAAATTTCGATTTAGAAAGTGTGATTAAAGGCATATGTTCTGTTTGTTTATTTGAATGTTTGAATCAAAATGAAATAGTGATGAAAATCTGATCTTTCGTAAAATCTTTGTCTTGTTTAAGTATATATATCTGGCATGTTTATATCTAAATCTGAAACTTTAAATTTATGATATAAGTCTCTGTTCTCAATGGTAGGAAATATCTTATCAAAATTTATTTGCGGTGTCTCACGACATACTATCTTTCAGCATGTGAAGCGAATTTGTTATACATAATGTTGCGGGAAATTTTATTTTTATTTATATATATCTGAATGGGAAACTTTAAATTTATGATATAAGTCTGTGTTACCATGGTAGAAATATCTTATCAAAATTTATTGCTGGTGTCTCGCGGCATCTGCTATCGTGTCTTTTCGGCGTGGTGGCGGCGTCTCGTAGCAGCCGCAAGGGGGAAAAATTTTGATTATTTTTGCTCATCTTTATAAGTGCGTTCCGTTGTTCGTCGGGAGCGCAAAAATGCTCGTTCGTTGTTCCGCGTGGCGAAATCTGATCTTATAAATCTTTTCGCGTTGTTCCGGCGTGGCGAGAAATCTTGTCTTGTCTGACATACCGCCCTTGGCGTGGTGGGTAAATAAATTCGGTCAGCGGTGTCTCGCGACCTCTGCGCCTTTCTTGGCGTGGTGGGAAAACACCAGTAGCATGTGGGGATGGCCAGGAGAATTTGCCGAAATTTTCAAAATAAAAGTTGAAATGTCATATAAATGCTTATACTTTAATTTATATCATGTGAATATTTCTTATCTTTATAAATGTTCACGTTGTTCGATCGTCACGTCTTATATAAATCTTGCTCGCGTTGTTCCGGCGTGGCAGAAAATCTTTATCTTTGTCGCGACCCATCTGGCCTTTCTTGGCGTGGTGGGGAAATAAATTTGTCAGCGTGTCTCGACCATACCTTTCTTGGCGTGGTGGGAAGAACAGCCAGTAACATCGGGATGTAGGAGAATTTCCATTCTTAAAAAAAAAAGATAGAAAAGAAAGGATGAAATCTTAGGTTCACATGTTGGCTTAAAGTCTTCTTTAGGTTATATATGAATCTTCATCTCTACTTTACTTATGGTTCAGTGATTCTGTCACATAAATGAGATATAGTGAAGGCTTGAAACAAAATAATATGAGATAAAAATCTAATATAACCGTATATCGAAGATAAAAAAATTGTTGAGTTAGAAGAAACTCAGTATATGTGTGGCCTTAATCTATGAGGTTGAAGAACTTAAACTTGTATTAAGGGAGAAGAGGAGAGTAGAAAATGTAAGTCTTTGTAAAGGAAACTCTGTTATAGGCTTTCTTGGCCTTTCTTTTCATCTACTCTTATGGAATCGACGTGTGCCTTGTCATAAATGCATGTGAGGGGCTATCTAAGGTGATGCCACTTGTCATGTTGCATGCGTCGTGGACATGTGGCGTCATGCGTCCTTATCATTTCTTTGAAAAAGGAAAGTAAAGTCTTTTCTATTTAATAAATTTAATGAGTTTGTGTCCCCCTTGCCATGAGCTTGCATGTGAGGAGGTGGATTTTAATTAATCCACTTCCTTTTAAATGAAATATGACTACTCGTATTTTTTATTCACTTTTTTTCAAGAAATAAATGGGTATGGTATATGGTCATATGGGTAAAGCAATTGTTTTGCCATTTATCTTGATTTTATCGTAAAGAATTTGTGCTTCAAATCATTAAGCGTTTAGGCGAATTCTTACTTTATCGTATACAAATCAATTATTTTCATTTATGTTGGCTGATTCTGTATGAGAATTTATTAAAATCAAATTCTTTTTAGGCATTCTTCTTATGATCGTATGGCTCAAATCAATTATTTTAGCAGTTATGCTTCGATTTTATGCATGGAGGGCGTGTGCAGTTAGATAAAAAAAAGAAAAACATCTTAGGTTTGGTCTTGGGGTGGGTTATAACCAAATCATGTGAATCTTTGCATTCTGATCATGTCAATCTGAGGAAGACAATCACACTCCGGTTTGGTCTTGGGGTAGTTAAACAAAACTCAAAATCAAATTTGGCGTAGCTTGGCATTAAGGCATCTTAATGATTACGATTTTGAAAACAGAATATGTATCATATTTGGAGTAATTAAAGTCAATAAAACGAATCTTACACATGTCGGTTTGGTCTTGGGAGTCAGGTTATAACTAAAATTTGATATTATAAAATTTGATTAATAATATCGAGTATTTCGTCGTATAATGACGTGAGCCAAACTAACATACAAAATTAAATTCTTAGAAGAAGAAAAGAGCCGTCCTACATGTTGGCTAGAGTGAATGAGTTTTTGAAGGATTATCTTTTTTGAGATGATGAATTTAGGCGTCCTCAGAAAGCGGGAGTAGGATATCGATTGATATTAAACATGATCGAGAAGGGTAATTATAATTAAATTTGATGATAAATGATCGTATATATTGAATCAATCGATCGTAAAATGATCAAATTGAAAGAAAATAACAAAAAAAAAAAAATAAAATAAATGAAATTAATTATTAAAAAAACTAAAAAATAAAAAAAAAAATTCACTCCATGATTGTTTGTCTTGGTGTGATAAAAGAAAACTTTCTTGAAGCGATGTCAATTAAATACATATGCTTCAGCTCGAATATTCAAAGCGTGGGGCGTGGCGTGTCACTGTCCGTGGTTTTCTGATATGTATAGCGTAAATGCGGTTCTGACGAGCCTCGGCCGGGTGGTTCGCGATATATGGCATTAAATTACGGTGGCGACCCGTATGTTCCAGCGCTTTGCTCTTTGGTACGTGAAATGTAGAATGTATTTGGTTGGGCAAAAACCTATGTTAGTAGGTTGACTTATATTTGTCAGACAACTCAGTCTGAGGACCTTGGGCGGCGTAACCCATGTGTTCTTTGACAAGGATCGCCCGGTCGGGTTGGGTCACCTCCCTATTGCGGACGGGGATGGCGAGGATAGCGGAACCATGGGATCTTGATGGCGTCATCGTTCACATGAAAAGTTTTAAGTAAGTTAAAATAATAGAATTTCATAAGTTCTAAACTCCGATTATATACCGTTCTTTTGATTCGTTATTGGCGCTTGTCGAAAGTGCTTCTACCGGTATTGGGAGGGGTAATTAGTGCTTATAGAGGCTTGCTTTATAGGAACTGAATCGGATATAAAAGTTCTCACCAAATGAGAGCGAAATCTCAGGTAGTGTCTTATCTACTTATTCATGCATACGAAATTATCAGACTTAAACTTTCTTTCTTTTTTTATCGAAAGATGTCGTGGCGAATTTTGGATCCATGATTCTGGCGACTCGGGGGCAGTTTCTCTTTCCATCTTTGGTAGTCAAATCTGTTATAATTAGGTATAAAATGAAAAGATAAATGAAATAAGAAATGAAATGAAATGATAAGTTAAACTTGACTTAACTACAGTCTTAAGTTATATGAGATTTTATTTAGTGCGTATCTTAGTATGTTTTATCTTATCGTATCCATATTTTTGGAAGTAAGGTGATAGTGCAGTTATTTTTAATTCTTTTACCTTTAAATTCGAGAATGGCATTCTGAAACCATTTGTCCTTTATTACTCGGCGGTATGCGATCCGTTTGGCGTCATTATCTTTGGAAGCGGGCTATATCAGGTTTGGTGGCGTGGATTTCCGAATCTTGAGCGAGCAAGTTCTTGAGCCTCGACTTCTTTGAAGTCTGAAACTTCGTCACCGCGCCATGCGGCAATCTCTGAAAAGGCGTTGAGGTTGTGACCCTGCTTCGTAGGGTCACTTCAAAAAAATCGATCTTTGAGGCTCGGCGGAGACACCGATCATGAAAGGGTTATTCTTGGGGTCTCTTTTGTCCCTCGAATAATACAATCAGCCGGTGAACTCAGGAGGTATGATCTTTGAAAACTTCATCTGGAAGGCAAACTTGGCGGAGAAAAAAAATCTTGAAATGCATGCTCGACACTTATCTGCACGTGTGCTGACCGATTATGGAACCGGCGGTGAGTGTTCCCATGTCGGTTTGATAACCTTAAGTGGGTTAAGCGAACGCTCTTGGTCGGCAGATCATACGGACCGACATCGAGGTTCAACTCCTCGAGAGCTATATCTGCGAGTGCATGGGTTCTCAGTAGCGAGGAGAGGGGCGATGAAAATCTGAGTCTGCATTGTGGATCTTGGGGCTCCTCGAGAGACCTCCATGACTCAATGGCGGGGCTTGACATATTCATGTCCCACACGGTGAACATCGGGGTGTGACACTTGGGCCCGCGTCAGGGAATCCACCGAAAGGTCCGGTGGAAGGGTAGCAGTCTGGAGGCTGGAGCGAAAAGTACTTTCAAAGGCAGGCATGGCGTGACATGTGTGTGTGAGATCGCCACTCAAATTTATCGGCGATGGGGAGCCAAAAAGATGATGATAATGGTGACACGCGGAGAATCCTCAGGGGATCCGATCAATTAATCATCCCATCGAGAGGAGGTTAACCGATCGAAGCTCTGGCGAAGAAATTTCGATTCCACTTGGAATCGGAAGTTCGTGGAAGCGTCGATCGTCAAGTATCGAGGGCGAAGAAGAAGAAGAGGAAGCGGCTTGTTGAAGTAGTGTATATGGTGCAACAATTGGTGAGCCATCTGGTGTCTTGATATCGACTGGCGTCGTCTGCGATCTACCTCCCGCGAAGAACAACAAAATGTTGAATAGAGGAAGCATCCTCACGAGTCTTGAGAGGAAGGCAAGAAGAGGAAGAAGAAAGGGAAGAAAATCCCACCTTCCCGTCTACACTTTGGCGAGCGAGACAAATTGGCGTCGGATGAAAGCCAAAGATAAAAAAAATCATTCGATTGAATGTGAAAATGGCGAAATGATGATCTGAGATGGCTGCGATGATGCGATTAATGAGAAGCGGTCCGGCCTTTGTCCCTGAATAATCATTCCGCCAATGATCGATGACAATCTCCGATAAATCGATCTCGTCTTGAGGGTTCAAATTGAGCACAGGCGAGGATGAAAATAAATGATCGGCTTCGGCAGCTTCTTCTTCGGAATATACAAACTACATCGAAGCGTGTGATCTCTCGACTTGATATTATATTGAATGAGAAGATTAAAGGCTGTTATAGGCTGCGGGCTGACGAGAAAATTGGTGAGCAAAGGTGCATATCCATGGTATGATCAAATTCCATATCAAAGGGATATTCAATGCCAAAGTTCAATCTATTCGGCGGAATGGTAATCCCAGCGACATCGGCCAATTCAAAGCATCTGCGGTAACGAGTAATGATGCATTATTATTCCTTGATTCGTCGGTAGTTTAACTTATTTGCTTTCGAATGGTATCTTTGAGTTATCAAATGGCTTTTTGCGAACTTGAAAATATGTTCGTTAAAAGGTTAAGCGATCAAAAACAATTCTTGGCGCCTTGAGAAGAGGAAGAAAGACGAATCGGTTACCGATATATTACAGCGTTGGCGAAATATGAGTATGAAATGTGAACAACAATTAGAAGAAGATTCAATTGATGGGCAACATCGATGATAAGATGGCGCTTATCTTTGCATGGCTTGATTACCACATTTCAAGAGCTTGATAGGGTGGCTAAATTTGAGAAATTAAATTTATCCGTTCAGGCGGCCGACAAGATAAATTCAAAGAGCAAAAGCTCAGGACCGAAAGGTGAAACATTTCACCATCTGAAGGATCTGAGGAGCGATTAGTCATAGCGTAGACAAAGAAACTACATCATCGAAAAAAGGCAGTCGTTCAATCACGCTCCAAGCTCATACTTGGAGGTAATGATGTACCCGAGGTGCGATGAAGCGCGGCGAGAAGAAACAAAAGAATGATTTGGCCGCAAGAAAAGGCGAAGAGTATTCTTTTAAAAGGAAAGTGTGGTAAGTTTTCATGCACTCAAAGTAGGTCTCTAGAGTGTAAAGACTGAAGAGTGGACAAGCGGATAATCTGTATTGTCCATATCGTGGTGCTCGGCCATCTGTTGAAGATTGCTACATATTCAAAGAGGTGCGAAAATATAAAGCGGTGAATTCACATTGTCGGACGATGTATTGGTGCGTCAGAAGAAAGAATCCACCAAAGTAATCAATCTCGAGTCTTATCAAGCAATGATAAAGGAAGAAGGCGGTGATGATGAAGGATGGAAGCGATCTCTAAAAGGCGTAAAATGTTGAAAGCAATTGGAAGGCGTTCAATTATTAGTGGAAATCACCACTTGAGCGTGCTTGAGTTGAGACAAAACTAAGTTATGGGAAGGCTAGTTCATCTCACGAAAGGCGGAGCCAAATCTGCAATGGAAGGCTAAGAAACTAAACAAAAAAAAATTAAATAAAAGAAGAAGCGATAGCAAAATACTACCACTATTGATGGTGTCATAACACAGATCGATAATATGGAAGATTACAATCTGAGAGCGACTATCTTGCGAATTCATTCAAATCTTGGTCAGCGGGGAAGAAGGCGAAGAACTTCTCGAGTCTTGCTTGATGATGCATGAAGTTGATAACTTAGAGGAACTGTTTCCCGGATGAAGATGAATCGAGCTCACCATATCAACAACATAAAATATAAAGTTGAGGCGGTGATTACGAATCTTAGTCTATCATTAGAGGCGAGCGGATCTTTGAAGCGAGTCATCGAAGATTGAGAGCAAATGAATAGCTTCAATGCTGTTGAGAAGTGGTGAATCTTATAGAGGAAAGAGCGATGAATAAAGATAAAGGAAAAGAAATTGAAGTCAATGAAAAAGTTATCCCAGGATTCAAATAAGAAGCCTTCATCAAGGGATCGATTCTGATATTCTATCCCATAAGGAAAATTCGGCAACTTAGTGTATCTGAAGCACTTAATGTCGGAAGATCGTAATACACCTTATTGAAGCTCTCGAAAAGGGAAAGTTGAAGCATATTTCTTTGAGCATTTGTCTACGGAGACCTTGCATGTTCAAGAGCCTCCTCACATTTTGAAGATGATCCCAATGCTGAGTTGAGCACAATCGCCCTCGTATGTTACGGTGAAAGTGATGAAATTATAATCTGGATCTTAATTGATCCGGTTCCTCAGTGAATCTTATGAACTTGAGAACTCTTAGATGGTATCTCTAGATGTACAACATCAGGGGAGATAAAGTCATGGTTCAAGGTTTCAATGAGAAGGGACGAAAACTATGGGTCATTAGTCCTTCCTCTTAAATTTGGAGACCTCTACGAAGCTAAATTTCATGTGATCGATCGATGGATACTTCATTGAGCCATACGTGGACCATGGCTTCATAAGTATGGCATTGTCCCATCTACATTGCATCGATGTATGAAATATACAAAGGATGGAGAAGAATGCCAAATTGTGGGTGACATGCAACCTTTTGCGGTGCATGAAATGAAGATTTATCAAGATGGGTTATTTCCTTAGGGAATCAAAGAACAAAACAATAGCAAATCTCTACTTCAAAACCCATAAAAGAACAAGTTAAGAAGAAGGAGAAGATAAAATGAATAAAGGAAAAGAGGTTGTTCCAAATATTCAGGGATATAAAGAGTCAAAATCAATAACAAGTCCCTCATCAGGCGGTGATCTTGAAAGAAGATGAATGTGTTCCTTCTAAATCAAAGGTCCATGACTCTTGAGTAAAGCTCGAAAAGAACATTTTGACTCGATTATGAGTTGAATCTGCTTTTGAAGGTAGGTGCAATGCACTTCTTTAAAAAAACAATCATAGATCCATCGGACACTCGTAGTCACTCTGTTCCTCCCGACATTTTAAAGAAATCACCCTCGAGAAACTCACAAAGTCGAGTGGTGACCTTCTATGTACCTCCTCTCCACAAACACGGGCGGAAGCTGTTTTATAAATCAGGGGTGTCGAAGAAGATCACGATTGGGTAATCTGTTATCGAAGAAGAAGCTATGCACAAGGATGCCAAAATATTACTCTCAGATGCAAAATCGATCTTGTGGTCCAGGTTTGGAGCGAGTAAGCAAGGACTAAACTTTGAAATGATGTGGTACCCGGGTTCTCAAACCATTGGTAAGAGAAATAAACACTAAAGGCCTTGGTTTTATCCGACATGAGGATATACATATACGTTAAGGAATAGAGAGTGATGATGAAGATGAGAATGTCATTCTTAATGTTAGTCTCACACATAATGAAGAAGTAGAAGCCAGACCGGCACCTGAAGAGCTTGAAGATGGTGGGGAGGCATTCTTATGGATGAACAAAGTTAATTTGGGCGAGGAGGATCCTGCCGGCGTTCATCGGTCTCTACTTTACGAAGATAAAGTGGAAGAATTAAAATCTTGCTCTGAATTGAGGGGACTTTGCTTGGACATATCTTTGAAATGCAGCTTATCCCTGATATAGCGGTTCTAGCAGATTAAGCGGATGTATGGTCAAGCAAGCCTCTGGCGAATGAGATTGGAGGTTGAAGAGCAGTAATTGAGAAAGAAACTCATTGAAATTTGGTTTTATTGAAGAAAAAATATTTGGATAGCTAATATTGTCCCGTGAAAAAGAAGAATGAATTGATTCGGTACATTATGGACTTGAGGATTTAAATAAAGCATGTCAAGGATGACTTTCTTCTGTATCGAGCTGTTAGTGGATAACACTTCAAACCACGACATGTTCTCATTTATGGGCGGATCGTCAGTTACAATCAAATCAGATGGCTCACGAAGATGAAGCATACCTCATTCGGGCGCAATTGGCATATATTATTTATCATCGCCTTGGCGAAGAATCTTTGGGGCTACATACAAAAAGTATGACCGAATCTTTGGAGTTGATTCATCAAAAGTAGAGTCTTATGTTGATGACCTCGTTGTCAAGTATAGATGCAAGATCATCTCGATGATTTAAGGATGTCTTTGAAAGAATCGAAAATATGATCTCAAGATGAATCCTCTCAAGTGCTTTTGGAGTCTCTTGGAAAGTTCCTTGGATATGTTGTGCGGTGGAGGGATTGAAATCGATCCCAAAAATCAAAGCGATTGTCGAAATGCCTCCTCCGAGTCTTCGTCAACTTAAACTCCATCTGAGGACATCTAGCATTCATTAGAAGATTTATATCAAATCTGTCGGCGGATGTCGACCACTTTGCAAAATTAATGAAGAAGATACTCCTTTCAAGTGGGACGAAGAATGTCAGAGGCCTTTGACGATATCGAAAGATATCTTGAATCCACCCATTCTTGCGGCTCGATCGGGAAAGCCTCTCATATTGTACGGCGGAAGAATCTCACAGGTGCTTTGTTGGCATAATGAGGAAGGAAGGAGAATGCTTTCTATACATTAGAAGGCTAATAGGGCGAGCGTTATTCTCAATTGAAGCATTGTTTGGCGTTAATTTTCTTTGCCCAAAAGTTACGTCATTACATCTTCTCTCGTAAAATTACCTTATCTCGGATCGATCCGTTGAAGTTCTTGATGACAAGACCAGCGTTGGCATTAAGCGCGATGGGTTCTGCTTCTGATTTGATATTACATATGTTCCCGAGCGGTGAAGGGGCAAATTCAGCGATTTTCTTCTTGCTCATCCATCCGGATTCATTGCTTAATGATGATCTTCACGATGAGCAAATCATGCACATATATGAAAAGAAAAGCAAATGTGGGAATTGTATTTTGATGGAGCTTAGTCCATTAGATACACTCAACCCTCAAATCTTCAAAGGCTCAATGTATCGGTCATCTTGATCACACGAAGGTGGCATCTTGAGACATTCTTATAAATTAACTCAACCGAACCAACAAGCGAGAATATGAAGCGTTGGTGGCGGGTTTAGAGGAAGCCATTTCCATGGGAGTCGAATTTGCAAATTTATGGCGATTCTCAACTCGTCATTAATCAAGTGTTGGGCCTTTACAAAATCAACAAGCTTGGCTCTTATCAAAGCGAGTTCTCGAGCTTATGAAGCAAATTCCAAATGTCATTATGACTGAGTCTCGAGCTAGGAATAGAAAGCGGTTCTTGCTAAATTAGCTAAAGAAATGGCAGTATGGATGGCGGCATTACATACTAATTAGTGTGTGCATTCGTGAGTCCAGCGATAAGTTTAAGATCCCATTTGGAAGAGGGTCATCAAACATCATCGGTGCGACTCATGTTGCTCCTTACACTCCACTAAATCACTTTTCAAAGTCAACAAGACAAGCTTCAAACCATTCAGGATGAAAGACTTCAACGAGGAAGTGCAAAACCATCAATGAAATCCTTATAGTAGAAGGAAGGCGGACGACCCTTATACTACTTGAGGAAGATTGAGTAATAAGTCGATAGTAGACTTGAGAAAAGAACTTATGCTTATGTTGGCAATACTACGTATCGTAGATCCTTGACAGATGTGGCTGCGATGTTTGGGAATAGAAGCCAACAAAGTAATTGTTGAAATCCATCAAGGACTTTGTGGTGCACTCGAGTCTAAAATGGCTTTCAAAATTAAAAAAAATTGGATCTATTATTGTCATGGTAAAAGATTGTATCAATCGCGAGATCTGCGAATGAATGTCGGTCCATGGTAACATAATTCATCGACCTCAAATCCGTTGCATCCGCGATAGCATCTTGGCCGTTTGAGGCTGGGGCAGATGTAATTGGACGTGATCATCATCATTTGGTCGCTTCATCTTAGCGACCGATTATTTCTGGTTTGAAGGCGCAATTTAAAAGTTCTGGTGAACAAGTGACCAACTTCTTTACCATATTGTTTATAGATTTGGTGTACCTGAATCATTTGAACATAATTCGGCTTAAGTTTATAAATTTCTTTGATCGGCATAAGATTGATTGGCGATATTATTTATATAATCCAGAACAAATGGCTTGAGGCGATTTAATAAAACACTAATTGCTTAGAAAAATTCTCACAAGAAATAAAGGGAGTGGCATACCAAACTTGTGGGCGTTATGGGCTACTGAAACTCTACAAAGTCTACACATCTTGAGTGTTTGGGTGAGCGATTTTTGCTCAGTTGAACTACCTTCTCAGAGTAGCCATTCAACAAAATCTTACAGAGATGAGAATGCTCGTCTGGATGGAAGAGCTTGATCAGCGAGGTCGGGGCTCTCGACAAAATCTAGAAGTGTCGGAGGAATGTCGAGCATTCGATCATCTGATGCGCCTCGAGCTTTTGGGAAGGAGGTGGTCACAGTGTGAAGACCAATCATCCTCATCAGCGAGATTGGCGGTTTTGAACTAATTGGGAAGGACCTTTTGTTATTGAAAAGGTATATCGAGGAGGGCTGTATCATTTCGTGAAGGTGAAAGACGTCATGATCGGCGGTCGGCATTTAAAGAAATAATGCACGTGAAAGTGTGATTGGACAAATCACGCATTTGAAAATCTTTATTGTCGAACACTTATGAAAATTTTCATTGGAAATTCTCTTGTAACAAAGAATGCATTTCCAAAATAAAATAAAATCCCCTGTTAGGCAGGGGCATTTTAAATTTTATAGTAAAGTATGGCGTTCACGGTAAGGCAGGGGGCTTTCTTTCTCTTTGGGTTGACATCGTGCTAGTCGAGATCATGCATACTCAAAATTATGTATTCAAATTCTCAAATTTAAAGTCTTACCCAAAGAAGAAAATTTTCAAGTCAGCTTGACCAAGTTGGAAGGACATTTATCCATCCCAAAGGCTCGAGTTGGTGTATAAGGTCG
This sequence comes from Cymbidium sinense, assembly GCA_021442155.1. Lineage (NCBI taxonomy): Eukaryota > Viridiplantae > Streptophyta > Magnoliopsida > Asparagales > Orchidaceae > Cymbidium > Cymbidium sinense. Next base: position 102,813,021 of record CM038220.1, read on the forward strand.
GACTCAATACAAAATATGGCGAGTCGGCAGTGCCTTACTCAACCGCCACAAGGCGTAGTAAGAGATCCCCATCTCGTTAGCTCAGGATAAAATCCTTCATCAATTGCTCAGTCCGACTCAGTGGGTGTATAAGGTCAGTTCAACACGCCAAAATATGGCAGTGTTGTGGTCTGCTTACTCAAGCATACGTAGTAAGGGATCCTCTGCCGTTAGTTCAAAGAAGCATCCAAATCCCAAATCTCTCCAACTTGGTGAGTTCAAGTGGCAGGCGGGAAATTATCCTATTGGTGGGTCATCTTTCAAAATTCTACAACAAAAAGATATCCTCACTTTCGAGAGCGAGTTTGGAATCAATACACGTAAAATCTCAACTCCTTGATAAGTCTATCAAGCAGAGGAAATTCTTCTTGATAAGTCGATCAAAGCAAAAGCGAGGAGAAGAAGCTATCCCAATGTTAGTATAAGCTAAATCGAACTAAGGAGTTTTGTCATCAGATGTCCATTACATGTGCAAAACGGGGCGATGACTCTTTGCCATGATCAACCAAACTCGAAAGGCTGGGTTTGGCATTTATCCTTCAAGCCAGCAGCGGAAAGCTGAGAAGGTAATTCATTATCGCGAATCTCGAGATGATTGGGACTTTCTCCATCAAATCCGTCGAGGCATGAAGCGGGGATAAAAGGAGGCACGAATCTGAATCGAGATGAAATCTTCAACAAGTCCGTCAGCACAAAGCCGGAGAAGATATTCTCTCTCGCCGACTCAATCAGTCACCAAAGGAGGGGAAAATACAAATTCAAATCTGAGGCGAAGTCTTGTTCAGTCAAGCGAAAAGCGGGGAGAAGATGTTCTCATCTGACAACCAACATCATCAACCAAAGGCCAAGGCGGGAGGAGAAAATATAAATTTCAACTCTTAAGGAAATCTTTCATTAAACTCAGTCAAGCGTTAAGCGACAAAATCTGGGTTCAATATTTAGGCATTTGAGCGATGAAAATGCAAATGCTTGTGACAGAGTTATACTCACTTATCAAGGGGCGATGATCGGTATTATCGAAGTTGTAAACTACAACTTAGCGTGACATCAAGCAAATCTCTTGGAGATCCATGTTATTAGTGTACAACAAACCGGTCCATCGGCGCCGTATTTGTTGGGGCATTGTTGACCTACTATGTGTCATTTAAATTAAATGACATAGAGGTTAAATCCTTCATGATCGAAATCAATTAAATTGATTGATTTGAAAATTATTTCATAATGCGGATCAAATTTAATTAAAAGAAAGTATCAAATCAATTAAGGATCGATCAAATAATTAAAATCAAATTTTTAAAATTATCGCATATCGAGTCGAAAGCCGACGACGTCGCGACCTCCGTTCGCGAAATTGATCGCCGTCATCGCCGAAAGCGTCGAGACATCAAGCGGCGCCTTCAGCGTCGAATCGGCAAAGTGTCGCGGCGTCGAAGAAGCGACGTCGCTTAAACCTAATTTGCCGGCGTCGTCCGACGACCGATCCGAAATTGATCGTGGCCGTTGCGTTCGACTGCGAAACAACAAATTGACATATTGTTGGGGTTTGTCAGTAATAAAATCGCAATTAAAATAATAATCGCTAATTACCCTTAAATCCCTCTTAAATCCCTTAATCGCTAATCCCTACCCCCTGTAGCGCTTATTCATTGTCGGCGAGATGGCTTCACTAAAGGGAAACAGGCGTTGACTCCTCTTCGCATTTTCCCCATTCGACATTTTCCCCTCTGGTTTTCACGTTCTCTCTCTCGGTGAAGCTCACGGCGCCTCGACTCCTCTCGCTCTCTCGGCTCACCCTTTCTTCTCTCGGTAAAGCTGACCCTCTCCTCTCGGCTCTCTCTCGTGCTCCCCCGTGCGATTTTCCTCTCGATCTTCTTCTTTCTTTGCGTGTCCGTCGAGGCGTGGAAAGAGCCTTAGTCCTTCCTCTCGTCTCGAGCAATAGGCAAAGGGATATCGTTGGCTTTTCTGTTTCCTTTCCCTTTGATTTGTCGTCCGAACTCTCCTTTCGTTCTGGTGAAGAAGACTCGTGTCAGTCTTAGTGAGTTCTAGGAACAGTGGATCGGAAACCCTTTTCGATCCTTCTTCACCCTTAGCAAAACCCCAGGTTGTTTCTTTCAATCTTAAGTTATATTTTTTGCATGTGGGATTTCTTGAAGGAAATGGTTTGATTTATCCTCATATCTTTATGGTTGGTTAAGTCTAAATTTCTATCGTTATTTCATCCCTTTGTTTGGATAAATGAGTCTGAAATCGTTCTTTCATATGCTATGTATGCAGTTGATTTACCCTCATCTTTAGGTGAAATGTTGTTCTTTCTATGATGTATGCTTTGATTGGATGAATTCTTTATGTGACCTTAAACATTTCCATTTGTGTTGTTGTGAGATACAAACAAAAAGAAGGTATTGGATTTTACTTAAGATTGTCAGGATAAATAAGTAATGTGAAAGAATTTTCCATGATTTTATTCTTTGCTGAAAAATTTAATATGTATATCTCGCTATTACAAGTCTTTGGATTTTGAAGATAAAAAAAAAAAAGAAGGAAAGCAACTTGTGATACGAGCTTTCTATTTCTACAAGATCAGTGTTACTCTTTTGGTTCAAAGAAAAGAAAATCTGAAATTGGTTGGTTTCTTTATAAAGTTGTCACTTGTCTATTAGATTCAGTTTATGCATGTAAGCTTAGCATGGCTACTTGATACTTCTATTCATATCTTAATATTTTATTCAATGAAATATGATAAATCTGAAAATTTGTTAGAAAGGTACATGTGATTAAAACATGTTAGATTTTATTTGAATGTTTAATGCAAATTATGAAATAGTATGAAAATATGCTCGTAAATCTTTTCTTGTTTAAGTATATATCAACATGTTTATATAAATCACTTTAAATTTATGATATAAGTCTCATGTTTCCATATTAGGAAATGTTATCTATCAAAATTTGTGCGGTGTCTCGACATACACTATCATGTCTTTCTTGGCGTGGTGGGCGGTCTCTCAGTAACCCCCATGGGAAAGCCGGAGGCATTGTAAATTGATGCTCCATCAAATAAATGTTTATCAGCGACTTTCCTTTTATTTATATGCATGAGAACTTTAAATTTATGATATAAGTCTCTGTTCTCCAACATGGTAGGAAATATATCTTATCAAAATTTTGCGGTGTCTCACATCTCATCGTGTCTTTCTTGGCATGGTGGGCCTTGATCTCTCATGGCAACTTGTGGGGAAAAGCCGGGAGAAATTGTTGTAAATTGATTATTTTTTACTTTATCTTTATAAGTTTGCGTTGTTATAGGAAACTGTGATAAATCTGCTTTCACGTTGTTCCAGCGTGGCGGAAATGATCTATAAGCTTTCACGTTGTTCCATTAAGCTCTTGTCTTGTCTTATGCCTTTCTTGGCGTGGTGGTAAATAAATTGTAGCTGTCTCGCGACATGCCTACTTTCTTGGCGTGGTGGGAAAAACTCAGTAGCCATGTGGGGATATGAGGGAGAGTCCGAAATTTTCAAAATAAAAAGTTGAAATGTCATATAAATGCTTATACTTTAATTTCATATATGCTCATGTGAATCAAATTTATTATCTTATAAGTGCCGTTCGCGTTGTTCCCGTGGCGGAAATCTGATAAGTCTTTTTGCGTTGTTCCAGCGTGGCAGAAATCTTTATGAACCCATGCGCCTTTCTTGGCGTGGTGGGAAATAAATTTTCGGTGTCTCGCGACCACCATATACCTTTCTTGGCGTGGTGGGAAGCACAGCAGTAGCCATGCGGGGATGGCCGGAGGCTAGAAATTTTAAAAAAAAAAGAAGATAGAAAGAAAGGATGAAATGCTTAGGTTCACATGTTGGCTTAAAGTCTTCTTTGGGTTATATATGAATACTCATTATATACTCATTCACTTTGATTCATTAAATGAGATATAGTGAAGACTTAGAAATCATATGAGATAAACTAAATCTATAATATAACCGACATATATCGAAGATAAAAAAATTGTTAGTTAGAAAGAAACTCATGTATGTGTAATCCATCCCTCTGGGGTTGAAAGAACTTAAACTTGTAAGAAGGGAAGAGGAGGAAAATGTAAGTCTTTGTAAAGGAAATTTATAGCTTTCTTGTTTCATTTGCCTACTCTATGGAATCACGTGGCCTTTGTCATAAATTGCAAAACTATCAGGTGATGCACTTGTCATGTTATGCATGCATGGACGTGGCGTATGCATCATATCCTTTCTGAAAGATAAAGTCTTTTCTTTTAATAAATTTAATGAGTTTGTGTCCACTGTGAGCTTGCATGAGGGAGGTGGATTTTAATTAACTGCATCTTTAAATGAAATATGACATTCTATATTTTTTATTCCTTCCTTTTAAGAGAAATAAATGGTATGGTATATGGTCGTATAGCTCCAAATGTTTTCTTTATACTTCTTGATTTTATCTCTCGTAAAGAAATTTATACAAATCAGTCTTAAGCATTTACATTCCTTATGTCGTATGGCTCATCAATTATTTTATTTATGTTGGTGATTTGCAATAAAGAGAAATTTGTAAATCAAATTCTTTATTTTAGGCCATTACCTTACTTATGATCATATAATCGATTATTTTTAGTTATCTTTGCGATTTTACATAGGGGCATGAGTTAGATAAAAAAAAAAAACGAAAGACATCTTTCTTGGTTTGATGGTTGGTTAAATCAAAACAAATATGCTAATTGCATTCTGTCGTCAATCAAAAGAACAAATCTCTCGGTTTGGTCTTGGGGCCGTCATTAACAAAACTCAAAATCAAAATTTGAGCTTAGACATCTTAATGTCCGCATTTTCAAAGAGCAGAATATATATGCGTGTTGGGTAATTCTTAAGTCAAATATAAAAGAGCAGAATCTTACATGTCGGTTTGGTCTTGGACAGTATTAACAAAACCTAAAATTTGATATTATAAAATTTCAATTAATAATATCGAAAGCTACGTAAATATAATATGACCGTAACATAAAACAAATTCAAATTCTTAGAAAGAAAAGTCCGAGCCGATCCTCATGTTGTTAGAGTGGACAGGTTTTGAAGGATTATACTTTTGAGATGATGAATTTAGGCCGTCCTGTAAAAGCGGAGTGACAAGTCATCGATTGATAATACATGATCGAGAAGGGTAATTATAATTAAGATTTCAATGATAAATGATCATATATATTCAAATCGAAAATCAATCATAAAATGATCAAAATTCAAAGAAAATAACAAAAAGAAAATAAAATAAATGAAATTAATTATTAAAAAAAACTAAAAAAAAAAAAAATAAATTAATTCACCCTCATGATTGTTTGTCTTGGGTGACAAATTAAGAAAACTTTGCTCACAAGAGCCGTCTCATTAAATCTATTCACACTCATATTCACCAAAAGCGTGGGGCGTGGCCGTGTCCTCTGTCCGCGTGGTTTTCATGGCATAACCACATAAATGGCGATTCTGACACGAGCCCTCGGCCGGGTGGTTCGATATGGCACCACTAAATTCTGGTCCACGCGGCGTATGTTACGGCTTTGCTCTTTGATTTGTGAAATGTAGAATGTATTTGGTTGAAAAAAAAGTATGTTAAGGTTGACTTATATTTGTCCCCTTAGAAAAACTCCCAGTCAAGGACCGGGCAGTAACGTAATGTGGTGACAAGGATCGCCGGTCGGGTTGTCGACTACCTCCCTCATTAGCGGACGGGATCGCGACGGCGGGATAGCGAACCATGGGATCTTGATCGAGCGTCATCGTTCCCCACAAAAGTTTTAAGTTAAAATAATAAATTTCATAAGTTAAACTCCATCTGATTATATACTCGTTATTCAACGATTCGTTGTAGCCTTGTCGAAAGTGCTTTCTCGATGAGAGGTAATATAACTGCGCTTTATAGGAAACGAATCAGTATAAAAGTTCTCACCAAATGAGAGCGAAATCTCACAGGTAGTGTCTTATCTACTATTCAGCTTACGAATTATCAGACACTTAAACAACTCTTTCCTTTTTTATCGAAAGATGTCGGTGGCGAATTTTCGGATCCCACAATATGATAGGTTCATTTTCCCTTGAGAGTTGATTTTTTTGTGCATGCAATATTTAATTTAAAAGTTATTCTTTAACTATTATATAATAGGATCAAATTTAGCCATACATCATTTTTTTTTTGTATTGGTGTAGATTAGGGGCATTAGTGGTGATGCTTATGATTTGTTTTAGAGATACTAAACATAGATTCAATAGTCCTAATATGATGTTTATTCTCAACCTCTAAAGTTTTGTATAAAGTCTCGTCTATATTTTTTTTGAGAATTATAGCCTAATTTAAGTTTAATTTCTTTCCTAAGACCATTAGTGAAACAAATAATGATAGCAAGTAACTCATGAAAATAATATTTGTTATGATATCATTGAAACTAATAAAATACCCAAATTCCTTATAGTTACATTGTTTTAAATTGATCATATAATTAGTCTTTATAATCATTGAATCAAAGGTATCATTCCTTAAGCTTTTGTTTCATATTAACTTACATATGTTTTGGAGCAGCAATAATACTTTGCCAAAAAATGGAACAGGTCCCATTATTTTTATTTTTAACTTTAAAAGTTAGTCATATTATTTCTTCCAAAGAATTCATCAAGATATAATTATAATGGCTCATGTTTTTGATAAAATATTCTTCTATTTTAATCATTTATTTTACAGTCCTAACATAAAATGCACCTGGAGCCCTTGAAGCAATATATATATATATATATATATATATATATATATATATATATATATATATATATATATATATATTTATGACAATGTAATTTGTTGCTTTTTTTCGTTTTGCCCTTTTACTGTTTTTTATTAGGCTATTGAATGCTTATTTAATGTGATTTCCTATTAAAAAAAAACTCAGTTTTTCATGCTAGTGGATATTTGGTTTCCTGTTAATGTACAGTTGTTTACTTTTTTGTTTATTTATTTATTAGTAATTTTTATATTTTCTGCTCTTGTTTTGATGCAGGTCATATATCCGAAGACATATTAATACAACTTATTGCATAGCATGGCAATGGATGACAATGATTCAAATGACTTCACCTTTTGCAAGTAAGTTGAGTTCATATTAAGGTTGAATTCAGTGATTTCCTTTACGGAGGACTTAATTTCTATGGCTTGAATTTATCAATACCTTTTTTATCTATCAAAAAGTTTTTATTTTGACAATATATATTGGCCAAGTTCTTTGGTATGTAAGAAAAAATAATTAATAAAGTGATTTGCTAAGTATTTTTCTTTTAAGTTCTACTAAGTAATGGATGCGCAATGTGTTGGGTGTACATATGAGATAGGGGATAACAAAGTCTTAGTTCTTTATTAATCTCAGAAGAATATTAGAAGAATATCTTGGTAAGCATGATTGCATGATTTGAGCAAAAGTGAACTAGTAGTACTCTTTGATAACTTATGTAGATCCAACTTTTGAATATCTATGAAAAATGTTGATATCTGATTGAATGTTACTTGTCTGTTAGGATCCATTATGCTTAATAAATGCAAGAAAAGTTAGGACACTGGCACATTTTTCTCTTTAATGAGTAGAATATAAGCAGTTTTTAAGGATATCTGATGACCATTTTATGAATACGTGTTTGCATTTATCTTTAATGTGCGTGCTCCATTTCATGTTTTAGCTTGCATCTTTTCAGATGACCTATCATTAAGCTCATATAAAGTATATTGTCTCTAAAAAATTCTTTTAATGAAAAAAACTTCCCCCAATTGTCCTCTGTACTGAAATATGCACTCATGCAGGTGCGTTCTTGTTCATATCTCCTGCATGTGATTTCCATAAAGCTGGTCTTTAGGTTTTACTTTTTTTACTTGTTAGTTGGTCGAATCTTACACTCATCTCTTGTTAAAGTTACAAGTCAAATAAAGGGGAGTGATGAGGTTGAAATAAAAAAAATAATTGACCTATTTTAATTTTGCAATTCTCTGTTTCATATATCAAAATTATTAGAATGTTTAGCTGATATTCTTCTATGTTAATCTTTGCATATATGTCCCATGATCAACTTTAGAGTTTATATGGGTGTCAGCTAGCACTAGGAATTGCTTCGTGGGTGTTTTCCTGCTAACTCATTGATGGTTGATTAACTTTCTGTTATTTATTGCTTTACTGGTTAATTATCCTACCTTGGATTTCACTATCTTAACCAATTTGAACTTCAAGTTTTTTTTTATGGGTTATTTATTCATTATTTACACTCATTAATGGGGATAATACCTTGTGTAGTGTTTTCTGTTGTGGTTTATTGTAATACAATAGGCCTTGACTGACAAAGATACTCTTATATTTTGTTGTGCACACTAGAACTCCTACTTTCTTGCTATTTCTTTCTACTTAGAATGTAGCATTAAGTGTCGATGCCAAACTTGACCTGTTACTAGTCAGGCAATAAATTTGGCTCTAGTGTTGGAAGATTGATACCTACTTGCTAGCACATAGAACAGTTAGTTGATTAGTTCTTCCCTGAGCTGGAGAGCACGGTTATCTTCCATAACTTCCAAGCACATAATTTTACCAGCTGATTTTCTCTTGATTTTCAAATGGTCATTAGTTTGTTCTTTTGGTAGTTCACCAAAAGGAAGATGGTTACTTCTGTATGCCATTCAATATGTTGGTCATTAATGAGTTTTATAGGATATCATCAATTTGAACATACTTTCTGTGTAGGTTGATTCACAAGCAGATAATGATCATGTTGAGTCACCTAAGGCTATTCCTGATGTTAATAAGATAACTCTTAAAGATAATCTTTCTGATGACAAGGACTTGAAGAGTGATGATTCTTTTCAAGATAAAAGGTCATCTGCTAATTTGCCTAGAAAGTATGTAGCATCTAGTGCGTTTCTGCTTTACCGTTCAACTACTGGGCCACCCTCAGATTTCAAATCCAACGACTCACTGGCTGAAGCAACAGGAACCAACAGTGATTCGCTAATTGGGTTAGAGGGACAGAAGCCTTTACTTAAAAAACCAGCTGTGCGTACCAAAGTGCCCTTTGAGAAGGGATACAGTCAAATGGATTGGCTGAAGTTTACTCGAACACTTCCTGACCTTGCAGGTATCCTTTCAATCTTCATCTTTTTTATCTATTTAAAAGAATAAAGCTCCTTTTAGATTGTCCGAACAGAAATTTTGTTGACCATATGTGATTATTGTATGAATTCAAATTGGTTATATATAATTTAATTTAGAGATGAGTTGTTCTTGCTTTTTAATGTGTCAAATGCAGTAATCAAAATGCTGTGAATGGCTTTTTAAGCGTTGGAAGCTTATCTTGCCTTTGATTTGTTATGGAACCAATCTGAAGCCAGCAGTAAATGTCATCTAACCCTGGCATCTGAAGTTGATAAAAAAGCCTGAAAATCAAATATAGCTCATTCTAGGATTTTAAATCAAAGCAAGTTTGTCGGAAATTGAAAATGTTCAAGTTAATTTTGAGTTTTAAGAAAATTGGCTAAAGCTCAAATGAAGTCAATTTTGTATCTAGGATGGCTTGCTTAAAATTGGATTTATTCAGCTTGTAATATCTCATAGATATATCTTTTTTTGCATAAGATTTAAATGGAGTTAGTTGGTCTAGTTCTTCATTCATGCACAAGGTGTCATGTTGAAGATTTTTATTTATCACTCTTTTATTTTTTTTTGGATTTTTATAAATCAACCACCTAATACATATGTATTTATAATTTAACCACTCTCCCTATTTTTTTAAACTTTCCGACCCACATATTTAGTGCGCCACAATCAAATCATTGAAAATTTTTCAAAAATGGAATATATGGTTTCAGCTTTTGTTATGAATTTCAATATTTGATTGTCAATTTGAAAATTAAGATTGAAAGTGGTTGATTTATAAATATAGAAGAATAGGGTGACTATGTATATAAAAGTCATTTACTTTTTCCTTTTAACTACTCGAGTTGATTTCAAGCATGTTTAAAAACTATGTATTTTTTTTTTAATTCTGATTCATATCAACTCTAAGTATATTTAGTTGGGTGATATTGGAATTAAGTTAACCTAATGATTGTGTTAATGAGACTTGTCGAATTGGACTCATTATCAAACCCCTACTTGTAGCAATTAGTAAAGCTATTAAATACACTAGCATTTGCATAGTTGAGGGGTGAGGGATAAGATTGATAGAAGCCTCTTGATGGATGTCCATTAATAAATGAGACAATAGTCTATTAAATGGAAACTCAAGACCTTTGATGTACATACTTTCTTAATTAGCACTTGAAATAGCTTTGCTTATCAAGTTAGGCTTGCATTTTATTTGCAATCTTAAGTATCTAAGTTTTTTACAGAATTATAATAATATGGAAAATGAGTTGACTTAATGAAACTTCAAAGAAAATTGGAGTAGATCTAGGGAGATATCCTAACTAACATTATTGCAAGAATAAAGCATGGTACTATTTGTTCTTCCAATTTTTTTTTTCTAAATGCTAGGTCGGTGGTTGTGGGGAGCATTTATTTGCATCCTAAACTATTCAATTCTCCTCACTTTTGATGACATGGAACATATGTGCAAATGATGCATAATCTAACCAGCCTAAGTTTAGCTTCTTTTTTGGCTCCTTTTGCTTTGCCATAGTGCAATATTCTTCTATATGGAACTTTATTTTCCAGTGAATGCACTTTTCTTGTTATGTCATTTAACTACATTTTACCTTGCTATGAAAGAGTTATTAAGTTGATATTAGAAAATTTATTGGATTCCTAATGTACGCTTGAAGTCCAATGTTGAGATGATTATAATAAACCCATATTTAACACAAGTTATTGTTGCAATTGGTCAAATTTTATGTGTTAATGTTCACATATTTATGATGCCCTTAAAAATGAATCATTTTCCAAATATAAAAATATTGTAATTTTTAAATCAAGTTTTCAAGCCAAACATCCCAAAAGTATAAATGTATAATCCTTAGTAAGAAATCAACCTTTTCATCGACATTTTCTCATCAATTGGTTCATCTTGAATGCATGAATTGTTGAATTCATTTGCTCTATTCCAAATCTTTCATGGTGGTAGTAATTATCATTTCCATGATGGGGAATGCATAGTTGGGATTTGGCCGATGATGATGATAATTATGATGGCGAAGGATTTGTCTTATTCATTACGTTTTAATGTTCTAAAAATATTGATTAGTTGATAAATGATGGGTGCATATTCATTGTGGATATATTTGTATGAGCAATTTGATCCTAGATCATTATAAGTTGGTCGTTTACTTGATGTATCATCTACTAAAAAAATCAAATATTAAATTTATCCATATAATCATGCTGGTTTGGTTTTTTAGGACTGAAAAATGAGGTTAGTTTATTTAGTGACAAAGACTCGTGAATAGGAAACTACCAAGATTAAATTCTTTGTTTAAATAGTTGGACTTGAACGTCCTTGAAAATCTTTGGGATTGTTTGGGACTATATTAAGCATCGATAACCCCAAAAACAAGTTTTTTTAATTGAGTACTCATATGTTTTGAAGTCATTGTGAATCAAGTTGGTTATGGTTATAATTGATACACGACAAACTTACGATTAATAATGTGTGAACCATTTTATTAGAGAGATGGTGGGAATGGTTTTATTGAAGATGTGGTTTTGGAAAATCAACTTGCGGTTTGAGACTTAGGACATGTGATTCAACACAAGATGTATAGGTTTATTTACTTTTATTATGATCTTTTGATTTATTTTATTTTTAAATTAGAATAAATTATTTTTTCAAAATATTATTATGTTCGAACTTTGAATTATTTTTAATTTGAATAGGATTAAATTTTTTTGATATTATCATGCAATTCTTATTTCAATAAATAGGGGGTCCTTCGATTGTATTTTTCTAGAATGTTGGTGAATGAATCAGGATTGAGTCTCGCTCTTCTATTATCTCTTCCTCTTTCTTCTGGGTTTCTTTTACTTGATACTTGACCATCTATTTTCCTCTTTCTCCACTCTTTTAACATCAATTGATATAAGAGTGAAAGGATCTTCATTTATTAATTTCATTAACTTGCTCGTTTTGATTCCGTCTGCTTCATTATCTTCCAGATCACAAAATCTTGCACATGATACAAGTTACAAATGATCATATAGGTAAACTTTAAGGAACACTTTTGATTCATCTCACGTATTCCTTACTCTACTGCATTTTGCTCTTTTTCATTGCATATCATGTACCATGTTGATAGTTTCACATGATATTAAGCTTTTTGCACCATTGAGCCAGCATTTATGATTGCACATTGCTTGCATTATGATCCCCACATGCAGCACTTACACATTGTCATAATGCAGAAAATTTTCCTATTTTAGTTGGATTAAATCAATGACCGGCTTTAAGCTCATATCTTTTTGCTTTAGTTATGGATGTTTTTATTAGGCATGTACAGCAGGATGTATCTTGGTGTATGCTTTTTGCTAATGACATTATTCTTGTTGATAAGACTAGGGAGGGAGTCTAAGAGAATCTTGAATTATGGAGGTCAATCTTAGAGTCTTAAAATGTTTGTTTAAGTAGATCTAAAACTGAATATATGAAGTGTAATTTTAGTTGTAGAAGTTCTGGTGGGGTTGTGACATTGGGTGATCAAGTTATTAAAAAGAGTGAATGTTTCAGATATCTCAAGTCTATTGTTCAAAATGATGGTGAAATAGATGGGGTTGTGATTAGTAGAATTCGATTGGATGGTTGAAGTGGAATGCAATCTTGATGTGTGATAGAAAGATAGCTTAGACTTAAGAGAAAATTTTATAAGATGGTGGTAAGATCTGATGATTTATGGCGTGAATGTTGGCCAAGAAAGAAGAAGTAATTAAGTAAAATGATGATGCTCGTGGATGAGTGGCTTTACTCTTAGAGATAAAATAAAATTAATATTCGTGAAAAGGTTGGTAGTTCTAGTGATAGATAAGATTATAAAGAGTCGCCATGATAGTTTTGTCAAATAAAGCATGGACGTCTGATGACCTAGTTAGGAGAGTAGATGAATTAGATTCACCTTATATTAAGAAAGGTAGAGGTAGACCTAAAGAGACTTGATTAGGATGTATAAAAAATGACCTTAATTTATTAGAATTAAATAAGAATTTGACACTTAATAGAATACAATAGAGAAGAATGATTCATGTAGCCAACCCCACATAGTGGGATAAAAGTTTGTTGTAATGTTCAGTCAAAGGCTAGGGCTGTTAATATATAACCCAACACGGCAATTTTAATAGAACTCAAAAGTTTTGGTTTGAGTTGATTCGATTACTATTCTGATAGGATTTTGGTCTAATTTATAAGCTCAATTATTGTTTTAGTTGGGTTGAGATTTACTTGAATAATCCAAAATCAACTTAAAATTGATCCGATGATTATTCAAGTTCGAGTTATGCATCACATTAAACTAGTGGCTTAAACAAATTATATTTGGGTTAATTGAATTGTGGTGATCCAAAAAAATTGCATGATCCATATAATAAACTAGTTTTGCGAGTTTGACCTATATAATAAATGGCTTTGGTTCAAATCAAGCATATTCAAATTAGTTTAACTTTGAGTTATATCCAAACTTAGTCAACTCAAATTGACACCCCTATGAGTCTAAGTGGTTGAGGTTTTGTCTAAGAATGAACTGAATTTTTTATAATGGATGATGATGCATTTGAGATTGAGCTTGAGTCTATACCTTTTCTAGTGACCATTGATGCTATTGATACTAACACTGCTACAACTAGTAGTTTAAGATGCTAGAAGGATATAATTGAAAAAGTTCCATCAAGGCACCATACTTCTAAGGAATACTTATTGTGTTCCTCTTCGTGAAAAGAGTTTATTTTTTGGCCTGAAACAACAAATTAGGTTTAGTGTTTATTTTAGCTATTCCATTTAAATTAGTATTTGGCTCTATTTATTTTATTGAATTTGGTTTAATTATCGTTTTGGGTAGTTTGAATTTTGAATTATTAGGATTAGATTTGGATTTAATTTGATTTTTTCCTAAATCTTACTTCCATAATTATGGTTTTAAAAGATGGATTCTTCCTCTTACAATCTCTCCTTTACCCCAACTATTTGAAAAACTCCCAAGGAAAGGAAATTTTTGGGCCTAGGGGAATTCATGCATCATAAAACATCAGGTTGAAGTTATTTAAGTTTATTAGAATTTTTAGGTTTATTTTATTTGAAATTACAATAAATTATCATTTTGGATAATATTTGACTGGAACTTCGAATTACTACTCAAAATCCTTGCATCAATTTTTTTTGGAATGACTCTATTTTCCCCATCTGTCTCTCTCACCTATGAATCATGTCCCCCCCTCTTGACTCTCGGTTTCCATTCTAGTTTTTTCCCAACTAGATGCTGTAGCCTCTACCATTAGCCACCGATCGCCACCACCGCTAACCACCGTCCGCTAGCCTCCATTGTCATTTTCCGCAGGCCTCTGCTCGCCATTGGCTCCACTATGTCCGCCCACCATTCCTTATTGCTGCCCACAGCTTTTTTTTTTTTTACTTTGTATTGCCTTAAACTCTTGTATTTGAAGTATTTTCAACCAAGCAACTTAATAGTATTCCAAATATATTATTTTCACTTTACAATGTATTTTTTTTACACTATTTCTTTTGCATCCAATCAAACAACCCTTTAGTCTTTAATATGTGAAGTTATAGTGATTTGCAGTCTTCATTAAACTTTGAATGATATGTAATCTTCAGATCCTTGGATTATGTTGACAGGAAGAGTGATTCATCAAGCAGTTACTTCCTCCTGATTGTGGTCTTATTTTTGTTGGAGACTGTTTTTTTATGCATGATCCTCTTTTCTGATCATCTATTTCAAGCTTGTTTTTTTTTCATAGTTAAGGTTTGTAATTGTAGCCTAATGGATGCTCTACTGATATCCTTGTTTCTGCCATGCCAATTTTGTGTTTTTACTCCTTTTGATCAATCTTAATTTCAAGAGACTTCATTTTACATGAGATGCTATAATCTTTAATCAGTTTCTTGTTGATATTCTCATGGTACTTTCATTAACCAGGGCTTAAAGGCCAGTCAAGTCGAAGGTTTATTACTATGGATGAAGTTAAGAACCATAAAACAGAAGGCTCTATGTGGACAGTTTTGAATGGTCGTGTATATAATCTCTCTCCATACATGAAATTTCACCCTGGAGGTTTGTTTATATTCTTCTCTTTATTAGAACTGTACTATGATTTCCTGAACCTTCTTTATTGAGGCAATGTGATACCTTAGAACATTGACTGACATAGAATCATGCATGCTCGCTTTTATGACATTAAGGAGAAGTTTGAGCAGATCGAGACTATGGAAAGCCAACTTGTAGTTCATCGGAATTTTAGTCATTAGGCCAGAATGAGTGTTTCAGGAGTTAAAGGATCCGTTTTGTATTTCTGAACAAGGTTGCTCCAAATATTTAGATGATTCGAATAGCATACAGCCCAGACGAAATATATTGTGTCTTTGCTTGTTCTTGGGCTATCCTTTCAAGTATGTTGAAAATTTCATGATTTGTTTTATTCACCGTCTTAAATGATTACAATGGGTCATGTTTGCTAAATTTACACATTTGTATTCTTTTGAATGTCATTTATTTGGCATGGAACTACTTGAAATTTAAGAAGGGTAAACTGCAACTATATCCTTCATGTATGCTGAAATGTGTATTTTTCCTTTTTGGGTTCCCTCTTGTGAAGCAAATGGTTCAACAATGTCCTTTTCTAACGTTTATTTTCACTTTCACCTATCATTATAATTGGTTAAGCAATAATATTGCAGCTCATTATTTACAGGTTAGGCCTTTAGCGTTCTAAAGTGCAAATCTACCTGTTTTGTGTTAAAAAAGTAATTAAAGATAATGTTCAAATGATCTACTCTCTCTCTCTCTCTAGTCTGTTTTCACTGATTAGAATATCCATGAAACTAACTTTAATATTATGAATGTGTCAAATAATTTAGCTACATGATATAATGCACTATGAAATTAGCTATTTCCACATTAATGTGATCTATGCTCACGCACAATAGCCATTAAAAGCAGCATAGATAGCCAGCTGCTTATGTAAATGTAAAAATGTGATAAGAAAATAAATTGAGTTAAAGATAATTTTTCTAAGCATAGAAGATTTAACCTGTATGAAACTGGCAAAAAATACCACCAGTTTTGGTAATGCGTTTTAGGAATGTTTTATGGACAATGATTCATTAAGCCAATTCCACCTTATTGGAATAAGCGAATGGAAGGAAAATGTTACTGAGCATAAGTGCTTGTTGTCTATCATAAGTTTCAAGGGAAAGGGATTCAACATCATTAAACACGAGAACACAGAATGGAGAAGCTTGTTATTTGACACGCCCTCGTTGTCTTGAGACCAATGAGAATTAGTCAACTGCTAGAAATTCAATTGCCCATTCTTTAAAATTAGATTGTGAATCTAGAAGGGTAGAAATGGGAGATTTTGTGACTAATTATCTAGGAAAGAAATAAATTTGAAATCAGTCTTCAATTATGGAATCCAAAATTAAGTACATAATATAAATATAAAATTATAAATTGTTGGTTTGTTGTAGATGGAAAGTTGTTACATGATTTTGTTGATTATTGCTGATGGAAAATCGATATTCATGGATCACTAGATTGTAGTAAATGAAAGGCTATTATCCACGAATTATAGGATTGTTGTAAATGGGATGGTGCTGGTCAAAAGACAGGTTTATTTTAGCACTCCCCCCCAAGCTTGGGTATATGTATCATACTCATTATGGAGAAAGGTTTGATGAGGATATGTGTAGTTTGAGAGTTTGTTAGAATATAATTTAATTGAGCCGGTTCTTTTTGAATTTTTTTCTAATATGAAATAATGTATTTTAGTTCAATTATGGTGGATATGAAAGTTTGGTTGTCACAATATAATTTTAAAGTTATTTTTCACTTGAAGCATAGTTCTAACAATCGTTCTTAATCACATTCCTTCGTAAACATCAAGTGTCTCTGTTTTGTATTCAATTTCATTATTTTTTTTTAAGACTACAAATTATTTTTTACTTATCCATATAATCAACTTTTCCTATACATAAATACTATAACAAGAAGTAGGCGATGTTTGGTTGTCTAAAAAAGGATTGCAATGTAAATATAATGCAGTGTATTTGTATTCTTTTTTGGTTGTTTGATATTACAAATGCAGAAGTTTGTTTTTTTCTTGTTTGGTAAAATAGATTAATATCAAAATAGGTACTCGGATGGCTGTGATGGCTTATGAAATGGTAAATGAAACAATGGTAGTATTGGCATGGCGAAATACTCACTTCATCGAATGATATATGAAAATCACTCAAATTAGAAAAATTTCAAATATGTTTAAGATTGTTCCAACTATAAATGAATCAAAATGAATCAAACATGAAGCTTTTGGATAATTGAGCATAAGCTTGGAAAAATTATGTTTTGAAAGTTAATTTTGATTTCATTCTCAAAAGATCTACTATGTAAGAGATAAGTTGATTGGTGTCATTGGATTAGGATGAAGAAGGTAAACCCTAAAGTAATATAGATAGAAGTTATTAGCATTCCATTAAAATGAATGAAAAAATTTAATATATTTAACTGCTCTCAAATAGTAGGACAATGATGATGATGAAAGATATATCTAGATGTGATAAGTTTATGTAATTTGGATTTATATAAAAAATGAAATTATAAATAAGGATATAACTTCTCTTATTAAGTTTATGAAAATGGAGTGGATTTGCTTCTAAAAATAAAAATAAAAATAATTAAAAAACATACTAAACAAATATCTTTTTTAAAAATAGCATAAAATAAAAATAAAAAGCACAAAATAAAATTGATACCAAATAGGCCCTAAGTTAAGTGGTGGGAGTGCAAATTATGTGGATGGATGTGTCAAAGCTAGTAAGAATAAATTATAGAATTATAAGATAGGTACTTGAACTAGTTTTTATTAAATATAATATTATTGAAAGTAGTACTAGTTTGTTTTGTTAATTGTTGAATTAATATTTCTAGACAGGTAAATAAAATTGGTGTCAGGAGTAGAAAGGAAAATGGTAAGAGTTAAGATAATACAAAAAGTAACTTAAATAAAATTATTCAAAATTTGTTGTGAATAATAGGTTTGACAGTTTAGGTTGCTCTTGTCAGGGACATGAAAATACGGATTCATAGAATCAATCCCACATAATTAGGATAAGGCTAATGATGATGATGACATGAATATATGTACACATTTTTATGCCTTTATTTGCATTTGTATTAATGCATATATGCTTCTTTTTCTTAAGGATGCAAACTTATCCCTAGTTTTTATTAACTAAAAAATATGACACAAGATCAATTACAAAAGAAACTGTACATGAGGCTAGTCTTAAATATGGAAAGCGCAAGCCCAGTTACAATTTAAATTTAACACAATGAGCTAATGAATATTTAGATTAAAGGTCTTAAACCAGATTCCAATATGTAACCTCTACCCTAAGAAAAGGGGGGCATATTGTTGTTATGTTTTAAGGCTGAAGCATTTATCCTAGAAGATTGGGCCAATTTTTTGTTCTTATTGAGCCCAAATTGAATTAATGAGTCGTGCATGGCCCAAATCATGATCAATTGAGCAAGCCTATGACCATACTTGTCTTGATTCAGGATTTGATCAAATGAATTTGAACCGATTTTTGAGCTAGGGTTGACTTGGCTTAAGTCGGATCATTCATGATGCTAAATTACTATAATTCATTGAAAGTCAAGTGCTTATGTAGACCCCAACCTTCGAACATCAAGTGTGACAAATTCATTTCATAGCCATTAGCTCCATTCCTGCAATGCATTGTTTATACTCGTGTTCACTTGCCATCCTTTTCTTAACAGTTCATGTTTAACCCTTTTTTGAAATTTTCACTTGCTCTGTTGGTAGGCGTTGATATGCTGATGAAGGCTACTGGAAAAGACTGCACCTCCTTATTCAGTATCCTTTCTTTTACACTTTAATTCTCTCTTAAGTAATTCTTTACAATGCAAATGTGTACAGTGGCATTTTTTTCATGCCTGATGCTGGTTATTCTGTTACTCTAATCTCTACTGCAAACTTACAGTTCATATTGACCTCATTAATCTATCATATATTAATTAAATACTTAATATTTGTCACAATCTTGTTGTTTTTGTTAATTATCCTTAAAATTCTGTAGATAAATATCACGCCTGGGTTAATGCTGAATTCCTGCTGGAAAAGTGCCTTGTGGGAGTGCTGGATAAAGACGATTGTCTTGAAAACATTGTTGATTTACTGTACTGACACAGAAATCATTCCATTTGATTTATTATATAATTACTGCTTTTTTGTACATCAACTGTAACCCTTTTTTTTTAGAGGAGAAAAACTACTTTCTTGTTTTTTTATTGTAATTTTTTTAGTTGAAGAGACATTAGGGATTGGGGAAGATAGAAGAAAATGTAGGCACTGATTTCAACATCAGCCATGGATATATAGTGCTAAAATAATCATCTTTGTTTCACTATTAAGATGAGAAATAAGAGGATTTAAAGCTATTTTACTAGATTTGTTTGCTCTTGTAACTTCTTTTTAATGCTGTATGTATTTAAGCTGCTTCTGTTGTTAATTAGCACTTCTTTTAATTTTGGTTGGGTATGCAATGGTGTTTTACTAACTTTGGGGAAAGATGAGAACCAACAATTTTTCATTACTTGAAATTTTATTAGATTTTTCTGGCCTATTTTAATGTTTTATAAATTTGTTTGATATTTGAGTTCAAGTTATTGCCAGAAGAAGATTAAGCTCCTTTGTAATTTTCATCCGTAGGTTTAGTAATTATGCTTGAAATTCATTGAGTTGTTACATATAAAATGCTTTTTATGAGGTTGCTACTGATATACAATCCTTCTGTAAATTTGTAGATTGATTTATGTATTTTCATCAAAAAGAAAAAAAAAAAAAAAGGTTTCACCACTGTGGATGAAAGATTCTTCATATTAAATTAGGCTTGAATTCTGAGCTGAGGTGCTTAAGTTTTTAAGGTTATGGAAAGTTACACTTCAGTTTCAAATTTTATTACAGGCATGATTATGTTGTTGCAGGAATTGCCCAAGACGGATTGTTGAAAGAGATGTTTGATTTCTTTCCTGTGGTAATTATAGCCATCAGCTGATTGGCAACACTCAATTATTAGTGCATTGGGAATGTCAAAGGAAAATTTGACTCTATGTAAGTGGTGAAACATCTCTTTTTTATCTTTGAGAAATATATTTGAAAGTTTATATTGGATAAAATTATCTCTCTTCTATGTGCACTGTTTATGCATGTTCGTCGTGAAAAAAATTAGTTTGAATTGGTTAGAAGTTGAACCTTAGTTCAATCTAGTTCAAACATGATCTAAATTAAGGTTCTAGCCTTTGTTTGAGCTTTGTTGTTTGAATCTCATGAGTTTCATTGCATGCCATCGATCTCGTGATGCCTTCCTCACTAAACTCCATCATGCAAACTCTTATTCTCTTTACATGCAGTAACCAATCTTCTTCTTGTCTTCTCCAACAAGTTCCATTGCTTGCTATTAGTCTTATAATGCCTTCCTCTGCATGTTAGTTGGTTGTATCGTCGCCTTCTTCAGTGAGCTCTAATGGTTGATGCCAATCCCATGATGTTATTTCTAGTGAATTCCATGGCATAAACTTCACTTCCCCTCACCATCATTGTTTCCTTCCCCCAATGAGTTCCATCACACCCCACATTGCCATGTTTGATGCCCTTCCCAACAAGCTCTATCATGCAATGCCTACCCAAACAATCAATAGTTCAAATTACATTGAAACCTTCTAATTTCTAAAATATTTTATCTATGAATATAATACACTTGTTTCAATAACCAGTCGGTAAATACAATAAGAGAACACCTTCTGAAGTCTGTTTTTTGATATATATATTTTTAAATTATATATGAGGAAGCATAAAGATTAAAAATTGTCTTTGTTAACGGCTATTTGATGATGTTTCAAAATATTTTGTGTTGAAGATTGTTGCTTGTTTCATTATGCTTATTATACATCGAACAGTTTGTCTCTACTGAAGTTTTCATTTGTTCGTATTTAGACTATAATTATCTCATGCGTAATTTAGGGACACATGCTGTGAGTCTGCTCAGAAATTTTTTTATTTTTAAGTTTTAATTTTTTGTTTATAGTAAAAGCACATAAAATTTATTTTGACTATTTTCAAAACTAATTTGATTAACTTTCAAAAATGAAAATAAAAATACATAGAAAATGCTAAATAAATATATTTATTCCAAATTTTTTAAAATAAAAAAATATTACCAAACAGGCCTTAATGTGCTTGCGTTTGGTGTTCCCTTTCGTTGTGTTTGATGATAAAATAGTAAATAAATAAATTATGCTTTGTTTAATATATAAAACACATGTATAATGAAATATATTTTTGACGATTAATTTATTTAAATTATTTTTATAACATTTTTTATTAGCAGCGGAACAAAAAAAGTAAGCTGGAGATTTAACATATGTACTACTAACTCATTAAGCATACACATAACAAAAATCTCAATCTTTATATTTATTTATAATATTTTAAATTTCAAATTATATTAAAAATGTTATTGATATTAATTTATTTTAAATAAAATATATCCTTATATGTATATATTTATGTATGATTTAAATGTTATATAAATAAATATATAATTTAAATAGTGCATATTGATGGCTAAATTATATGTATAAATAGATTTTTTATAACTTATACATATCTTATAATTAATTTGAATAATAAAATATAGCTATTTTAAACTTATATTAAGAAAAATATCAAATAATGTTTATTAAAATTTATAATTTTAGCATTTAAAATAAATAACATTCATTTTAATTTTAATATCTTTTATTTATATAATTATGTTATATAATTTAATTTTTAAATTGATGATTTTTTTTTTTAAATCGTAATCTAACCATTTATATTTTTTTCCATTTTATCGTACCACGGCAACTGCCTTACAACGGCTCCCTCATCAAACCACGCCGACTCCTCCCTTCAGGCCAGTCTCGAAGCTTAGGTTAACTGTTCAAGCGACTATGGCACAGCTATGCTTTGGAACTCCTTTGAATCCTCTTCATTCCCCTCTTTCCTGCTTCTCCCCGAAATCCCCAACTCTCTTTTCCTCCATTAAACCCTCTTCTTTCTCTCTTCCTTTTTGGTCCTCTTTTGCCTGGTTCCCTAACGATTCCGTCTCCAATCTCCACGTTTGTCTTCCTCCTCCTCTTTCGATTATATCAAACCTTATCTCCAATCCAAATGGGAGCCCATCCTTAAGGGATGGATCTGCAGCGCCGTCTCCGTTTGTTGCCTCTCCGTCGCCGTTCCTAAGGCCGGGAAGATACCGTCGATCTTGACGGCGGTTGGATCGGACCGGATGGTCTCCGAGGGGATGGCCTTAGCTACTTTAGCCTTTGCTCGATCAGCCGCGACTTACCTTCAGCATGCTTTCCTATGGGAGGCGGCTTTGGGAGCTGCGTTCAGGATTAGGGCCTACGTCTTTGGCAGGGTCATCGAGAGAGACCTGGGTTTCTTCGAGGGAAGCGCGGGAGTGGAGGCTGGAGATCTTACCCACAGGCTTACAGCTGAGGCATCGGATGTCGCTGATATGTTGTATTCTCTCTTGAATGTAAGTGTTGCTCTGTTCAAGATGATTTTTGGTTTCAGGTCAATTAAGACCAATCATATGGCGCGATCATCGAGGTTCTTTTCAGGAACGTTGTGCTCGTCATTTGTTTTTGAATCATATTTCGTTTGTGATTTTCTTCGTCTAGGTCATATTTTGATTTGATGTTTTTGTAAATGGAAAATTAGACTGTGGTACCGAATACTCTGCAGTTTTTGGTGATGGCTACTCAGATGGTGGTGTTGAGTCCACCTCTTGCATTAGTTTCAGCTATGGTACGTTGCATTGTCTGAACTTCAATCTCGTTCAGCAATTTTTTTTCTTATTTATAATAAGGCTTATTATAGACTGATTTCATTACTATGGCACATTATGCTATGACGGAAGGGAGTTCCATGCTTGTTGCTTGTCATTGGCTACCTTGGTGAAAGGCTTCGGGACATATCTAGAAGGGCGCATATAACTACTGCTAAGCTTTCTTCCTATCTTAATGAGGTTGTCTAAATTTAGTTTTTCGTTATGTGAGAATCCCTTTCTTTCATCCAATGCTTTGTTGTTTGTTGATGCATCAGTTGAATCCCTAATGAGCTGGTATTTAGTTTAACAATCCAGATATTTCCATTGATGCTTGTTGTGAAAGCAAACATTGGAGAGCTGAAGGAGAACCTACATTTCTGTAGGCTTGCCCATGATGATCTGATAGCTTGTCTAGGAAAGAAGAAGATGAAGGCATTTATACCTCAGATTGTGCAGGTCGTATACATAGGAGGTCTGATAGTTCTTCACGCTATTTCGAGGATTGCTTCAAGGGGCTTAATTGATGGATCAAGACTTCTTTCATTTACAATGTCATTGGCGCTTTTGATAGATCCTATCCAGGTAGCAATAACGATTCACCTTTTATTTAAGTTGTATTTACAAACTAACAAAATATGTTAAATTTGTACATTTAACTATGCTGCTTTTTTATTTGCCATTTTATATTTCTGTCTTTTATGTTTGTATCTGCTATAGATTGCTATTTCTTTGTGAGGTAAAAAACTTTTGAGGTTAAGTCATAGGCTGTTAAGTTTAAATATAGATTGATAACCATTTTATCAACGGGAGGTGCTGCAAGTTCATTTGTTAGAGGATGAAAAAGAAAAGGTAACTTAGCAGAATTTATATTTCACCCCTAAAATTGCTACCATAAAACTCCCCACATGAAAAACTGAGTGTTAGATATCAAATTGCTAGTAATGAAGATAAAATCTATTCATTACAAATTGAAGGTTTTACTTGCTTGCATGTCTTCTATATTTAGCATGATTTTTAGGTTTTTTGCAGCTATTTTTGTGGGTTGTTTACTAGATGGGTGATAAATTGAAGGTTTTATATCCATAAATAGGGTTTTAAAGATTGTATAATTTTTTTTTTACAATAACATTTTTTATTGGATGTGCTATTCCTTCTTGTCCGCCTTGGCCTACTGGGAGATTGGAGATTTTTCAAAGCCGTTATCTTCTACTAAAAGTGAGAGGCTTGATTTAGTTACTTATTTTCCTTTTTTTTTTTGATATTTAAAAACTTTTAATCGGTTGCATGATTGATTCATTTTAATCAAATTGGATAAGATGTTATTTCTACAAGTGCATGTATTTCAACAATTTATATGATTTTCATGATTCCAAATATCTATGCTGTGTTTCTAAAACATTTAGTTGTCATTAGCATTGTGTTTTTTGTATTGTAATTTTCATTACATATAATTAATATTTGTTAAAATTAATAGCTGTGACAAAGTTTTTGGTGCATATGACATTTTTTTATCTCATCGTGATTTATATTATAAATGATAGATCAAGATCATGAATTGCATTAGGCTCTAGGCATTAAATTTGAAAAGAAAAAAATGATAAACTGTAAGACTTCTCTTGTCAAATTTGATATTGGAACTTAAGATTGCCTCACAATATCTTTTATATGTAAGACGTAAAATTGGGTCCATTAACAAGACAAAAATTCGATCCAATTTAAATGAAATCAGTTAAACTAGGATTCTAAATAAATTTAAAATAATTATTATGAGATTTATAATTATATTTCTGCATGAGATTAGAGCATAATTCTAGGTCATTTTTAGATTAGTTGTATGGCTTAGAGGTTTTTTTTAAAGGATATAATATGTTTGATTCCCTAAGAGTTGAATTTGTTAGAATAAAGTTATAGAAGTTAGATAGATTTCTCCTGTTGCATTCAACCTTACATCTAGGAAAGTCGATGGAGTTTGAAAGTTCATTAGACATGTACAAAAGTTTAGTGGGACTAGCATTCACATTGATAACGTTGAAATTATGGAACAAACTATATATATATATATAGGATTTACATATTCAAACAAAATACCTTGAAGGCTTCAAATTCATCTTATGTGAATCATGGTGTTACTATGTTTCTTGATTAAACCTTGAAATGTAAGTTAGTTGAAGGAATTTTAATAATTTTGAGCTTATTTATCTACTTGGTCCTATTAATGATGAATTTATGCATGACACTAACTTTGATTTCATATTATGTTTAGGGCATGGGAAAGGCATTCAATGAGTTAAAAGAAGGGGAGCCAGCTATTGAGCGCTTGTTTAACTTGGCTCATTTCGATAATAAAGTACTATTTCTTCATCACTTTGCTATATCTGGATTTATGTATGGGATATGTGCAACGTTTCCTTCAATTCACAAAACATAATTGTTTAAAGGTTGGTGTGACGTGGCTGAGAATTTGAAGATTTTTCATTATTTTTTGAGCTACAAAAGGAAAGTTGCCAAAGCATTTTGGCATGTCAAATTATGTGCATCCTTATATTGATTCTTAGATAATCACATGTCAATAATAAAGTGGCCTGTATGATTTTATTGTCAAATGGCACCAATATAAAATTACAGTTAGATCAAAACTATTTGACTGAGTGATTTGCTGTCAAAAAACATGACTAAATTATTGTCATGACTCTAGCTTGTTTGTTTTCTAAATGACATCATCTCGGTTTCACTTGGCATCAAATACAGTTGTTTAAATGTCATTTGGTTCTACTCATTGTTAGCTAGCAATTTTATCTTGCTTTAGCTGTAGGTGAGCTATTTAGCCCCTTTGTTACTCAATCATCATATAGTTTTGGTTCTGTGTGAGTCTCATTCAAACTTAATAATTGCATTTGTGTTTATTTTATGTATTTATAGTTTCACATTTTAGCTTGTTATGATTAAAATTTTAATTTAGAGTTTTAATTTAGCTCAATTTAAGTCTCTTGATTGTCCTTTTGAGGTCATGTATCACTCAAAAATTTGGCAGCATTTCGACACATCGGTATCGTCCCCACATAGGAGGTTGTATCGCAAAAAGCTTTGTTTGTTATGCTAACTTAGGCATAACGGTCGGTGTTTTGAGGCATCATGGTAGAGTATTCAATGCTTGCCGCCAGCTTAAGGGCAGTGAAATCTTCAAACACCTACACGAATAACAATAAATTTTTCCTTGAGGTTGATCCCTAACACCCCTGGGTACTTAATTTTGTAGTTTTTTTTTTTATGAGGCCAAGCCCCAACACATATGAGTACTTAAATTTGAGTTTTAGGCATTATACCTTCATAATAAGAAATCGATGACGACAAAAGTGGTGAGATGCGTTCATTAATATTTGCTTTGGTTGCAATGTGGTCGATATTTGGGTAGGAACTTGTTAAGTGAGAGTTTCACTTTCAAAATCATAAACACATTTGACTTTCACTTAACATACTAAATATAGTGAGAATTTCATTTTCAAAATCATAAGCACATTTGACTTTCACTTAGCATACCAATTTTATTAAGTAAAGGTTTCATTTTCAAAATTCAAAAATACTTGACTTTCACTTAACATACCATATTTGTTAAGTTGAAGTCTCACTTTCAAGTCACAAACACAAGTGACTCCTACTTAACATACTAAATTTGTTGAGTAAAAGTATCACTTTTAAATCAAAATTATATCAAACATAATTGACATCTACTTAACACACTAAATTTGTTAAGAAGTTTCATTTTCAAAATTAAATCACATATCACACACCAAATTTCACAAACAAAGATATTCTCACACAAAACTTTTAAAAATACAAACTGAAAAGTCTTACTTTAGCATATCTAAATTTGCTAAGTAAAGATTTTTCCAATCAAACTTTCAAATAAAACATATATATCTCCAAAGGGTCCCTCCAAATATTTGAACCTCATTCAACATACTCAATTTTGTTGGATGTGGGTTTTAAGTCAAAATCATATGGCAAAATCTCTCTTCCAAAATCTTTCCAAAATTTTAATGAAATTCACTTAACATCCTTAAGATTGTTAAGTGTGGGCTCAAATTTCAAATCAAATCTTAAGATCAATGATTGAAGGTGAATATCAAGGCAAGTGTTTTGACTTAGCTATATTTTAACAATGCGATTTGATGTTAGTTCTTCCACCTCTCAAGACACAACATCCCAACAAGTTCGTGTTTTCTTTCTTTAGACTTAGCCTGGATCAGGTTTTTTCTTATTATCTCCACGAGGTCATCTACTTTGGCCATGGTTTTGAGGGTGAGGATTTCTTGAGGGATAGCCTTCACTACAGCTTGGGAGGAGGTGGGGTAGATGTTGCTTATTGATTTGATATGCCATCTAATTGAGTTTCTTCCAAAAGAGGAAGGCTACTATTTCTCACCCGCCAAGATATTTTTGTGTGTTGTTCCATGATCTTACTCTATTACATCCATGAGGCTCTACCCCCCTTGGACACTCCAAAGGGAAGATTGTCTGGCTTCGAGATAGTCTCCTCCATGTTTTGAGTGGATGTGGCTCTCCTCCGCCATACCTTACAGCATAGCACAAAGAAGAATCAAAAGGTCTGCTGCACATCACAAGAGGGTGGCCATAGAGATGGAGTCTTCCATGTGGTAGGATCTTGTGAGATTTTTTTGAGTGGACGGTTCCACCCCTCCTCGATGAGAGGAGAGGGAGAGGATTCTGAATACCTCACCACCGATATTTCAGTGACAGGGGGAGAGAAAGCTATTGAGCTGAGATTTTTTCATCTTGGTGGGATCATGGGAGGAAATGATTAGGTTAAGTTTTTGAGATCTATTTGGGGGGAGGTTGAGCTTTTCACTGGTGTCAGGGGAGGAAAGAAGGCGGCGGAGGAGGCCACCACCCCACCGGTGAGAGCCACCAGCCTCCACCCTCACCAAATCAAAAGAATAGCTCCAGTATATAAATGAAATCCACTCACAAAGCATGGGTTCAGGATTTACATATTGATATTATAATGCTTCACCGACAGACGATATAAGAATCATGTATTAACGATGATATTCACACCTGGTCCCTACAGACCACTCTTTAGATGAGATCCTCGCCAAGATGCTGAGAAGAGGGAACTCTTCTGGGGCGACGCTGACGGTGGCGGGAGAGGATTTGATCCGATGAGGGATCTTTTGAAAAATCCATATGATCAATATTCCTCTCCAGGGATCAGCCGGAGGGTGTTGTAGTTGAGGAAAATGACACAGCTCATTCAACCCAACATTCTCGTCAACAAATGAGACAGAGAGATGAATATATCAGTAAGATGGAGAAAAGAGTTGACTGTAGGTTCTAACATCAGCCGCCCATCAAGATGCCTCTGGGTCAATCACATGGTTGTTCAGACGCCTAAGAGTACATCTCCGAAGATGAAACATAAGATGGTCACATATAGTACCTCAGCCTGAAAGAGATATAAAATAGATGGCGAATAGCAAGTGTTGGTGAAGTAGGTTGCTTATCTGTTCCAAACGGTAGACCCTACCCGGAGGAACTTGATAGCAAATTCTTTCTTTTAAATTTTGTTATTTTTGTTTAAAAGCTTACTTGAGAGGAACATATACAAAAGTCGGAAGTCTTTACTCGTTTTTTTATTTGGCATGCTAAAATAACAATATTTTTAAGATTTAATATTAAGTTAATTTGCATTTCCACTTTTATAATTGATAATTTTGTTGTATTGTTTTTCTTTTTCAACCAATTTATTTGCAATAAATAGCTTCTAATATCTTCTTCTATATAGGTGGTTGAGAAACCAAATTCAATTGATTTATGCTGTGTCACTGGGGACATAAAATTTTCTGGTGTTACGTTTAGATATGGGGATAATATGCCTCTTATTTTAAATGAATTGGATCTCCATATCAAACGTGGTGAAAGGGTTGCTTTTATTGGCCGATCTGGAGGCGGTAAAACAACCATCGTAAAATTGCTACTTCGGTTATATGAACCTCTATATGGTTAGTTGTGCATTTATTTCATTATTTTCTTTTCTTATAATAGTGATTTCATTGTCATTGAATGCTACTTCTTAAAATGATGCTTTTGTTTGATGTGACTAGTTGAATGGTTTATTGTTAGTAGAAAAGGCAAATTGTCTATTTTTTATGTTGCCCGTACTTTCTAGCTTTATCTACACTTTATTTTCATTTTGTAGGTGACATATTTCTTGACGATCATAATATCCAGGAGGTAAAATTGAGAAATCTAAGGGAGCACATTGTTCTGGTTCCTCAGGATACAGTATGTTCTGGAAAATTCTCTTTTCTTCTTTACAACTACATTTTCTAGTTTAAGGTCTGTTTTTTAAATGATACGGCTGAAATTGTTCACTAACTGGAAAATAAGAATGTTTTTCTATGTACTTTGTTTGCTTATAGCATATTCAATGATTATTTTAGCTTTGATCATCCATTAAATCATTAGATTATTCTTTTTTTTTCTTTACCAGAGTATCCATTGTGTCAACTGGCGGTTCTAAAATACCCATCCCAAGTCTGTTAACAAAAGAAAATTTTGTTCGTTAGGCAAATGTAAAAACTTTTACTTGTATAGTTTGGCATTGGATGGAAGGTAACATGAATTTCGAGGAGAATGAAAAAAAAAAAATCCTATTGATATTTATTTTTATTGACCAATAAAAAATGTCTTGTAATACCTATATTGCATCAAATTGTCATGTCTAGTGACTTGTGTTGAAACGTTTATGAGTCTTTTAGATAATCCCATCAGTGAATAGGAAGCTTAATATTTGGTGACTTGTGATTTGACATGTACCTCGGGAGGAGGAATTTGATGGTTTTTCAACTTAGATGCATGGACATGGACCTTGAAAAGTTTTGTTACAAGAAGGTCGCATCAAATTATTTGCTAGCTTACACTAATGCTAGGTAATGGAGAAATGACATTAAACATAAAAGAAAACAAAACTAATGAAACTCTAAGCTAATAGCCATCTTATTGCTTTGAATTGTAAAACCAAAAAGATTATTTAATTTGAACGTTAACATTCAAGTTGAATGTGAGTTATGTCTCTCGCTATTCAGACTAGGCAAAAAATGGATTTGAACATTGTTACTGTGGATTAAAGGAGGAGAGAGAGAACTCTCGCCAAGGAACTTGATAAACTAGCCCCAAAGTATCAATTACCACAACCTGGAAGCACGAAGTTTTGCAATACCATTTTTGGTTCTTTGCAAGGTCGAAGAAGTGTAGTACCTTGCATAGGAGACGATGTAACCTTTAATTGCAAGAAATCAAATCGGCTAAAATCTCGATACAGATTTCAAATTTCTGAATTATAGGTATGAGGATTTGGGCAATTTGGTGCAAGTTTATTTTAATGTATTTGTGGATAATTTGGGAAGAAAGTAAGTGGTTGGAAATATAGAGGAGTTGGAGAAAGATAGGTCAAGAGGGAGAGGCGAGAGGGACAAAGGTGATTAAGTTGGAGGAGTTATGAGGAATGTAGAAATAGAGAAGAGTATGAGAGAGCTATAAGAGAGGGGGAGGGTGTGGGGAGTTGGCATGGGCGGACCCAAGTAATGCTCATGGTGGGCAATTGCCCATCCTGAAAATTGTGTATTTTATTTAATGAGATGAATAATTTTATAATTTTGCATATTTGCCCGTCCTAACAATATTTATTTTATTTAATTAGATGGAGGCTTTTATAATTTTGCCCATCCTCAAAATAATTCATTACTTATTGTTAAAAAATAATTCTCACCTTAAGAATTATTTTGAGATGAATATAAACAAATTATATTATATACACATCTTTAAATGAATTTAAGTTTTAATTTGTTGTAATCTCATGTAATCAATATTTTAAACTTATGTAGTTAATCTTATTATAAACTATTTTGTTAATTTATATTAATTTTACATCATAAAATTTTATTTTTAAATTTTTTTTATATTATTTGTTATATTTCTCTTATAAACAATATTTATATTTATATATTAATATTACAAAATTTTTTAATTTTTTTAAAATATTTAATATGCACATATCAAATAATATTAATATTAATTAAATTCAGAAATTACTTGATGAATCTATTTCATATAAGTTTTCAAAGAAATTTTATTTTGTGCTTAGTATTTCGAGAATGGATAGAGAGTATTATGATCTTTTATGAACTTTTGTAGTCAAATAAGTTAATCTATAAATCTTTGGCAATACTAATTTATATATTTAATCCTAAGAAGATAAGCAAAATGTAAGTTATAGGTTATATTTTTCACATTCTTATCTATTTATAATATTCTCTTATAAATTTGGTGATATTATCTTACTAATTATTTATATTTTTCCCTAATAAAACAAATATTATATTTTTATTTGTTTAATTACAATTATTATAATTATTATTTAATTAGTTAAAGTTTTGCCCATCCTAAAGAAATGAGTTGGTTCCTACTCCCTAAGAGTGGGGATGAGGAATTAGAGAAAGGGATAAAAGAAGTTATAACTGAAAAGAAAGGAGTAAGATCAGGAGAAGAGGTAAAAAAAGAATATCATAAGGTAGGAAAAATCTAATAATAATTCAACCATTTAATATGCAATAATAAGAGCCTAAGGTCTTATCTTATTGAAAAGAAATGACACAAGAATAATTACAAAAATACTCTAAATTAATTAAAATTTTTTCCAAACAAATAAAAGAAATTTAAAATAATATTGCTTCCCAGTACATCAATTGATAAACCAAAAAAAAAAAAGATCTTGTTATTAATGAACATATGTCTTGATCACACAATGGCAGTCACTTATAATATGTGAATTCTTCCTTAATTCTAACATCTCTAGTGAGTACGCCCTTTTAGATTTTATTAATTTCACTCTATTAAACTTTGTAATATGTATCTAATATCTTTGATCTCTCATTTGAATAAGGCTAAGATGATTATGATGATCCTAGCATGAACAATGTTAATTTCATACTTAATTAGATGCTTCATCATCATCATGATTGTCTTTATCCCAATATTTGAGGTTGATTTGTGAGTACTCTTTTTTATTATTGTTGAGTCTAACTCAAGCTCTATTTTTCATAAATCTTTTATAGCAGCATCTAACCACTTTGGCCTATCCGTTTTCATTTCTCCTTAAAATATAATTCTATCAATCCATATATTGATTTGGTGCATGTTTGTTTTGTCCATTGTGCATGATCAGGCTACGGAATTATTTTCTACTATTTTATTACCTATATGTACTAATCCCAACATCTCTCAAATATAATAAATTCTCACTATATCCTTTGTGATTTTATCACAAATTTTCATGTCTTCCATACTCATCTTACTAATACTGCCTTTTTTATTGTCCACACTCAAATTCATATATTATTGGTTGCCGAATTAAGTTTTTTAAATCTATCTTTTAGTCTTCATAATATTATCTTTTTTTATAGAACTATTAAGATACTTTTTTTATTTTAATCACCTAACTTTATTTTTATAAGTTGTGTCCTCATTGATGCCTCTATTTTTTAACATAAATATACAAAATATTTGAAATTATGGTAGCTAAAGTTTATTTGATCTTCAATAAAATTGAGTAGTAATTATCTTCTAACAAAAACTTACATCAACATCAAGATACCTGACTTTAAATGTTTTTTTGAAGCATCCCAATAAAATATGAAAAAAAAATACTTTGTTGATGTTTATCCTTGAATAATACTATTGTATTTGAAAATTTTTTGGTCAATATGCAAGTATTTCTGGTACTAGTCTTCCTTTAATCATACATGTTAATAGCTTAGCATATCTTTGGCATATTTTTAATAAATATGTAATTGTCTTTGCACTCTAATCATATGCACTTTCAAGATAATTATTAAGAATCCTTTTGTTGCCCTTTATACATTTCCATTAATCACTTTGGACAAAAAATTACTTGATCCCACATTGTTAGTATGACTTCTAAACAAAATGACTTTCATCATAAATTTTTTGGTATAAAATTAAATTTATTCTTTGTCTTCAGCATGATCTTTCAAAGTTATATGCCACTAGCCTTATTACTTCATTATATGACCCCTAAAGTTGATTCTCTTATAACTAAAACAATACTGCTGCTTATCTCCTTTTTTTTCAATGCTAATATGAAAATACCTATTCCCTAATCATTTAGCATCATCTTTGATTTTTTTTTTGTTTTATTAATAAGATTTATTAACTAAACTATTTTATTAATTAGCTAAACTATTTTGATAATTCTTTTACTGCAAATCTCACTATCTCATTTGAACCTACAATAGTTACCTTTTATTCATACTTTTCATCAATTTACAGTAAATGTCGTGCTACTCATTTTGATCTTTTAAATCAGTTTTTTAAAATCTCAATAGAATTTAAATGGCTCTTAAGATCATTATCATATCTCATGCAAAAGATTATTTTTTACATTTCTTTGAAAGTACGTGTATTTACCTTCATTACATTTTATACTTGATTACTTGCCATAAACTCTTCTTCGGCATGACCTATTCTTACAAAGACTCTCCTAGAACTTTTATTGGCAGTTTTCTTAGTGAACTTAGGCATCCTATCTCATATCAATTTGGTTTAACTTTAAAATTTTAGAATGCCTATCTTAATGTTACTTCGTTCGGTTACATTATTGCTTTTTATTTTTTTTGTTTAGATTAAATTCAAGGATAATTATATTTTTAATCACTTCTTTAATATACATTTAATCTCATTATCAATTTGTCAAGTCAAACTATCCTTTGGAAGCAATGTTATGATATTTGTAAAATAGTTTCCTTTCCCTCTAGAAAAGAAAAGGTGATTCGGTAATTCCATTTAAAAAATAATAAAAAAATAACTTCATGCCCTTCGTTTTCCTTAAACTATAATGTTTTGAAGGTTCTTTTACTCTTAGACAATGATTTATTTTCCCCTCGTTTTAGCATATTATCGCTATATAGATGCTATTTTCAGGTACAGTAGCAGAAAATATTGGCTATAAGGATACTTCTGGCAAATTAGACAATGAAAGTATTGAGAATGCTGCTAAGATAGCCAACGCTGATGAGTTCATTAAAGAACTTCCACAAGGCTACCAAACGAATATCGGACCAAGGGGCTCTCTTTTAAGTGGCGGTCAAAGACAGAGGTGAAAACAGCAAATTTTCTTAATTTCACATTCGGATTTTCCACTATTTTATTGATTTCACTATATTTTTTTCTTTGGGACTTTTATATATGCAGCACCCAATTTTATATATTAATAATTTAAACATCCTTTTATCTTAATTTTTTATATTAGCATCCAACAACAACAACAAGCCTTTATCATGAATTCTTTTTTCTCCAATGTATCTTATAGTGTCATATTCTCATTTAATCTTAATAAATTAAAGTCATTTTTTATACTTAACAAATTTTTTTTTAAGTCTAGCTCTCTACCTTTCTTAAATAGGTTGAATCTAATATATCTACTCTCCTAAATTAGGTCTTCGGATGATTAGTATTTTATGTGACCAAACCAGTGACTCTTTCTAATCTTATCTGCTACTAGAGTTACTCAAGCTTATCACATATTTATTTGTTTCTCATTTTGTCTCAAACTATAAAGCCACTCATCCACCTGATTTTATATTTCTCTTTTATTAGCTAATATTTTGCGCCATAAAGCATTACAGGTCTCTCCACTATCTTATAAAATTAATATTCAAATATTAAAATTCATAGTAAAAGCACAATACTTTCAAATAAGGGAGACAGTTAAATTGTAAATATATAAGAATTAGTGGTTAATTTGTAAATTTTCCTTCTTTTAATTACAGGATAGCTATTGCAAGAGCACTGTATCGGAAGTCCTCAATATTGATTTTAGATGAAGCAACTTCTGCGCTAAGCAGGTCTGAGCTATTGGTCAGCAAGCCCTGGAGCGTCTAATGGAAAATCACACTGTGTGAGTGTTATAAGCTATTCTTACTTGACCTAGTAGATTCATTTGAAATAAAATATTTTTGATGGAATCTCATTTTATTTATGCTTTAATTTATCTTTAATGACAAAGGTTTGATAAAATTTAACGCAAGTAAAAACTTTATATATCTACAGATAACATAATGCTGATTGGTTTTATTGAAATTTAAAACGAGCTTCTCTGGACTTTCCTTTAAAACATGGTATAATGCACCAGAAAGTTATTTAAAAACTGTTGGAAATTTCTAAGTTCATTATGGAATAACTTTTCACGGATCTATAACTCTAGAGGACAGATTGCTTGAAAAGAAAAGCAATAGACAATTGCATGATTAAATTTTGGTGGAATTACATAATACTGAAATCTTACCTATTTACAAAATGGGGTATTTATATATATATATATATATATATATATATCATATAATTCTTAGATATTTACATATTAAACATCTAAACTTCAATATTTATATAAATAACACCTAAGTCTTAATATCTCATCAAAAATATCATCACCATTAGCTTTTTTTTAAGTGAAATACACATTTTCATGCATAGAAAAAATACTATGTATATTTATATCAAATTATTAGGTTATAGATATGTAAATGAAGAATTGTGGTATCCATTTAAATCTTCTATAAAATTAATGCTCATCTATCTTTTTTTCTTTTTTTTGAATTATAAAGCTTATTTATTTACGCTTGTCACAATCAAATTATTAGAATTGGACAACAGAAAAATATTGTTGAAAATTATCATAAATTTTGACATTTGCGTGAGAATTTGAAAAGTAAAATAGGAGGATATTAGATTTGTAAATAATTATGATTTGGGTGTTATCCATTACTTTTAACACTTTCTGACTCACTCCATAGTGCTTGTTCATCAGCTTCGCATTAAATTCAGTTGTCATTTCTTTTCTCCCTAACTAAGACTAGGGTTTCAGGTTCTCATTATCGCACACAGATTGGAGACGATGATGATGGCCGACAGGGTTCTCCTGGTGGAAGGTGGAAAGGTGGAGGAAGTGTCAAAATCATCCCTTCTCTCATCTGATGGTCATTTGGCATCTATTAATAACAAGTAGGCTCGCAACCTGAAACTTGTTGCTTATTAATAATATGTTTTGGGGGCATTTACTTACATAGCACATATTTATTCTATATTTAAATTTCTATTACTTAAATTTCGATATTTATATAAATAGCAATCTAATGATTAAATAGAAAGATTTATATATATATATATATATATATATATATATATATATATATATATATATATATCAATTATCGCATAATTTTTAAGCATAAAAAATGTTAAATAAATAAATATTTAACTTTGAATGTTAGATATGTAAATGTATAAGATTTATGTGATATGTATGTAAATCTTCCTATATAATATTATATCAAAAATAACATCATCTTTAATATTTTAAAGAGAAAAGCATATTTTTCATGTTTAGAAAAAGTGTTATTTATATAAATATCAAAGTTTAGGTATTAAATATGTAAATGTTTAAAAATTGTGTTCTATTTTTTTCTTCTTCAAGCATAGAATTTTGAGTCTACGCAGTTGTTTTCTGCTTTTCTGAAGTAGATATTTTGGGATTATTTACTTAATATGATTAGACAAAAAAATTTTATTTAAGTAAATATCATAACCATCAATGCGACGTGATATGGCACGGTGATCGACCTTAAGCTACGCCTTGCCGCCGGTCAAACCGACATTAGCGCCAACGATAGGCCGTCACGGTATTAACATCGCTCACCGCCGTCAAAACGGACGAATTAGCCAACGCGGGCTTCCACGCGCCGCCGTCCGGTTAATGCCGTCCGCCCCGAATAAGTACCCGCTTAAATTTTTTTAAAAATGCGAATAGAATTTTAAATTTCCTTAATTGGCCCGACATTCGCCATTATCAAGCCTCCTACTAAATAACAGCCGTTCAAGAGTATCAGGATGTATTAAAACGACGTTTTAACATACAAAGTCAACCTTTCATTTATCTGAAGTTAAAATAAAGAAGGTAGGCCAGCTTTAACTCGACATATATCGCATAATTGATTAACATTTTCTTTCACATGATAAATGAACATATAGTAAAAAATGAATAAATTATTTTTTAGAAGAAAATAACAAAACAAAAGGTTTACTTGTTTCATATAATATACGGCGACACATACAACATATATCATTTACTTTATAATCTTACGCATCATGACGATACGCTTAATGATAGTGAGGTATAGAAATCGCCGCTCCGCCTTTCCTATTGCCGATAGTATAACCATGAGTCATACGGGTGTCATATAAAGGGAGGCATACGTAGGAGGCGAGGCAAGGGGTCATTATGTATCCGGCATAATACGTGATGGCGAAAATAGATGGTGTCACACGTTGATGACTAATATCCATGAAATATCCACCGAACCAGGTACTGAATATACGCCGTATCAAATATCGAGCGTAAAATCTCTTGATTGATTGCACACGCTCCCAAAATACCTTTATATCTCAAGAGATTAACGCGCATTATGATGTAATTAAAAAAATGATTATCACGTTAAATCGCTAATTACTCGGGAGCTCGAAATATGCAGGGGCAATGCGTGTTC
Organism: Cymbidium sinense; assembly: GCA_021442155.1. NCBI lineage: Eukaryota > Viridiplantae > Streptophyta > Magnoliopsida > Asparagales > Orchidaceae > Cymbidium > Cymbidium sinense. The sequence continues at coordinate 102,850,822 of CM038220.1, forward strand.
ACAAGAGCTCAAGATCTATTACCCGTATTAATGGTACTTTCTAACCACAACTAACCCGCCGCCGCCGCCACAATATATGGTAAATGACAACATGCTATTATCGCACGAAGAATTTTCAAGGTAACTCAAGTGGGTGGCACAGCATATCGCACACATTCGCTTCAATTATCGTGTCCAACCATAGCCGTATATATGGCGACATGCGATCGATCGATGGTTTATATCACACCGTTTGAGATAAGTAAGTTACATACAAAGTTGTCCCAAATTATGCACATACAAAAAAACATACCCGACTGCAAAGAGCCATCTAGCTTGTGTTAAACTTATAAGGCCACTCTGACAAACCCTTCATTCCGACAACACGAGCATCTATGTCTTGTATGGAATATGTAACGCCGATACTTAATGCTTCCCACACCCATACTTGCGAATGAAGAACAGCCATATTCGAGGCGCTTTCGTTCATGGAGCTCAGATAAATGAGCAAAACCGCCGCCTTAATGAGAACTCAACTCAAGATCCTCCAGAATAGGAATCTCAACACGGGTGTGCATGAAGCACCAATCGCAAAAAAATGTAAGCTCAGATGCAAATCAGTTTCGTGCAGAGGCAAGAATCAGATCTAAAAGAATCACCGTAGTGGCAAACACGTGCGTTTGCCCATCTCAACTCGATGTGATGTCAGCCGATCGGATCGTGATATGTGCTCGTGATGTGCTCCTATCAACTCATCACATCAATCACCATCACGACGTCACCGCCCCTCACCAACAACATTCGGTAATAAAGGGCCGCCTATCTCAATACCTGTGATCAACATCCCGCAATGGCCATCTCTCGCCAATGGCAAATGGATGTGGCTTCTAGAGTCGTATGTTTTTTGTATGCATAATTTGGGACAACTTTGTATGTAAATAAGAACCCCAATATTCATCTCAAACAACAAGTGATATGGAGCCATACCTGAGCTCAGATCCGTAACGCACGCAGAGATGCTATTATGGGATGACATATGGTTGAAAATTCCGATTAGTTGGAAACGAGTTGAGTCACTACGATCGCGGTGTCGCGCTCGCCTTCCACCTACTTAATCGAGGTTGCATAGAAGTCTTCTTCGTGCGAGTGAATGGTCGAGGGAAAGCCGACATCATTTACCACCGCATATATCTAGTGAGAGCGGTGATGGAGTTAGTTGTGGTGGTAGACTACCCAAGTCGGTAGGCATTAATCGACATGACTATCGGTCTTGCTATATATATCAAGGCACCCACGCAGCATTAGATACCTCGTGAGATCGACTCATAGTAACATTTCTTAACGTGATAATCATTTTTTAATTACATCATATGCTGCTCATTAATGCTGGAGTAATATATTGAATCCGAGGATATATTGAGCTATTTTGGGAGGCGCATGTAGCGCAAAGAATCAATCAACCAGTATGAGGGGTTGTGCGGGACTTAAAACATGTATTTTTGATAGCGACAACCAGCATTCCGTGTACCTGGCCGGTGGATGGCTGCGATGGATATTGGTCCATCATCTCCACCTATGGTACCATCTACATATATTTTACACTATCACAATATTCATACTGCAGGGCCAAGATACTTGCGAAGCCTCCTACGATGCCTCCCCCATATGACACCCCGTATGATCAGATCATGGTTACTCGCAACAACCATCCGAGCAAGTCAACGAGGAATCTGAGCGCCGAGACGAATGACCACCCACCGCCATTATATTACTGCAGATGCGATACCGCATCGTAGATCATCGAGATAGTCGGATGTACTATTATATTCGTCGCTGATTATTTTTGTGTATGTTCTTTGGCTATTATATGAAACAAGTAAACCTTTTGTTTTTATTTTCTTTCTAGAAATAATTTATTCATTTTTTATATGTATTTCATTTATCATGTAAGGAAATTTGGTGTTAATCTCATAAAATGCGATTTATTGGGTTCTAGTTTTAGAGTCTTTAACCTTCTAACTTTATTATTTAACTCATCATAGAAGACTTTATTAGGTTGCTTCATGTATGTTAAAACATCATCGTTTTAAATATGGCATCCTAGATATTTTATGTAGTTTGAAGCGTGTTTTTATTTATAGGGATACTAATGAATGAGTATGCGGGTTAAGCCACTAAAGTGTCCTTCATGGGAAAATTTTCACTGCTTTTAGATACGCACATTTTTTTAAAAAAATTTAAAGTTAGCATACGAATGAATCGTTACGCCGGTCCAGATATTGAGACGCTCGCGAGTAATCGTCTCATTGGACGACGGTGTGCGTTAGCAGCTTATTGACGATAGCAGATTGGCCGTCACACGGACGACGCTTACGTATTATCGTCCTCCCGGTTGACGCATGACTATTATTTAAATAAAATTTTTTTGTGCCTAAACGCCTAATTAAGATTAACACTAAGCCTATTTTAAAAATAATCCCGATATACTTTTCAGTTTTGTAGATACAGAAAGAACGAAGTATTGACTAAGCCATATTACCACGCCAGCTTAACTTGAAAGGATCCAACTGCATGTTTCCTTCTAGCATATAAGTATTTTCTAAACTTTGAATATTCCCCTATAAAATAATAAAAACTTGATTTTAGAAGAATTTCTATAAAGGAAGTGACTTCAGCAGGCAAGACGAATGGCTTGTTACAGAATATGGCATTGCAAGTAAGCGTAAATAAAGTAATTATTTTAAGTGTTTTTTGATTTAATGCATGCGATTTATGTTTATCTCTTCCTTATTCTCTTTCTCAAACCCCCTAAACATTATATGCAATTATTTATTTATTTTTTGTGAGTTTGATTTAAATTGTAAAAAATTCAATATGTAACAATATAATATGACCTGTTCTGCAAATTTCAATCAGTAGGATTCCCTATTCTTCGTTTGGCCATGCAACATTCACTCTTTGGGGACATCTTAATTGGTTATTCTCATTCTTCTGACAAACATAATAATCTTCTAACTTGTCCCTCTTTCCGATCAAGCCCATTCATTAAAGCTCATCGAGTTTGACTAATTTTATGAGTTTAGAGTTCAATCAAAATCGGTTATACCGTATAACCATGTGATGCACGACACTTTAAAAAAAATAAGGTATATATTATCTGATATGTGTTGAATATGAATATTAAAAAATTAAAAGAATATTGATATGTGTATTTTAAATAATTGAATTAAAATTATATAAAAAAATATTTTACATATAATTTTTTATATTTTAATTTTTTACAAAAATTTAAATAATGAGATTTGAGTTAAAAAAAAAAAGTGAATAATAAGATATATTTATTATAAATAATTAAAATTATAAAAAATTATTATTAAATTTATAAATTTAAAATTGATAATAAATTTAATTTATTAAGATCATGTAAGTAATTAATAACACTACCATTGCCGGTCCCAAGTCCGGATGCAAAAAGTGGAGGGTTGCGTTAGGTAGTAATGACAGTAGTAAAATTTGTCGAAATAGTTATGACATGAATCCTTTAAATCATTGTGTTAATCTTGGAAGTCCCACGAAGCGACATGTATGGCTTGAATCTGATGAAAAATGTGTTAGAGCATGCATCGGCGGAGATGTTAAATAAGCAAGGGTTCCCACATTATGGACGGATGGGCAAAAAGTTAGTCCATGAAACTAGAATTAGGTTAGGAACTTGGAATATAGGTACTCTTAGAGGTAAATTAATGGAATTAATAAATATATGGTTCATAGAAAGATAAATATTTTATGTGTTCAAGAAACTAAATGGATTGGGGAGAAGGCTAAGGAGATTGATAGTTTAAGCTTTAAATTTTGACATTCAGGTAGAAGTCGAACTAGAAATAGCGTAGATGTGATTATAGATAAAAGTTTGAAGGATAATGTTATAAATATTAATAGATACGGAGATAGAATTACAGCTTTAAAGATTATTGTTGATATTAAGATTATCAATGTTATAAGTGTTTATGCTTCAAGTAGGTTTGGAGGTAAGTTGAAAAGAAAATTTTGGAATGAATTAGAGGATTAATACAAAGATACCTCTTGAAGAAAAGTATTTATTGGGGAGATTTAAATGGACATGTTGGTAGAGTGGTAGAAGATTTTAAAAGTATTCATGGTGGTTATGGATTTGGATTACTAATGAAGAAGGTAGGACTATATTAGATTTTGCCTTAGCTTATGATTTTGTAGTTGCTAATACTTTATTTAAGAAAGAGATGAAACTATTATTACTTATAAAATGGATCTAGTAAAACACAGATTGATTATTTTTTGATAAGAAAAATAGATCGTTTAGATTGTAAAGATTGTAAGGTCATTCCAGTGAAATTTTAAACATCTATTTATTAGTTTTAGATTTTAAGATGAAAGGTTGTAAGAGAAAAATAAACTTAATTATTGTCAATTAGATGGGGACACTTAAAAACACAAATAAAATATTTTTAAGAGCAGCTACGAAATTAAAGTTTGGGATGTTCATAAGGAAAGTACGTTATGTGGGAAAAAGTATCAAGTCTTTAAACAAGTTCTAAAATGCTTGGCGAATCAAAAGGAAAAGCTTCTTTTAATAAGAATAGTTGGTGGGAGAGTGTCTGAAAAGATAAGAAATAAAGCATTGTTATAAAACTTGGTTTTAGATGTAAAAACTTCGGAGGTGGGAAAGATATAAAATGGCGTAGAGATTCTAAGAAAGCGATATATGATAAAAAATTTAGCTTTAGTGATTTATACTGATAGATTAGATATCAAAGAAGGTGAAAGATGTATGTATAAGGAAAAGAGATAGGAGAAGTAAAGACAGTTCAAGTGAGGAGAGTATTAAGGATGAAAATAATAAAGTGCTTTTCTTAGAAAAGATATTGAAAATAGGTGGATGAGGTATTTTAATAAACTTTTCAATGAAGGATCACGAAGAATGATTGATTTTAGCAAATACTAAAACAAAAATGAGAATTTCATTTTATCGTATTAGTAAATCGAAGTTAGTGAAGCTTTAAAGAAAATGAAATGTGGAAAAGCGATGAATAGGATAATATTCCAATAGAAGTGTGGAAATGTTTAGGAGATCAAGGAATTTCTTGGCTTACAAATCTTTTTAATGTTATTTTAAAGACTAAAAGATGCAGATGAGTGGAGAAAGAGTTTGTTGGTTCTATATTTAAGAATAAAGGTGATGCACAAGATTGTGCAAATTATAGAAAATTAAGTTAATGTGCCATACATTAAAATTATGGGAGAAGTAATTGAGCATAGATTACGATGTGATCTGAGTTTCAGTTTGGTTTCATGCAGTAGATCTACTATGGATGCTATACATTTGTTAAGAGGTTTGATGGAGAAGCATAGAGAAAATAAAAGGATCTACATATGATATTTATTGATTTAGAAAGCTTATGATAAAGTCTCGAGATGTTCTTTGGAGAGTTCTAGAACAAAGAAGTTAATATTGGTTATATTCAAGTCATTAAGGATATGTATACTAGAGGTCACTTGTGTCCAAACACAAGGATTGACAAACTATTTTCCTATTTGGTTGGATTACATCAAGGATCAACATTAAGCCCTTATCTTTTACTTTAGTTATGGATGTTCTTAGGCATTTACAAGAAGATGTACCCAGGTGTATGCTTTTGATGACATTCTTCTTGTTGATAAGACTAGAGAGTCCAACAGAAACTTGAATTATGGAGGTCAACTTTAGAGTCTAAAGGTTTTAGTTTAGATCTAAAGCGAATATATGGATTTTAGTTGTAGAAATTTTAGTGGTAGTGTTGTGACTTTAGGTGATCAAGTCATAATAAGAGTGGCGATTGAGATATTTAGGCTCTATTGTTCAAAATGATGGTGAAATAGATGGAGATATTATTAGTAGAATTCAAGTTGGATGGTTGAAGTGGAGGAATGCATCGGCTATTATGTGATAGAAAAGTTTCCAAACTTAAGGGAAAATTTTATAAGATGGTGGTAAGACCGTGACTTATGGTGCGAGAATGTTGGCCAATAAAAAGAAACATAAGAGTTAAGTGTTACAGATGAGGATGCTCGTGGATGAGTGGCTTTACCTTAGAGATAGAATGCAAAATGAGTATGTTGGAAAAGTTGTAGCTCCAGGTGATAGATAAGATTAGGAGAGTCCTTAGATGGTTTGGCCACATAAAGCGTCACCGATGACGATTAGGAGAGTAGATATTTTATGTTAAGAAAGGTAGAAGACCTAAAAGACTTGGTTAAGATGTATAAAAATGATCTTAGTACTCGAATTAAATGAGAATTTGACACATAATAGGACCTGAGAGGCGAAGGATTCATGTAGCCGACCCCACCTAGTGGGATTAAGGCTTGTTGTTGTTGTTGTTGTTGTTGTATGTAAGTAATTAATTTAAAAATTTTAATTAAATGATTTATTTTTTATTATTTTAAATATTTTATTTATTTAATTTATATATATTATTCTTAATTATTATAATAATATTATATTAATTTATGCATAGAAGTATCTTGTGCTTATATGTGCATCATAAAAAAACTTTTAATGTATTACCTGTTTTGGTGACCTGATAGGCTAGAAATGAAAAAATGGAATTAATATTTTATTTATTTAATTTATATATATTATTCTTAATTATTATAATAATATTATATTAATTTATGCATAGAAGTATCTTGTGCTTATATGTGCATCATAAAATCACTTTTAATGTATTACCTGTTTTGGTGACCTGATAGGCTAGAAATGAAAAAATGGAATTAGTTTTATAGAAGCTAAAATATGTAAATTACCAGGAAAAAAAAAACCAAAAGTGAACATGTTCTTAAGTAGTATAAAAAAAATATCTAAGACGTCCATTGGCGTAAAATCTGCAAATATTGTTTTTTTAAAAACATGAAGTTATTAAATCAATAGAATATGTTAATGATTAATTAATTTTATGAATTTTTAAATGGCCCAATGCATGCCTAAGCACTGGTTAATTATGTTGCAATGTTCGATAATGATAAATACATTACACTCAAAACAGATGCATTACACTAATTTATAATCCTATAATGTGTCCAGTAGAACTATTTGACTAATTTTGTTGGGTGTATTTATTATATACTTATTCAAAAATAATAGATAAATAGTTCTATGTCTTAGAATATACTTAAAAAACTTATTTCTTAGTTCTATTTTTGTAAAATAATGCCTACTTAAGTTTTCTTAGACAATATACTTTTTATCTTCTTCCTTTTTTTAATATAATTTCTTTTAATAGTATATAGTTATTAAGAAATTAAATATGATCATTAAAGATATCTTCTAATTATTTTACTCTGATTATTATGTGATATCATCAAATTATTGCAGAATTATAATAAATTATAGGGGTGAATTCAGACATAATTAAGGGGATAATTATCCCTTCTAATATTTAAAATTTCTCTTTACTATTTACTTTTATTAAATTTATCTCTCTATTAGAAATCTTATAGTAATAATTACATATAAATAACAAAAATAATTAATAATTACATCCAAATTTCAATATTTATATAAAAAATATTTTAAATATTTTTTATATTTTAATTTTTTATAAAAAGTTTTGAAAATTTAAATAATGAGATTTGAGTTAGAAAAAAAAAGAGAATAATAAGATATATTTATTATAAATAATTAAAATTAAATTTATAAATTTAAAATTAATAATAAATTTTATTCATTAAGATTAGATAAGTAATTAATTTAATATTTTATTTATTTAATTTATATATATTATTTTTAATTATTACTATAATATTGTGTCTAACTTATGCATAAAAGTATCTTGTGTTTATATCATATTTATATTCATATTTGTGCATCATAATCACACTCCTAATCTATTACCTGTTTTGGTGACCTGATAGGCTAGAAATGAAAAAAATGGAATTAATTTTATAGAAGGTAAAATATGAAAATTACCAGGAAAAAAAAAACAGAAGTGAACATGTTCTTAAATAGTATAAAAAATATTTAAGACGTCCAATGCACGCCTAAGCATTGGTTAATTATGTTGCAATGTTCGATAATGATAAATACATTACACTCAAAACAGATGCATTGCACTAATTTATAATCCTACAATAATAAATAATATATAATAGATTTAATGTAAATAATTTCATATAACAAATTTATTAATAAACAATTTTATCAAATAACTATCAAAAAAATGTATAAAATTTAAATACAAATTTATATTTAAAATTTAATTATATAATATCATATGATTTAATTAATATATAATTAATATATTTTATTATATAATAATATTTATATGCATATTAATAAATAATATTATATAATAATTCACAATCAATATATAATTATATATTTATAAAAATTATAGACAAATTATGCGCATAATAATTTTTCTTCTGAAAAAAAAATAAAATAATGTTTCAACACATTGAAATCATAGCATTTTGAAATCAAGCCAAAAGTCTGTTTAGAGCAGCAGCCAACATTACAATGGCAAAACCTGCCCAGCCAGACCAACCCTAGGGTTGGCCTTGCTATATATATATTGAAATCAAATCCGTTTGAATCAATTTAATTTGACTATAAAATTCCATGCCAACGAATATTTGTTCAGTGATTCAAGGTGGCTGAAAACCACAAAATTTTTGCCAAATAATAAGATACAGCCACACATACTTCAATTTCCTCTGGCTTAGCGGGGCTTAGCGCATGAACAAATCAAAACCTTAAATCATGAATATCATATCAGAAGCAACAAAACAAAAGGAAAAAATGGCCGTAAAATATCCTTTATGTTCAGAAAGTTAGTATAAAAATTCAAGTGTTTATCAATCTATATGTGATTATGCACCAAAAAGACTGATAGATCATCTGCTATAACTAATCCACATAAAATAATATAGCAACAACTACACTGATAGATCCTCTGAAGCATTCAAAAGACTGAAGAAACAAACTGGGCTCGATAATAAGTTCAGTTCAGTAGAGAGATAGGAAAAAGGATCAAATTCCTCACTTGGGATTTCTAAGAACAATTATAACAGAGTCGCCGCGGAGGAACATCTTGCTGATGAACCTGTCTTTGTTCACAGGTAATGCTTTCTTCTTCCCTTTCCCTGTTTTCGGTACCTGAAAGAAAACAATTCGATTTTTCAGAAATACTTGCTAGGCTGAGGAAACATCTTAGAGGCTCTTTCTTTTTTTTTTAAATTTTTTATTACATTTTATTTATATTCTAATTTAAAATAAAACATGGTTTGAGTGATAATAATTATTTTTAAAAAGCACTCAAAACATATGAAAACTTATCTTGGATGGGTGTTTTTGAAAAGAATGTGGATTTATTTACCAAAAAATAAAAATAAAACACTTAAGAAATATACCAAATAAACAGATTATTAAAATTAATATAAAATAAAAAAAAAACCATGTTGCAATGACTTGAATATTTTGTTGTTATTCAAAAAAAAAAAAATGATAAAATAAAGAAGAAGCACCTCTGTCCACATCTCCCTGACATTCTCAAGAACCATATTGCAATGACGATCAAAGGCCCTGACACGTCCAAGAAGCTTCCTATTGTTTCGGCAATTAATAAGCACCTGAGGCAACAGGTTAATAATCACACCACCATTTTTGAAGTCAGGACAACAATTAAAAAAAGAGATATCAACCATTTAATATATATATATATTTATAATTTAATTATCGGATCAATGTATTTATATGTGCCATCATTGAAAATTTTTCCCTTGTATAGATAGCATCCGAGAGTGAAATACATAATCTGTTTTTATGTTATTTATGTTTTATTTCAAAATAAAACATATTTGGTCATATTAGCTGTTTATAAAAGCATTTAAAACATCTAAAATTATTTTAAATATTTTTTAAAATAAAAAAAATAATTAAAAACTTGCTAAACAAATATATTCCTAAACCCTGAATAAAACAAAAAACACAACAAAATTGATCCCAAACAGGCCATTAGTTTTGAACAAAATTAACAATTAAAAAGACCCTTCTACTTCCAAAGTTTCAATAAATATTAGGTCCCTCAAACTTATATTCATTCCATGGAAAATTATATTTCATTTAATATACTAAAATGTTAAATATACCATTTGAAATAGTTTCATGAAAATTATATTTCTTTAGCAATTATAAGAATCTAAATGAAACTTATCTAAAATTTTAAAGCACCTACCTACCTGATCATGAAATTTTGGAAGGAATTCAATACATTACCCAACAAAACCTAAAGGACTACAAAGGTAATATTAATTAATATAATCACCAAATAAAAAGCACTGTGATCTCTCTCGCTTCCTACTCTCACTTTGTATAACGCCAACACTACCAGCAAACAGTAAAAATACTCGATTAACAATTTCAGAGAACTAAAGCAGCAAATAAGTTCTTCAAGCTACGCTTGTCCCAACTTCTCTTCTAGACCTCCTACAAGCCTAACAGTGGCATCCATCTTCAAGTTTGTGTAATTATAACAAAATAATTCATTATTTACCCAAAAAAGATTAAATATAAGACATTTGCATCAGTATTTGGAAGGGAACAAGATAAGAGAGTGTGGAGCATTGGAGATGCATCGTACCAGTATTTTCGTTTAACAAGGGACATATTTGAAGCAACGTTAAGAACTAAACATGTTAGAAGGGATTCGCGATGCATCATACCTGAGTATTTTGCTTGACACTCATCATCAAAACGGATAGAGGACCAGTGCTGAACTCCTCTTCTTTCTTTCCGGCCTGCAAAAGGCAATTTTCAGATTTCAAAAGTTTCACTAGCATAGAAATCAACTAACAGAGTTCAAAAAAGAATTAGAGCTCTGTAGACTTTCCAATAAGGGCTCAGCCACGATATTCCGTTGTTGTCCACAATTGTTATTTCAATAATTGCTAGATGACTAGTTCAACTGTTTTTTTTTTTTTTTAAAAGTACTTTTCTAATGCAACAACAACAACAGCTTTTATCCCACTATGTGAGGTTGGCTATATAAAGCCTTCTTCTCCATTATGTCCTATTATACGTCAAATTCTCATTTAATTCTAATAAACTACAGTCATTTTTTATACATCTTAATCAAGACTTTTTAGGTCTACATCTATCTTCTTAACATAAATCAAATCTAGTGCATCTACTCTCCTAACTGGGTCATCAGACGGATGACGCTTTATGTAGCCAAACCATCTAAGGCGACTCTCTCTAATCTTATCTAGCACTAGAGCTACTCCAACCTTTTCTTGAACATAGTCATTTCACATTTTATCTCTAAGAGTAAAGCTACTCATCCACCTGAGCATCCTCATCTCTACAACACTTAACTCAGTCTTATGCTTTCTTTATTGACCAATATTCTACACCATAAATCATTGCAAGTCTTACCACCATCTTATAAAATTTTTCCTCAAGTCTAAGCAATACTTTTCTATCACACAACAAACCAGATGCATTCCTCCACTTCAACCATCCAACTTGAATTTTACTAATAACATCTCCATCTATTTCACCATCATTTTGAACAATAGAGCTTAGACATCTGAAACGATCACTCTTTTTAATGACTTGATCACCCAATGTCACAACACTATCACTAGAACTTCTACAACTAAAATTACACTCCATATATTCAATTTTAGATCCACTCAAATGAAAACCTTTAGACTCTAAAGTTGACCTCTATAATTCAAGTTTCTCTTAGACCCTCTCTAGTCTTATCAACAAGAAGAATGTAATCAACAAAAAGTATACACCATGGTACATCTTCCAGTAAATGCCTAATAAGAACATCCACAACTAAAGCAAAAAAGATAAGGGCTTAAAGTCGATCCTTGATGTAATCCAATTGAAATAGAAAAATATTTTGTCAATCCTCCTTGTATTTGGACACAAGTAACAGCTCTAGTATACATATCCTTAATGACTTGAATATAACCAATATTAAATCTTTTCTTTTCTAGAACTCTCCAAATGACTTCTCTTGGAACTTTATTATAAGCTTTCTCTAAATCAACAAATATCATATGTATATCCTCCTTACTTTCTCTATACTTCTCCATCAAACCTCTCAAGAAATGTATAACATCAATAGTAGATCTACTTGATATGAAACCAAACTGATTTTGAGAAAATTTTGTATCACATCGTAACCTATGCTCAATTACTCTCTCCCATAATTTTAACGTATAACACATCAATTTAATTCCTCTATAATTTGCACTCTTATGCATCACCTTTATTCTAAAATATAGAAACCAACAAATTCTTTCTCGCACTCATCTGGCATCTTTTTAGTCTTTAAAATTACAATAAAAAGATTTGCAAGCCAAGAAATTACTTGATCTCCTCGACATTTCCACACTTATATTGGAATGTCCTCATGTCCTATTGTTTTTTCACACTTCATTTTCTTTAAAACTTCTCCAACTTCAAATTTATTAATACCACGATAAAAATAAAATTCATTATTTTTGTTTAGGGTATTAAGGTTGCTAAAATCAATCGTATTTTCAAATCCTTCATTGAAAAGTTTATTAAAATAACTCATCCACCTATTTTTAATATCATTTTCTAAGAAAAATATTATATAATTTTCATCCTTAATATACTTAACTTGAACTAAATCTTTACTTCTATCTCTTTGCTTGGCTAATTTATACATACATCTTTCACCTTCTTTGATATCCAACCTATTATATAAATCACTTAAAGTTAAATTTTTGGCATCATATATTGCAAAAAATTTTAAATAATCCATGTGTGATAATAAAATGAACAAAATAAGATTCTTGTTATATATTTTCTAAGTTTTGCAAGCAAATCATGCATCTAGAAATTGTAAACCATAAACAATGGGTACACTATTGTCATCCGCATTTAAAAGCTTACTGGTTGTTCGGAATCCTTTTTTTTCAGTTTTATTTATGGGGGATTTACATATTATCACACAAAGTTAGATATTTTTAGATATTTTAAAAAAGGTGCATTTTACTTTTAAAAAGTGAATAAAGTGGTTTGATGTGATATTGAAGATTAGGGTGTTATATATGTAAAAATTAAAATTTAGGTGTTAGATATGTAAATACATAAGAATTGTGTGGTATGTATGTAAATCCCCCTTTATTTATTTATTTATTTATGTTTTGATTTGATGATAATAATTATTTTTAAAAACACTCAAAACATCCAAGAATAGGTTTTAGTATTTTTGAGAACATTGCGATTTATTTTCAAAAGTAAAAATAAAAACACTTAGAAATATGTTTTAAAAAAATAATAAAAAAAATAAAAAACACAAAATAAAATTGATGCCAAACAAGCCCTTACTGTATTCAGATAGTTCAAACTTCAAATCTGAAAATTAGAAAACCAACATGCCACGTAATGTTCACATAGAATATATTTCTAAATCAACACACTCAATGTTTGGTCAAAGAATTTCAAATATTTCACGAAGACAATCATATCTTACTATTTAAAAAGATTGATAGCTAAAACACAGATTCAATTTGCTATAAATCAAGCTCTAGGTGTAAACAAACAACTTCCATTTGTGCTGAAGAAAACTTACATCAGTATCTTCTGCCATAGTCTACAACCTGTATTAAATTAAAAGAAAAGAGTTAATTCATGTAAAAAAAATCATTGTAAATATAAGACAAATGAAATGAAAAAGATATGTGCAGCAAAAGGTATCAAAAGAATAAAATACTAAGCGAGGTAAATTTACAGTTAATGGCTTAAGTACTCTGCCATAAAGGTACATCATAAGGGCATGCTCATCGCAAACTAAAACGGAACAAAATTTAAATACCAGATTGCATCAACATTAAAAAAAATTATTTTATTGTGTGCGTTCTTAACACTCCGCATAATTATGAATTGGACATTATTGAAAGAGTTCATCGTACAGTTAAAAACTACGTATTTCTATCATCACCTCTTAAGAATTTAATACTTTATATTTCTTGTTTCTGCAGCATTTAAGTCATCATCGTTGTAGGTGCAGCAACTAAATTAGGGATGGGCATCTGATATGGGTCAAATTTCTTGAATTGAGTCTATTACAATAATTGAGTCTGGCCCAAGTCAATGGTTAAGTTGATGAGTTAACTCACTCACGAGTGGAATGAACTTCGGTGAGTGGAGTTGCTTCTGATTGGGAATTATCGGGCTTTACGGACATTGGATGTATTCCTCTTGGCCGTTGGATCTACTTTCAGTGTGTTTTCTTGGTTCTTAATTTGAGCCGTCGATTTGGTTGGATTTCGTCTCTGCCCTTGGATCTGTGCTTTGATGGCGCGGAGATAGGTTAATTTCCTTCCGTCTGATTTGTCTAGTGGATTACAGGTGTTGGGGACCGGAGGACTTGATGCGTCTTAAGTTTGATGGCCGTCTGATTGAGCTAATGCGATCCGGGTGTGCCGATCTCTGCCGTCTGATGAATCTTGCTGGAGAAGCTTCTCGTTTCGAATTGGAAAGGAACTGAGGGTCTTGAGTTATTCGGCCATTTGAGCGTTCGGGAGCTCCTGAGGGAGTTCTGTGAGAAGAAGGGATCCAGAGAGAAGATGGCCCGCGTTCCACCGGATTAAGGGTTATTCCGGCAAAGTCTACCATGGGAAATACTCAGAGGGAGGAGGATTAGACTGGAGACAAGGAAGGAGGAGATTCTTGAAAGATTTCTTATATCCCCTCTGTTTGCTTTTCTGATCTCTATTTATAGTTTTTATTGCTCTTCTTAGATCTCTGTCTTCTTTACTTTTACTAATTTACATTCTGTACGGTTAAGTTCTTCTTGCTGGATTACGGATATTAGTGTGTCAGTCGTTCCTTGTTCTTTTGTTCTATTGGTAGTTATTTCTGTTATGGACTTTTATTTGCCGGTCGGTTTCTGGACAAGGCTTTTGTTGTTTTATTTAAAGATCTACCTTCTTTGTAAAAGTGTTTATCTCTTGCTCTGTTGTTGTACAAAGCTTATATTTGTCTTGTATAATTGTAATCTTTATTCTCTCTAGCGTGTAATTTACTCTGTTGATGTTATATTTTGGTATATTTGTGAAATCCTTTTATTAACTTGGCCTTCTTATCCTTATTTTGTTGTTGATTTGGGGATATGGACTCATATCATTACTCCCTCCCTGACCTTGTCCTCAAGGTCAAAGTCAACAAAAATTTTCTTTAATTCTTCTTCTGCTACCCAAGAAGCCTCTGTAGGTTGTAATCCTTCCCATTATATTAAAGCTTCTTTAATCTATTTTAGGATTGTTCTGTGATCCAGAACTTTCATAAGCCTGATTAGCATTTGCCCATCTCTGAATTATGTTGATAATTTTGCTGGGTGTATTGTGGAGTCTTGTCTGTATTGCTTCAGTCTGGATATATGAAATACATTATGTATTTTTGCTGTTTCAGCAATTCTATTTTATAAGCTGATCCCCTATTTTACGTAGGATTTTGAAAGGGTCATAGTATATTCTTTTGCAATTTTGTATCTTGGTTCCCGATTGTGAAGTTTATATATGGTTGTAATTTAACTAATTCATCTACTTTAAATTGAAGCTCTCTTCATGAGCTATTTGTTTCATTCTGTTTTGGGCTTCCTGTAAGTTTGTTTTAATTAGTTGTAGCATCATGTCCCTCTGTTGTAACATTGTTTCCCATACGTGTTGGTAGTTGTCTTCATTGTAATGTATATCGAAGGAAGTCACGCCATATACAATTTGAAAAGGAGTTTTCTTTCTGGATGTATTGATTGATGTATTATATGAGAATTCTAGGGAGGAACTGTAACCACATCTTTGGTGTCTCTAATACAAAACTCCTTAGATATTGCTCTAGGATTCTGTTGGTTACTTACGTTTGTCCATCAGAGGATGGTATGCCTTGTTGTGTTTTAGTGTGGTTTCACTTTGAACAATTCTTGCCAAAAATTGCTCATAAAGATTGCTGCTTTGAGATTATTCCTTGGGTATGCCATGTAGTTTAACAATACGTAATGAAGATCGAGCTATATAAGGCGGTAAAAGCTTTGGTATGGTGAGAAGTGAGCATATTTTGATAGTATCAACCACTACTAATATAGTTATTTTATTATTAGACTTGGGTAGTCTGTAATAAAATCCATTGATACTTCCTCCCAAATGGCTTGTGGTATAGGTAAAAGGTAGTCTGTCTGGCGAGTATCATATTGACTTGTTGACAAATAGGGCGTTAATACAAAGTGTTTAATATCTTTTTCATATGCTTCCGGTAGAATTGTTGAGTAATTACGGCCAAAGTTTTCAATTCCCCATGGCCTCCCTCGGTGTTGAATTAATTCTCTTATAATACTGTTTCTGATTTCTGAATTTTGGGTTATGACAATCCTATCTTTATACTGTATCAACCCATTCACCATTCTGTATTTAGGAAATAGTTCTGGATTGTCAGATATTTTTCTGTGCAGTTCTTGTAGTTCAGAACTAGCCTTTGTTTCCTCTATGATTTGTTGCAAAATATTGTTGAATTGTTGAGTATAAACTGATAGGCTGAATGACATAACTGAAGCTGATTTGTCAACAATAAAGCTTTCTTCTGTATAAAATAGTTTTTTGGACAATGCATCAGCTGCTTTGTTTGTAATCCCTGATTTATATTCAATAGTATAGTCATATCCCAGGAGTTTGAATTGTTCTTTGTATTAACTCCTTATGCTCTTTTGATCTGACGATTGTAAACTTATTACCTACAAATATTGTCTCCATCTTATCTTGTTTTGTTATAGCATACAACTCTCTTGCATATGTTGATATTTTTTGTAATGATGGTGAGCTTTTTTACTAAAATAAGCTATAGGATGGTATTTTGTATTAGAACGACTCAAATTCGTCTGTGATACATCTGTTTATGATAAAAGGGTGAGCAAAATTTGGATAAGCTAATACTGATAGTGATGTCATTGCTTGTTTTAATTTTTAAAAAGATGTTTTTGCTTCTTCTGTCCATTGAAACTGTTGTTTGGCTAACATAGAAGTTAGTGGAGAGGCAATGACTGCATAGTTTTTAACAAATTTTCTATAATAGCCAGTTAAACCCAAAAAAGTCTCTTAACTCTTTTACTGACTTGGGTAAAAGCCATGCTTGTACTGCTTGAACCTATTTTGCTAAATAAAATTTTTTTGTGCCTAAACGCCTAATTAAGATTAACACTACGCCTATTTTAAAAATAATCCCGATATACTTTTCAGTTTTGTAGATACAGAAAGAACGAAGTATTGACTAAGCCATATTACCACGCCAGCTTAACTTGAAAGGATCCAACTGCATGTTTCCTTCGGAGCATATAAGTATTTTCTAAACTTTGAATATTCCCTATAAAATAATAATAAAAACTTGATTTTTAGAAGAATTTCTATAAAGGAAGTGACTTCAGCAGGCAAGACGTATGGCTTGTTACAGAATATGGCATTGCAAGTAAGCGTAAATAAAGTAATTATTTTAAGTGTTTTTGATTTAATGCATGCGCTTTATATTTATCTCTTCCTTATTCTCTTTCTCAAACCCCCTAAACATTACATGCAATTATTTATTTATTTTTTGTGAGTTTGATTTAAATTGTAAAAAATTCAATATGTAACAATATAATATGACCTGTTCTGCAAATTTCAATCAGTAGGATTCCCTATTCTTCGTTTGATCCATGTAGTCTTCAATAGATTTAGGATTTAGCCATGCAACATTCACTCTTTGGGGACATCTCAATTGGTTATTCTCATTCTTCCCACAAACATAATAATCTTCTTACTTGTCCCTCTTTCCGATCAAGCCCATTCATTAAAGCTCATCGAGTTTGACTAATTTTATGAGTTCAGAGTTCAATCAAAATTGATTATAGAGTATAACCCTGTGATGCACGATATTTATAAAAAAATAAGATATGCAATGTCAGATATGAATATTAAAAAATTAAAAAAACTTGTGTATTTTAAATAATTGAATTAAAATTATATAAAAAATATTTTAAATATATTTTTTTACATTTTAATTTATTATAAATTTTTTTGAAAATTTAAATAATGAGATTTGAGTTAAAAAAAAATAATGAGATATATTTATTTTAAATAATTAAAATTAAAATTATAAATTAATAATAAATTTTATTTATTAAGATTAGATAAGTAATTAATTTAATATTTTTTAATATTTTAATTATTTAATTTATATATATTATTTTTAATTATTATTATAATATTGTGTCTAACTTATGCATAAAAATATCTTATATTTATATCATATTTATATTCGTATTTGTGCATCATAATCACACTCTTAATCTATTACCTGTTTTGGTGACCTGATAGGCTAGAAATGAAAAAAATGGAATTAATTTTATAGAAGGTAAAATATGAAAATTACCAGGAAAAAAAAACAGAAGTGAACATGTTCTTAAATAGTATAAAAATATTTAAGACGTCCAATGCACGCCTAAGCATTGGTTAATTATGTTGCAATGTTCGATAATGATAAATACATTACACTCAAAACAGATGCATTGCACTAATTTATAATCCTACAATAATAAATAATATATAATAGATTTAATGTAAATAATTTCATATAACAAATTTATTAATAAACAATTTTATCAAATAACTTATATTTTGACAACCAATGCCAAAAAAAAAAATGTATAAAATTTAAATACAATTATTTTATATAATAATTCACAATCAATATATAATTATATATTTATAAAAATTATATACAAATTATGCGCATAATAATTTTTCTTCTGAAAAAAAATAAAATAATGTTTCAACACATTGATATCATAGCACTTTGAAATCAAGCCAAAAGTCTGTTTAGAGCAGCAGCCAACATTACAGGGGCAAAACCTGCCCAGACCAACCCTAGGGTTGGCCGTTGCTATATATATATTGAAATCAAATCCGTTTGAATCAATTTAATTTGACTATAAAATTCCATGCCAACGAATATTTGTTCAGTGATTCAAGGTGGCTGAAAACCACAAAATTTTTGCCAAATAATAAGATACAGCCACACATACTTCAATTTCCTCTGGCTTAGCGGGGCTTAGCGCATGAACAAATCAAAACCTTAAATAAATCATGAATATCATATCAGAAGCAACAAAACAAAAGGAAAAATGGCCGTAAAATATCCTTTATGTTCAGAAAGTTAGTATAAAAATTCAAGTGTTTATCAATCTATATGTGATTATGCACCAAAAAGACTGATAGATCATCTGCTATAAACTAATCCACATAAAATAATATAGCAACAACTACACTGATAGATCCTCTGAAGCATTCAAAAGACTGAAGAAACAAACTGGGCTCGATAATAAGTTCAGTTCAGTAGAGATAGGAAAAAGGATCAAATTCCTCACTTGGGATTTCTAAGAACAATTATAACAGAGTCGCCGCGGAGGAACATCTTGCTGATGAACCTGTCTTTGTTCACAGGTAATGCTTTCTTCTTCCCTTTCCCTGTTTTCGGTACCTGAAAGAAAACAATTCGATTTTTCAGAAATACTTGCTAGGCTGAGGAAACATCTTAGAGGCTCTTTCTTTTTTTTTTTTTAATTTTTTATTACATTTTATTTATATTCTAATTTAAAATAAAACATGGTTTGAGTGATAATAATTATTTTTAAAAAGCACTCAAAACATATGAAAACTTATCTTGGATGGGTGTTTTTGAAAAGAATGTGGATTTATTTACCAAAAAAAAACACTTAAGAAATATACCAAATAAACAGATTATTAAAATTAATATAAAAATAAAAAACCATGTTGCAATGACTTGAATATTTTGTTGTTATTCAAAAAAAAAAAAATGATAAAATAAAGAAGAAGCACCTCTGTCCACATCTCCCTGACATTCTCAAGAACCATATTGCAATGACGATCAAAGGCCCTGACACGTCCAAGAAGCTTCCTATTGTTTCGGCAATTGATAAGCACCTGAGGCAGCAGGTTAATAGTCACACCACCATTTTTGAAGTCAGGACAACAATTAAAAAAGGGATATCAACCATCTAATATATATATATATATATATATATATATATATATATATATATATATATATATATATATATATATATATATTTATAATTTAATTATCGGATCAAGTATTTATATGTGCCATCATTGAAAATTTTTCCCTTGTATAAGTAGAGCATCCGAGAGTAAAATACATAATCTGTTTTTATTTTATTTATGTTTTATTTCAAAACAACATATTTGGTCATATTAGCTGTTTATAAAAGCATTTAAAACATCTAAAATTATTTTAAATATTTTTTAAAATAAAAAAATAATTAAAAACTTGCTAAACAAATATATTCCTAAACCCTAAAAATAAAACAAAAAACACAAAACAAAATTGATCCCAAACAGACCATTAGTTTTGAACAAAATTAACAATTAAAAGACCCTTCTACTTCCAAAGTTTCAATAAATATTAGGTCCCTCAAACTTATATTCATTCCATGGAAAATTATATTTCATTTAATATACTAAAATGTTAAATATACCATTTGAAATAGTTTCATGAAAATTATATTTCTTTAGCAATTATAAGAATCTAAATGAAACTTATCTAAAATTTTAAAAGCACCTACCTACCTGATCATGAAATTTTGGAAGGAATTCAATACATTACCCAACAAAACCTAAAGGACTACAAAGGTAATATTAATTAATATAATCACCAAATAAAAAGCACTGTGATCTCTCTCTTCCTACTCTCACTTTGTATAACGCCAACACTACCAGCAAACAGTAAAAATACTCGATTAACAATTTCAGAGAACTAAAGCAGCAAATAAGTTCTTCAAGCTACGCTTGTCCCAACTTCTCTTCTAGACCTCCTACAAGCCTAACAGTGGCATCCATCTTCAAGTTTGTGTAATTATAACAAAATAATTCATTATTTACCCAAAAAGATTAAATATAAGACATTTGCATCAGTATTTGGAGGAACAAGATAAGAGTGTGGAGCATTGGAGATGCATCGTACCAGTATTTTCGTTTAACAAGGGAAATATTTGAAGCAACGTTAAGAACTAAACATGTTAAAAGGGATTCGCGATGCATCATACCTGAGTATTTTGCTTGACACTCATCATCAAAACGGATAGAGGACCAGTGCTGAACTCCTCTTCTTTCTTCCGGCCTGCAAAGGCAATTTTCAGATTTCAAAAGTTTCACTAGCATAGAAATCAACTAACAGAGTTCAAAAATTAGAGCTCTGTAGACTTTCCAATAAGGGCTCAGCCACGATATTCGTTGTTGTCCACAATTGTTATTTCAATAATTGCTAGATGACTAGTTCAACTGTTTTTTTTTTTTATTAAAGTACTTTTCTAATGCAACAACAATAACAACAAGCTTTTATCCCACTATGTGAGGTTGGCTATATAAAGCCTTCTTCTCCATTGTGCCCTATTATGTGTCAAATTCTCATTTAATTCTAATAAACTACAGTCATTTTTTATACATCTTAACCAAGTCTTTTAGGTCTATCTATCTTAACATAAATCAAATCATATCTCTTCTCTAGCTTCCGTCATACGAATCTTTTATGTACCATAACTTTAATCAATCTTATCAAGATGCTACTCAACTTTCTTGAACATATTCATTTCATTTTCTCTAAGAGTAAAATCACTCATCCAGCATCCTCATCTCTAAAACTTAACTCATCTTTATGTATCTTTTCTTGACCAACATTCTACACCATAAATCATTGCAAGTCTTACCACCATCTTCCCTCAAGTCTAAGCATCTTCTATCACACAACATTCCTCCACTTCAACCATCCAACTTGAATTTTACTAATAACATCTCCATCTACTTGTCATTTTTTAAACAATGCTTAGACATCGACTCTTTTTTAATGACTTGATCACCAATGTCACAACACCCACCACTAAAATTACACTATATTTATATTTTAGATCTACTCAAATGAAAACCTTTAGACTCTAAAGTTGACCTCTATAATTCAAGTTTCTCTTACACCCTCTCTAGTCTTATCAACAAGAAGAATGTCATCAACAAAAAGTATACACCAGGGTACATCTTCCTGTAAATGCCTAATAAGAACATCCATAACTAAAGCAAAAAAGATAAGGGCTTAAAGTCGATCCTTGATGTAATCCAATTGAAATAGAAAAATATTTTGTCAATCCTCCTTGTATTTGGACACAAGTAACTCAAGTATATATATCCTTAATGACTTGAATATAATCAATATTAAATCTTTTCTTTTCCAGAACTCTCCAAATGACTTCTCTTGGAACTTTATTATAAGCTTTCTCTAAATCAACAAATATCACATGTATATCCTCCTTACTTTCTCTGTACTTCTCCATCAAACCTCTCAAGAAATGTATAACATCAATAGTAGATCTATTTGATGAAATTTTGAGAAAATTTTGTATCACATTAAATGCTCAATTACTCTCTGATTTTAGCATTAAACATCAACTTAATTCCTCTATAATTTGCTCTTTTATATTCTAAAATATAAAAACCAACAAATTCTTTCTACTCATCGACATCTTTTTTGGTCTTTAAAATTACAATAAAAGATTTTGCCAAGAAATTACTTGATCTCTAGACATTTCCACACTTATATTGGAATATCCTCAAGTCTGTTTTTTCACACTTCATTTTCAAAACTTCTCCAACTTCAAATTTATTAATACGATAAAATAAAATTATTTTTGTTTAAATTTTTGCTAAAATTGTAAAATTCTTGAAAAATTTATTAAAATAACTCATCCACCTATTTTTATCATTTTCTAAGAAAAACATTATATAATTTTATCCAATATACTTAACTTGAATTAAATCTTTACTTCTATCTCTTTGCTTGACTAATTTATACATACATCTTTCACCTTCTTTGATATACAATCTATTATATAAATCACTAAAAGTTAAATTTTTGGCATCATATATTGCAAAAAATTTTAAATAATCCATGTGTGATAATAAAATAACAAAATAAGATTCTTGTTATATATTTTCTGAGTAAGTTTTGCAAGTAAATCATGTATCTAGAAATTGTAAACCATAAACAATGGGTACACTATTGTTATCTGCATTTAAAAGCTTACTGGTTGTTTGGAATCTTTTTTTTTCAGTTTTATTTATGGGAGATTTACATACATACCACACAATTCTTATGTATTTACATATCTAGTACCTAAAGTTAGATATTTACTTATCTAACACTTTTCTATACTTAAAAAGGTGCATTTTACTTTTAAAAAGTGAATAAAGTGGTTGATGTGATATTGAAGATTAGGATGTTATATATGTAAAAATTGAAGTTTAGGTGCTAGATATGTAAATCCATAAGAATTGAGTGGTATGTATGTAAATCCCCCTTTATTTATTTATTTATTTATGTTTTGATTTGATGATAATAATTATTTTTAAAAACACTCAAAACATCCAAGAATAGGTTTTAGTATTTTTGAGAACATTGCGATTTATTTTCAAAAGTAAAAATAAAAACACTTAGAAATATGTTTTAAAAAATAATATAAAAAAAATAAAAAACACAAAATAAAATTGATGCCAAACAAGCCCTTACTGTATTCAGATAGTTCAAACTTCAAATCTGAAAATTAGAAAACCAACATGCCACGTAATGTTCACATAGAATATATTTCTAAATCAACACACTCAATGTTTGGTCAAAGAATTTCAAATATTTCCCGAAGACAATCATATCTTACTATTTAAAAAAATTGATAGCTAAAACACAGATTCAATTTGGTATAAATCAAGCTCTAGGTGTAAACAAACAACTTCCATTTGTACTGAAGAAAACTTACATCAGTGTCTTCTGCCATAGTCTACAACCTGTATTAAATTAAAAGAAAAGAGTTAATTCATGTAAAAAAAATCATTGTAAATATAAGACAAATGAAAAGAAAAAAGATATGTGCAGCAAAAGGTATCAAAAGAATAAAATACTAAGCGAGGTAAATTTACAGTTAATGGCTGAAGTACTCTGCCATAAAGGTACATCATAAGGCATGCTCATCGCAAACTAAAACGGAACAAAATTTAAATACCAGATTGCGCATCAACATTAAAAAAAATTATTTTATTGTGTGCGTTCTTAACACTCCGCATAATTATGAATTGGACATTATTGAAAGAGTTCATCGTACAATTAAAAACTACGTATTTCTATCATCACCTCTTAAGAATTTAATACTTTATATTTCTTGTTTCTGCAGCATTTAAGTCATCATCGTTGTAGGTGCAACCACTAAATTATGGATGGGCATCTGATATGGGTCAAATTCCTTGAATTGAGTCTATTACAATAATTGAGTCTGGCCCAAGTCAATCGGGTCTGGTTCAATGAGTTAACTCACTCTGAGTGGAATGAACCCGGTGAGTGGAGTTGCTACAGAATTATGTGCTACGGACCGTTGGATCGCCTATTCCTCTTGGCCGTTGGATCTAACACTGATTGTGTTTTCCGGTTCCATTTGAGCCGTCGATTTGGTTGGATTTCATCTCTGCCCGATGCGTGCTTTAATGGCGGAGATAGGTTTTCCTTGTCGATTTGTCTAGTGGATTGGTGTGTGGGGCGGAGGACTTGATGCGTCTTAAGTTTGATGGCCGTCTGATTGAGCTAATGCAATCCGGGTGTGCCGATCTCTGCCGTCTGATGAATCTTGCTGGAGAAGCTTCTCGTTTCGAATTGGAAAGGAACTGAGGGTCTTGAGTTATTAATTCGGCGTTGAGCTCCCGAGGAGTTACGTGAAGAAGGGATCCAAGAGAAGATGGTGGCGTTCCATTAAGTTATTCCCTGGTGGGAAATACTGGAGGAGGAGGATTAGGCGGAGACAAGGAAGGAGGAGACTCTTGAAAGATTTCTTATATCCCTCTGTTTGCTTTTCGATCTCTATTTTATTGCTCTTTAGATCTGCTTCTTTCTTTTTTCTAATTTACTGCTACATTAAGTTCTTTTATCGTTGGATATTAGTGATAGTGTACGTTCCTTGTTCTTTTATATTGGTAGTTATTTTTATGACTTTATTTGCTAGGTTTTGACAAGCTTTTTTGTTTTATTTAAAGATCTACTGGCTCTTGTAAAGTGTTTATCCCATCTCTGTTGTTGTCTGTTATATTTGTCTTTTATAATTGTAATCTTTATTCTCTCTCGTGCAGCGTAATTTCTCATTGATGTTATATTTTTGGTATTTTTTAAATCCTTTAGCCAACTTGGCTATCCTTTGTTTGTTGATTTGGGGATATGGACATTCATTACTCCCCATTTATCCTCAAGGTCAAAGTCCAAAAAATTTTCTTTAATTCTTCTTACGCTGCCGAAGCCTCAGTAATCATTCCCATTGTATTAAAGCTTCTTTAATCTGATCTCCTTTTAGGATTGTTACGTGATCCTTTCATAGGCGATTATCCATCTCTGTGTTGATAATTTTCTTTGGGTGTATTGTAGTCTTGTTTATATTGCTTGATCGGATATATGAAATACATTATGTATTTCTTGCTTTGAGCAATTTATTTTATAAGCTTCTGATCCTATTTTACGTAGGATTTTGAAAGCCATAGTATCTTTTGCAATTTTGTATATTCCCAGGTGAAGTTTATCTATATGATTGTAATTTAACTAATATCAATTCATCTACTTTAAATTGAAGCTCTCTTATGTCTCACTATTTGTTTCATTATGTTTTGGGCTGTAAGTTTGTTTTAATTAGTTGTAGCATCCGTCCTCTGTATAACATTGTTTCCACGTGTTGGTAGTTGTCTTAATTGTAATGTATTGAGGAGGAGTCTATACTGATTTGAAAGGAGTTTTCTTTGTGGATGTGATTGATGTATTATATGAGAATTCCTACGGGAGGACGTAACCACATCTTTGGTGTCTAATACAAAACTCCTTAGATATTGCTTTCAAGATTACATTTGGTTATACGTTTGTCCATCTGGAGGATGGTATCGTTGTGTTTTAGTGTGGTTCCACTTTTGAACAATTCTTGCCAAAATTGCTATAAAGATTGGGTCTCTAGATTATTCCTTGGGGTATGCCATGTAGTTTAACAATGTCAGAATGAAGATCATATATAAGTGCTAAAAGCTTTGGTATGGTGAAGTGAGCATATTTTGATAGTCCATCAACCACTACTAATATAGTTGTTTTATTATTAGACTTGGGTAGTCGCGTAATAAAATCCATGATACTTCCTCCCAAATGGCTTGTGTATATAAAGGCGTAGTAGTCACTGCTTCAGTATCATATTTGACTTGTGACAAATGGGGTTAATACAAAGTGTTTAATATCTTTTTCATATCTTCCATAGAATTGTTGAGTAATTAGTTTTCAATTCCCATGGCCTCCTCCGGTGTTGAATGTAATTCTCTTATATCTTGTTTCGATTTCGAATTTTGGGTTATGACAATCCATCTTATCTTGTATCAACCCATTCATCATTCGTATTTTGAAATAGTTCGATTATCGAGATATTTTTTTAAATGCGTTCTTGTAGTTGAAGCCTTTTTTCTCTGATTTGTTGCAAAATAT
Source organism: Cymbidium sinense (assembly GCA_021442155.1). Classification (NCBI taxonomy): domain Eukaryota; kingdom Viridiplantae; phylum Streptophyta; class Magnoliopsida; order Asparagales; family Orchidaceae; genus Cymbidium; species Cymbidium sinense. Next base: position 102,877,451 of record CM038220.1, read on the forward strand.
TGTTGAATTGTTGAGTATAAAGATATTACATACTTGAAGGCGATTTGTCAACAAGCTTTTCTTATATAAAATAGTTTTTGACAATGCATCATTTGTTTGTTTGTAATCTGGTTTATATTCAATAGTAGTCATATCCAGAGTTTGATTAAAATCTTTTCTTTGTTCAAGTTTGAATTGTTTCTTTGCATTAACTCCTTATGCTCTTTTGATATTCGATTGTAAACTTATTACCTAACAAATATTGTCATTTTGCTCTTGTTTACGAATAGATACAACTCTCTTGCATATGTTGATATTTTGTAATGATGGTGAGAGCTTTTACTAAAATAAGATATAGATGGCTATTTTGTATTAGAAACTCAATTCTTTGTCGATGCATCTTTCTATGATAAAATAAGAGTAAAATTTGGATAATTTATGGTAGTGATGTCATTGCTTGTTTTAATTGAAAAAAAGATGTTTTTGTTTCTTCTGTTTATTGAAACTGTTGTTTGGCTAACATAGAAATTAGTGGAGAGGCAATAGCTGCATAGTTTTTAACAAATTTTCTATAATGGTTAAACCCAAAAGCCTCTTAACTCTTTTGACTTAGGTAAAAGCCATGCTTTCTTCTTGAATCTTTTGGGATCCACATCCCTGCGGATAATATGTGTCTAAATACTCAATTTTGTATCATGAGCATTTAGATGGCGATAAGCATGAATCTTTGCTTGAGTTGTTCCAATACCTTTTGTAAATGATTTTGATGTCCAAAGCTCTTATATATAAATATCATCAACATTAAGACAAACTTTCTTAAGAAAGGTTTAAGTCAGTATTCATTAAAACTTGGAATATTGATGGTGCATTTGTGAGTCCAAATGGCATTGCCATAAACTCATAGTATCCTCATGAGTTCTAAAGGTTTTTAGATGTCTTCTTGACCATTCGATTTGGTGATAACACCTTGGTCCAATTTTTGAAAACAGCTCCATATAATTCATCCATAAGTTCCTCGTGAGTGGGGATAGAAAATCGTCAGGTATTGTTACTTTATTGAGGGCTCTGTAATCCACACAAAATCTCCAAGTTCCATCATTCTTTTTGATTAATAATGTTGGAGAAGAGAAAGGGCTGATGCTTTCTCTGATTATGCCACAGTCCAACATTTTTTTAATTAATTTTTCAATTTCTGTTTTAAAATGTGGATATGTAATTTTTTACCCATGGTTGAGTTCCAGGGTGGTAGATGGATCGATGGTCTATATCCCTTCTTGGAGGTAAGCTTTTGGAAAAGCTTGATATTGGGATAATACTTGTTGTATCCCCGCATGTAAGTTGAAATCTTTTATGAGAATCTGTTCTTATTTCTTGATGGAAATATGAAACTATTTCATTCTTTTCGCAATTTTGTGGCGATGGAATGAAATCTATCCATTGTAGGCGTATATCTTGTAATCTTATCTGTCATTAAAATAATTTCATAATGCTTTTTTGTAATCAATTGTACATTCACTGTTAAATTGAACACCCAAATACACTCCCTTGCATGGGTAATGATAGCAATCGATGGTAAAAGTATTTTCAGTTGGATAGAATATTAGAACATATTCGAACATTTTAAAGTTTCCCATTCTACTAATACTTGAAAAACTAATGCGGTGTTACTGTAGTCGATAAATTTGCTAGTTTTGATTGAATGAAATTATGGGTTGATCAGTCAATCGAACTTGTATCTTTTTATTTTCAATCACCTTATAATCTTAAAGTTAGATTAGGACTGTAAATGCATTGAGGCGATTTGAAATTCTTCTGTCTACTTGCGTTCAGTTGTTCATGTATTGCTCTTGATCACCTTGATCACCATTAATGCAACAGTTTGGATTTGGATATGACCTTACTTTTCATCACGCTTAAAACATAATCTTCCTTCTTCTTCTTTCTTCTATTGGTGTTAATTTACGATTGAAATATTTTGTTTGTTGATCATATTATTTTTGTTAAATCTTGAAGGTGTATAAAGGTGGTTGGTAGATTTGTGTTTGTTTAAGTGGTTGAAGCAGTGGCTGTAATTTCTTGTCATGTAACTTCAGCCTTTTATCTTGTTTAAATTGAAAGCTTCTTTGTAGGAATTGGTGTAGGCTCTTACTTCCCTTTTGATATCATGTCTTTGATTCAAAACAACTTTGTAAAATTGTGGGATACCTCAATTAGAAATTCATTATAAACTCTAACTGCCGATGATCAGTTTAGTCAATTCTCTCAAATCTCAGATAAAGATAAATCCAAATTTTGAATGACTGTTTTTGAATTGTCAAGGTCCACGAATGCAATCATTTATGCATCCACCGATACCAAATTTTAATGTCCCATCCATGTAAAATGATGCAATTAAGAATTTTAGACTTCGATAGCATATAATAATCAAAAATTGGTCTATTTCAAATGCCCAACCTCTCAGTTTTCTCCATTGAACCTTGGCATATCTACTTTCACTCTATTTCAGTCATGTTGTCTATTTGGAAAAGCAGTATGAGAAGGGTACATACATGGATCGTTCTTGATTGCTTTTCTAATTTTTCTTATAAAAGATAATCTTCTACCTCATTTAATAAAGATATGGACAAGACATCTGCTCATCCTGCCTTATCAGTCTTCCTACACACTCATCTACGGTCTGGCCGCTTATCTTGTTCCTTCCGCCATTTTTTTTCCGAGATGTAAGTAATAACGAGCACCAATGATATTGGTCAAATTCCTTGAATTGAGTCTATTACAATAATTGAGTCTAGCCCAAGTCAATCGGGTCTAGTTCAGTGAGTTAACTCACTATGAGTGGAATGAACTCACCGAGTGAGCTGAATTATCGTGCTTTCGGACCTGGATCACACCTATTCCTCGCCATCGGATCTAAGACTTGGATTGTGTTTTTCTTGGTTCTTGATTTAAGCCAATTGGTCGGATTTCGTCTGCCTTGACGCGGTTTGATGCGCGGAGATGGTTAATTTCTTCCTGATTGTGGATGGTGGACCCGGGACTTGATGCCTTAAGTTTGATGGCACCGATTGAGCTAATGCGATCCTGCCGACCTCCGCTCGATGAATCTTGCTGGAGAAGCTTCTCGTTTCGAATTGGAAAGGAACTGAGGGTCTTGAGTTATTCGGCCATTCGAGCGTTCGGGAGCTCCTGAGGGAGTTCTGTGAGAAGAAGGGATCCAGAGAGAAGATGGCGTTCCACCGGATTAAGGGTTATTCCGGCGAAGTCTACCGTGGGAAATACTCAGAGGGAGGAGGATTAGACTGGAGACAAGGAAGGAGGAGATTCTTGAAAGATTTCTTATATCCTTTTGCTTTTCTTCTATTTATAGTTTTATTGCTTCTTCTTAGATCTCTTTCTTTACTTTGTAACTAATTTACATATGCTAAGTAAGCTCATTGCCTGATATTATTCTGTAGTGCCTCGTTCTTTTGTTCTATTGATATTATTTCATAGACTTTTATTTATTTGGCCGATTTGACAAGGCTTTTGTTGTTTTATTTAAAGATCTACCGCCTTGTCAGAAAAGTGTTTATCCCATTTCCTCTTTGTACAAACTATATTTGTCTCAGATAATCAGAATCTTTATTCTCTCCCTCCGGCATGTAATTTACTCTTGATTTATATTTTGATATATTGTGAAATCCTTGCCAACTCGCCTTCTTCTATCCCTTTTTTCCTTATTTGATATGGATACACTCAAGATCCCTATTTTATTTTAAGTAAAAGAGTACTTGAGCTTTTTCCAATCATGACACAACCCTAGCACTCTATTTACCAGATTAACTTACAAGACATTCATGACTAACCAAATTTATGAGACATACAACAAAGTTATAAGAGAGGGTACCACAATATAAGCATAATAAATTGTATCAACATGGAGAATCAATTATGTTCATGCAAGGGAAATCCACCATAAGGGAAATTTTCATGCTAAGATTTCTAATTAAAAAGTACAAAAATAATAATAAAGCTGATCTTATCATCAGTGATTTTGAAAAGGCATGTGATAAAATTCATTTTCAGTGGACATTTAAGAGAAAATTGAGTGTCAAAGAGATAAAGTTATTTAAGCAATATGTATGATAAAGCAATGCCAAAATTTAAAAAAAGTTTTATTTTTTTAAGTGACTAAAGAGTTTAAAACCACAATATAATTTCAGCATGTATCAACATTAAGTGTGAGCCAAATTTTGCTCGGTGGATTTGTGAAGTGGTGGTTTTTTTGCATTATGTGATGGAATTTAGAGTTATTTTTAAAATTTACAAAATAGAAGTGTTTAAAGAAATAATAGATGCTACAATAGCTGGCTTGGAAGTCAGTTGGATTGGTTTTAAGATTGTGAAATTTGTGTTTAATTTTTCCAGCTTATCCTTATCCAGTTCATATGCACGAATAGCAGCTGCATTGACAAGACATCCATTGAATATAATAGATTGTAGTGAACTAAAACAAAGAATTGCTTTGACTTTCAAATTTTAACTGAATGGAGTTTAGTTGTTTTGGAGATATTAAAAATTAAAATTGAGATTAACTTATATTTAGATTAAAATTTATGTTGTGCAACATTATCAATTAACCTAGGTTTTGAGAAGTCTATGAAAAGTGATCTAGATTCTAAAGAATGTAATTCATAACTTTTGGAATGAATAAAATCTCTTCCAATTTTTAATTTTATGAGCATAAGTTGGATGTGCAATTCTTTCAAGTGTGGTACATTCATGACTACCTAATTTCAATTAAAGTCATCTCCTTGTACCAGCACGAGGCTTGATTTTTTATATTTGATAATTTCATTCATCATAAATTTCTTCTACATAATTTATTATTGGCTAGTTCAATGCTCAAGTTTGATAAAAATTTGGCATTTAGCGAATACAATTTTTGGCAAAATAGTTCATTTACTCATTGATTTATTTGTTTCCAAATTCTTGCTAAAAATCTTGAATTTTTTCAACAATTTCATTATCAATTGCCTTGAGTGAGTTGTTAGCTAGTTGTTAGCTAGTAAGTGAGTTGTTAGCTAGTAAGCAGTGAATCCTTGAGTTTTCTTTGTACAAAAGCATGCTAAACATCATAATAGATGATACATTAGAAAATCTTAAATCCAAGTCATCCTGCATCACTTTGGGAGGTGAATTTTTGCAGCTTTGCATGATAAGTTGATATTAGGGCTTATAGTTGCATCATGTTAACTACATATAATTAATAAATATTAAATTAATGATGCAATTTAAATGAAATTAAATAGTCGATAGTAAAAAAAAAATCATAACTATCATAAGGATAAAAATTGTATTTCTACATTCAATGAGAGATACAGCAGCAGGGAATTTTCAAAATGGAACAATGTTTTGTAAGGTTTTAATATTGTCAGCTATTTGGTTCCAAAAAAATGAAATTGTTAACGGAATTGGTGGGACATGCTTCATTGTTTTGACAAAGTGCTTCAAGTCAAATAATGATGACATGAAACAAACAACAACAACAAGCCTTTATCCTAATACGTGGGGTCGGCTACATGAATCCTTCTTTTTCATTATGTTCTATTAAGTGTTAAATTATCATTTAATTCTAATAAAAAGTCATTTTTTATACTTCCTAACTAAGCCTTTTTTAAGTCTACCTCAACTTTTCTTAACATAGGTCAAATCTAATACATCTACTGTCCTAATTGGGTCATCGGACAGCCGAAGTAACAAACAAATGATTAAAAAAAAATCAATCATATGGGTAATGATGCACAATTATAACAACATTTCTTTAAACAACCAACTTACAATTTAAGACGCATCATACATCATTTCCTATCAGGTGGGTAAATAACACTTATCAACTTTGACCACTAGATGATTGGTCTTTATCAAAATAAAAAGTTATGAGAATCAAATTTGATGTGATGTCCTCCACATGTGCAAAGTTATTCTTATGTGGTGATTGATGTGACTTCTCTTCCTAAGAAGAATGATGCATAATTTCCTAGCAATTTACACATTCTTAGTGTGGTCTTAGATCCTCATCTTGAATTATTTTATACACCACATTGTGATTTGATAATAAGTTACCCTCTACGAGTGAAATATAGATTAACTTAGCTCTTACCCTTAAATCACCATTGCTAGAATTGAAGCATTGCACAAACTATCATGGGTTGCATGGAGACATCAATTAATTATTTTTTAATGCTTGCATTTTCATTAACATTTTATATTCGCAATCTTCATTCACTTCTGCCACAACAAATTAACATAATATTGATAAATTTTTTAAGCTTTTTTTCAAATGCATTCATCATGGGAATATAATGACAATGATTATGCTTTACTATACATTCATTTTCCTTACTCTAGAAAACAAACAGCAGCTTGTTGCATAGGAACCTTAGGTTAATTGCCTATTTTCTATTTTTGGCTTATGTAGCTTACTCCTATTTTGAATGGACTCAAAATTTCATCATTTAAATTTTTATTAAGTATTGGGGCTTACATATTAACCAACAGGCAGGAGATACTAATCCATTTCTACAAGTGCCTCCACATACAAGTTTCTTAGCAGCTACAAAACTACTGCCATATAATGCTCCAATAGTGCTACTAACCACCTCCTACAAATACATAGATGACAAATAATTTCTCCCACTCATTTGAATGTCTACAACAAATTTAACTCTAACCAAAATACTTTGAGATGTGTTAGTGATATGACACTGAAAATTCCACTAGTTGGAGCACGAATCTTAATATCGAAAGTAATCTGATTCTCAGTCGAGACTAGCCCAAATCAAGTATGGATATCAATCGGATCCCTAAATATCTCATAAATATGGAGTGTTTATAGTAAAATCGAGCATCTTAACGAGTCGGATCTAATAAGCCCAAGATCTCTTGATTTTAACTTCATTTGAGCATTCAAATACTTAAAATACATCAAATGATCAAAGGAATCATTTTGAGCCGTCCGATGGAGTGGTTTGGATTTTGCACGATTTACAAAAAACGCTCCACAAATAAATAGCCTCTCATTCTTCATATGAGCCCTGAGCTAAAGGAGGAGAGAAGAAGAACCTCCAAGATCGCAAATTGCCGACGGATCATCGCCGGTGATCGCCGCGCCACTACCACGCCGCCAGCCGCACACCGCTATCATCGCTGCCACCATCACGCCGCTGCACCACATCGATGCCGCCATTATCGCGCAACCACTACCATTATCACCGCCACACCATCGCCGCCACCACCATCGATCATTCGTTGCCGGCCGCCAGCCATCATCGCCATCGGCCCGCCCAACAACAAAGATAACCTAACTGCCAGATACCTGTTGTTATCGATTGATTCCTTTCTACATATAATTCTGTAATCCTGTTATCGAGAAAACTTAAAGTTTGTACTCCAAAGCAGATATATAGTGGAACATTTTTACTAAGCTAGGCCCCGTAGTTTTTTCCCTCTTTTGGGGATTTTTTCATGTAAAAATCATGGAGTTTCTTGTTCTCTCTTCAAATATCTATGTGTGTGCTGGATTTCTCAACAAGTCTAAGGTGTAAAGTTTTATTCTACTACAACTGGTATTCTAGCATGCAACAGTTAGAATAATGCAACACCAAAATAGAATTATCTTAATCAATAGAGCATTGGATCAATTTGAATTGTTCATCACCATCAACAACATTATAAATGCCAAATAATGGAAACAAGAACAAACTTAGTTAATCCATTTCCTCCTTGGATTCAACACATGCTTCAAATCAAGTGTCACTTCCCTTTACATACAAGCATGATCAGCTCTTCTTCCCTTCAAACAATCAACATGTGATGGACAAGAGTTCAAATTTTCCTTCAACAAACCTTGGAAGACCACTCCAAACAAAGAGAAGACAAATGCATGCAAAACAAAATCTCTCATTGTATAAATAACTTGACCAAAAATTGAAGAGCACTTATTGACAATTTTAATTTTCTACAAAAACACCATGTACTCCTTTTGACATTATTGAATGATTAATGAAACTTTGATGGTGAGCAATCCCTTGATGAAGCATAATAGCTATAGATATGGTAACTTTAGTGAGTCGAATTACCTTTGTGTTGTTTTTATTTCATCTCCTCTAGTCCTATCAGTTTGACTCTTCTCCCCGACCCTAAGCACCACACTCCTCATATTTTAACCCTAAAAGTGTCCTACCATGGCCCGTACAACCCTCCCTAGTCATCAGCCTCTTCACCCAACTCCAAACCTAAACTAGGTAACCTTAGACCACTCATCAAAAAATTCTAGCCTCCCCAAAGATCTCCACTAGCGTCCCTCTTACCTCCAAGGTCCCATAAATCCTAACAACTGATCTCCACCTCTTGGCCTCACCCCAAACAAGACATACCCAAGCATATTTCTCCTCAAGCCTCCACAAATATATCACTATCCACTTCTAACTCTTGGCCTCTGCCTTCATGCCCACAAAATCCAACCATAAATATTACCTCGTGCTCCAAGTTCAACATCATACCACTGTAAGTCATCACAAAGAAAAGCGTGTATATTCTCCTCAAGATCATTCTATCACCAACCCATTACCGATTTTATATATGTTATAATGAGATATACGGGTAGTACGAATCAGATTAATGCACAAATCTTAGAGATAAGCATAATTTTTGGAGATTTAATAATTTAATTGAATTTAACTCAAAATTTTCTGAATCACTTTAAATCCTTCAATTTGCAACCAAATAATCTTAGTGATTCAGCTGACTTTAAGATATGAGGAATCAAATAAGGATTTACACCACAAAATTTATTAAATCATGCTTGCATTCTAATAGACCTAATAATGCATAAAACAATTTAGTAAATCAGATGGATAACAATAATATTTCTACAACCTTGATAATAGCTAAATTCAAAACAAGGATTTTATATATGCAAGTGATATATACTAAAAAGTTTGGAACCAAAATAAAAAACACACCTTAAAGGGTTGTTAGGTATCCTATTTTTGGAAGGAGTCGAGTAAGTTTCAGGTTAAATCCTACTATACATAATTTAGAGGACTTATTATACTGATGTGATGAATCTCATATTAAAACCTATCATTAACGGAATTTAATGGATTTAAGAACTTCACCTCCCACAAATGTAAACAACTACAACAATTTATCAAAATTTAGCAATTGCCATGTCATGTGGTTCTTAGATTTTAATAATCTCAAGATTTTAATAATTTACAGATTTCCAAAAGCAGAAAGTTTAACGCAAAAAACTGAAGATGGATCTCCCACAAAGGCCAATCTCCAAATAATAATTTCTAATAAATAAATATCACATTCTTGTAAACTTGCAAAACGATTTGAAACAAAAAATAACATAACTATTCATGGGGGTACAAAAATCATATCGAATAGAAGTCGCAATCTTAATAGAAACAATTTACCGATAGAAATAAATTAATCACAACGTTTTTCACAAAGCGCGCCACCAAAATCAAATTAAAGCTGTAAAGGTTCCAAATAAATACATCAAATAGGAACGAAGAGAAGGGGCCAAGTAGGGAGAAAAGTATAGAATCAGATCAAGTTAATCCAGAAAAACATTAAAAATTTGAACGAGAGACAGACACACATACCCACAGAGATAGAGAGAGAGAGAGAACCTGGCTGGTTTCTAAGAGACGACGACTGATATTCCAATCACCGGTGATCCGGAAGGAAGCGCAGGTGCGCTAAGCTAGGGTTTCGAGGGTTTTAGTATTGTAGTACTGTAAGGAACACATTTTTCTGCAATGCCGCTTTCATTTCCATCTAATCACTAAAATGACCCTATGCCTGAGCCGTACTGCCTCTTTTCCGAGCGATTTAGGGATGACTGGATATCATAGCTTAATTCCTTTATATATATATTATAACATTTTTTATAGAATGAAAGCTTGAACTTTATTTATTTAATTTTCACAATATAGAATCAAACTCAATCATTTTATTTATTTAATATTTTTTAAAAAAAATTATCTAATTTTTAAAACTATTATATAGGGCTGAGAAATTAGCTCAAGATCGACTCGCCGAAATTAATCTGCTCAATCGAGATCAGCAAACGCGATTTTCGATTTGTGGCTCAATTTATTTCGTCGACTTCGAGTGGTTCGCTTCTGGCTCATGAGTGGATCGAAGAAGCGGCTGAGCTCGAAGAAGATAGCCGTCCGATTAATTCAGGCGATCTAAAATCCCTATTCTAATTTCTAAATTCTAATACCCGACCCCCCGAGGCCCCGACCTCTTCTCGTTCTCACTTCTCGCTTCTTCTCGGTTCTCTCCGTTCCTCCCGCTCACTCGTGTCCTAGCTCGATCATGGCGTCGCCAGATATCACGATCGTCGATCGATTAGTGTTTGGTTTGTTTGATTGATCGTATGGTCAGTCACCAGGTGCTTGGTTTGTTTCCTTGCTCCAAATACTTTCTTACTGTTTCATTTCGACTGTAAGTATTTCATGGAATCATGATGTTGGTTATTTCAATTATTTCTGTTATTCCATTCTTTGAGGTTCGCCTATTGGATTTGGGGATGTTTTGGTTCTTTAATCATTCATGTCAATCATGCGTATCTATATTTTTTGCGGTTGGGGACCTGGGGTACTTGCAATTTGCGGGGTTTGTAACGATTTTATGTTAACATGTTGGCCCGTTGGGGTTGTTTTGGTTCCGCCCCCCTGGGTTTGTAACGATTGTTGCTATTGGCATGTTGAATGTTGTGGCGTTGCAAACTTGCGTAGAATGATATTATTTTTGATCTCATTACTGCTTTTGTAACTTCAATAATCTTCAGAACTTTGCCAATGCCCTCGACTACTCTGCTTTTTAATTGTTCTATCTTCCTGGTCGACTTAGTGACTTCTGAAACTTTATAATTCTGATTAGAAATACTTCCACATTGGCCATTATTTAATCAAAATTCAATCAATCCAAATTAAACTAAAATTAAACTAACTCCAAAAATTCAACCTAATTCTGATCAAAACCAACTCCAAAAATTAAACTAAAATTCAATCAAAATTCAACCTAAGCCTTTCAAGTCAAACTCTTGAACTTAGACAAATCCAATTCAAATCAAGCCAAACTCTTGATTTTTCTTCATGATTCAATCAATCCTACAATCATGAATCCAAATATAAATACAAACTTTAATCACCAAACAAAAACTAAATTCAAAAATCAAACCCAAGTCAAACTCATGTTCACCCTTTGAACTTGAAATTATCAAATGAATCAAAATCCAATTGACTTCAAATATCTTACAAATGGATTCATATTTCAATCATAAGTCCATATGTGAGTTCAATCAAACTCAGATTAAGCTTTGACCAAGCCATTTGACCTATTTAGACTCACTTGACCCAAAGTGACCTAAAGAATCCCTTTTGAGCTAAATTCTAATCCTACCCAAATTGGATTGAACTAAGCCCATCTAAGCCTCACATTGTGAGCAACAATCATAATAAGATGATCAATCACTCAAATTGGGTCAAACTAAGTCAAACCTAAGGGTTGACCAAGTCAATATTTGACCAAAATGAACTCTATACTAGCCAAAATCCATCATAGGCCAAAATGATTGAAACCATTGATCAAAACTCATTCATGATCAATGTTTGAACTTGACCAAGTCATCATTTGAGCATAACCTAGCCCAATTGGCCACTTGACCCAAGTTGACCTAACTTGACCTAAAAAGTTAAAATGTGTCAAAACTTGGTCTAAGCCAGATCAATTGAAACCAATGGGTCAAATTCATTCTAAAATGATTGTTGAACTTTACTAAAACCTTAATTTACCAATTAGGTCCAACAGCCCAATTGACCATGAACCAAACATGACCTAAAAGGTCATTTTGAGACAAAATCAAATTAAACCAAATTTAATTGAAAACAAAGATACCAATCCATTTCAAATGACCAACTAAACCTAAACCAACCTATGACCTAACCCAAATAGGTCAAATGGGTAAAATTGGTCAACTTGACACATTTGACCTAAAAGAAATCAAATGAACCAAAACCAAATCTAAACCAAATTAAACTAAACCAAAGTTTCCAACACATTTTAAATAGTCATATGAACTTGACCCAACCCTTGGTTTGACCCAATTTGACCAATTGGTCAACTTGACCCATTTTGATCTAAATGGGTCAACATGAGCTAAATCATATCAAATCAACTCCAAATTCATTGAAAGTTGGCCCAACCCATTTTTCAATCATACCAAACTATTCAAATTGAAATAAAAGTCAAAAGACCATTTCACCCCTAGCCATAGGGTAACCTAAAATTAAAACCACTTGAAAATTGGTCAATTCCTTTTCATGGACACTTGACATCATCTTAGTGGACCAAATGGTCACTAAGGGAGATGGTGAATATGACCCATTGAGTTTAGGATAGCCAAACCCAACCCAAGGTCAAAATCGACCACCCCCATGGACATTTGCACATGGGATTCCCTCCTCCACTTGAATTAAGCACATGAGACCTTCACTACTCCACTCCTTTGGCCAAATTGAATGCCATGCCACTCCTAACAGCCTAACAAACCCACTCAAGGAGGCGAATTAGATCAAAATGGCAAAGCCTTGCTTGGCCATCCGATTCACCTAGGGGGAGATATACTCCCCATAATTCCACTTGAATTCATTAGTGACACAATCGATTAAGCTTAGGGAACTCAGAGAAAGTCATTGCAAGTCTCCCTAAGCTTCCTAGAGTGAGTTAGAATTCTCCATTTATCGATTTCTCAAAACCAAAAATAAGAGAGCTCAAGCCAATTCCCATCTCACTCAATACTCCAAACCAATCTAATTCCTCCTTTGAACACCCTCAGAGGGCCTAGTCAAACTCATCCCAAGCTTCTTCCAAGCTCCAAAGGCAAGGGAGGTGGGACTTTGATCAAGGCCATGAGCATTTGAAGGTGAACTTGATCCATAGGAAGACCCATAATCAATCTCAACACCTCAAACCTTCAACAAGGCTTAGTATCAACTAGACGAAGCTACTTCAAGGGATTTGAGCATCGGGGATAACCTCTGATGAGGTATGCCATTAAACCGAGCATAGTTTCATTTTTTTTCTTGGTCCTTTGTGAAGGAGAGTTTCACCCTAAGCAAAGTTAGCCATTGGATGTGTTCCCCTTTACTCTTAGATGGTGTGGGTTGAATTTGGTTTCAATGAAGCTCATCGAGGATCTTCCCCAGAAGATGGGCGGCCATCTCAGAAAGATCAGGGATGGATAATGGGCCATCCATCCACGCATTTTGGATGGATGGCCATGATCAAGATGCATAGGATATTCAATTTAATCCTTTAATACCATAGGCTTAATCTCAACCATCTGATCCTTGATCGAACAGATGGGGAGAAAGCGTGTAGCATCGCCGTTGACGCGGTGCTATGATGTGATAACTTAAATAGCCTCTCTTGTCGTGCCACATGAAAAGCACCCGTCATATCAGCCTCCACATGGCGCCGACGGGATTAGCTATTTTAATTAAGGATTTATTTAATTCTCCTTAATCACCGAATCTTCATAATTGCATAACTAATTCTTAAACAATCCTAAAAATATAAGGTAAAAAGCATTGGAAAGATAATTCAGCGGAGAATATTTTAAAATTAATTTCACTGGATTTTTAGTAGTGTATTTTTCTCAATTAGGATTTTAATGAAAATATAATAATCCTAATACTCCCTAATTATTTCATTAATTTATGTCAAATTTCTAATCCCTTTATTAAGTTAGTTAAGTCTTGCTTAAGTAGAGAAGAGGTTTATGGAATGGATTTGGAGAATTTTCCCTAAGCTGTTCTCTAAACCCCTTTCCTTCCTTAATATAAACTTAATTAAGGGTTAATCCCCTAATCACTTGCTTAATTAACTTAGTTTTAAAATCAAAACATTCAAGAACTTAACTAATTCACTTTGGGTAGGTGCTTAGGTGTTCAATAACCTAAGTAACTTAAGGAAATCAAAATCTAACTCACATGTGTAGGGAGGGTTATGAAAGTACTTAAATTAAACCATTTAGTTTAATTAATCATTAATCATGAGCCAACTACATTAGGCCCTTTCTTTCCTAGGTGCATTGCTGATTTAAATTTCTTGTGTGGTTTTATATCATATTATTGGCTCATAATTATTTGGTTAAATATGCTAAGGTGGTATAAGTAAGGGGTAATTAATACACTTAATGTACAACTTAACCTAACTAAAACATAAAATTGACCTAATCACCTAAAAATTAAACAAAAATAATATACATATGTGGGAATGGGTTAGGACCAGCAAACCCTCTTCACATTTCTCAAATTGAAGTCAAACTCAAAATCAAACAACATTTCTTTAAAACCAAATTTGATTTGCTTTAAATAATTCTATTCCATAGGATTGTCTTTAGGAATTAATTAGGGTGAATGAATTTATATTGCTTTCATCACTTTATTTCTTTCATCATGCTAAATGTGTATGTCATATTAAAATCATACATTCATTCCTTTTAAAAATAAAAATTAAAATAAAATATTTTTCTTTATATAAATTTGCATGTTTTGGCTAAAGTAAAAGTATGAATGGCTATTATCACTATTAAATTCAAAATTTATAAATCAAACATTAAAATTGAAAGGTATGCTACTTGCAATTATTTATGAGCTTGCATGTGAGAAATATAAAGATATGTATTATGTGGCTTTCCTTCTCCCTCTCTTTCTTAACATAGAATTCTATATGATTTACAAAGTGTATAGTCCATTTGAAAAGACACAACACTTGCTTAAATCCATCCCTATACACTCTTATGCCATGACTTAAGATGGAATTCCACATCACACATATAAATTAAACAATAAAACCAAAAATCAAATAATATAAACTTTAGCATCTTTCTTTTTCTATTTATTTCTTTTGTACATGCATATGTATTTAAGGAAAGTGGTATCTTAGTCTAGACAGCCTCAGATTTCGAGGCTTTAAGTAGTCCTAAGTAAGTCTTGTACTTTACACCCCTGGTGCTAACAATGATGTCGTACTCACTTATGCCTTTCATGCATACAAATGTGCATATGAAAAATGGATAAAAGAATAACCCTTTTCTACTTAATAAAAATCATGCATCATAAAGCGTCCAAATTTTATTAAGTAATATCACTTATCATTTATCATGAAAGTGTGCTAATCATCCTCATTGTATGTATAGATATGCTTAGCATTCATCCATATGCATGGTATACATGTTGGGAAAGAAATAAAGTGTTGTGTGTTTTATGATATTAATTCACTTTATACTTAATCTTAAAATTTCTTTCTCTTTGAATAGGTTTGTTTAGAGAAAATCTAAACTTAGGATTAATTAAAACACATAATAAAATATTCATTAAACAAAATTAAACATGAATCTACTTTAGAAATTACTTAAGATAGGGAAGGAAAGAGAAGTTATCTTCTCTTTTCACTCTCTTTACAACACTTAGTAATTAATTGTATGATTCATTGAAACCTAAACAAATCATCAAATAAAATCAATCCAAATCAACTAAACACTTAAATGAAACCATCCATCTAAGTTGAACATTTTCACACTTAGAAAATCTAAACCTTAAAGCCTAGATAAGCATACCACACAAACCTTTTAAAATACACACATTAGACTAAGTCACCACTTCTAGCTTTAGGTTAGGGCAGTGCATGATTTGATGTTTGCTTTTATTTTATGAAGTAATATTTTAGCTGGACGTTAGGGTGAATGTGTGTAGAATGAATGGTATGATGATTTAGTCTATTCATTCTTTTCTGTCGGACATTGTGCTTAAGGGGCACTGTAATAAATAAAAATATAAATGCTTTTGCTATGCAGGTGCTTATACCCCTAAGCATAATCCAATAGGCCAGGTGGACTTGGTTACCTATGTGTGGGGTGCTAAGTCCAATATACATGCTTGGGATTTATATGATTTGTTTAGCTAATCTCTATTTTGTAGGTGTTAGTTAGATTTATTTTTCCTTTTCATGTAATTTTTGTAATTAAAATTTTGGAATGATTATTATGGAGGATTAGGATGAACATTGATTATAAGATTATATCTTATGTACCATGTGAAGCCTTTGGAGCAACCACCTTCCAACCATCCAAAAGAAGAAACCAAAAAAAGAAAGAAGAAAAGAAAAAGAAGAAAGAAGAAAATAAGAAATGAAGACCCCATAACATGAATTCCTTGCTTAATTGTAATTAATCCATTTATAATCTAGGTTATATAAGGGTAGAGCTCAGCTACCCAATTTGTTTTCGGGTTTATGTGGTGGTGCCCGACAATACTTGGTCTTTTATTCTTTTGTGTTAGCTTTATAAAATGTTTGATATTTTTGTTTAGCTTGTGCATAGAAATGGCATCCTTTTTTTTAGTTTCTTCCTTGCTTGATGTATGGCCTGGATGATGATTAGGCTCTTAGAGAAAAACAAATCTTCTAACAAATTAACCAACTCAAAACTAAAAATAAAAAAACTCATAACCTCACCTAAAGCTTAGGCTAAAAATCAAGATAAAAGAATTAGTAACCCCTTAGCTGAATGTTGTCTTTTCTTTTCTAACATCATGCATAAAAGCATATTATTTCACTCTTGAATTAGAGGGCTTCCACCTTTACGAGAGAACTTGACTTGACTATGAGAGCCATGGTGGAAACTCACCTCTTTATCTTGCTGATTTTGGCCCATAATCTAATTTCTCATGCATTAGGCATAAAAATCCTAAAGCTTGTGTCAAATTGATTGTCCAAAATGAAAATAAAAATGTAACAAAATTTGCATTAGATTTAAGTCATTAAAGCATGCCCGACATGATCTAGTCTCTTAGGGAGTGTCTTTAAGGACTTAGTCTCATTTTAAATAAATAATAACCTAGCTATCTTGCATAAATATATGACTTGCCTACATGAATTTAAAATTGTAGGAGGAGTTAGTTGGTGGCCACCCCCAGACAGTTGTAAGTCCAAACAAGATGATTTACCCTCTCTTATAGAGGTAAACTAAATACCCATTTTAACCTTAGATTTAGGCTGTGCTTTTGGCCCTCGCCAAAGCTCCCTAGATTTAATGTTCTGAGGTTGCTTTCCATTTGCGGGCCATAAGCATAAATCCTCACCTCTTAAGCATCTTCTATGACCTTGTATCGTGGAACTATGAGCCATAAATTTCTAATAAAAAATCCAACTCAAATAAATAAATTAATTCAATTTCAAAAATATGAAGCCCAACCATAGGATAGTTTGGGATGCTTACTAGGCTTCCTAGTATCCTAAGCATCCCCTACCTATTTTTTTAGCTCTGAAAAGAACTCCCTCTTCTTGATCAATCCCAATTGATCTTCTAAAATTAAACCAAATCGATTGATAGTCCTACTTATTGAAATCTTTGAAGATAATGATATTCACCTTAATCGAGAGTATTCATAAGGAATCTCATTCCTTAGGATATAATTAACTACAGGGGCTTGCCACCATAGGGAACTTAATGAATCTGGTTTAAAATAAACCCTGCTTTACTTTTTCATGTAAAGTAGGGGAAGAATCTCTAGTACATACGAAGACCCATAGTTCTTAGTAGTCCTTATTCAAGTGATCAGGTCCATTATAGGGTGGTGACTTCTATATTTCAATATAGTACACCTCTCCTCAATGTCATGCCCGATCACCCTAATAAGAATATTTGTAGATCTACGTAGTGTCCTAATACAAAGGTGTATATTTTATTTTCATTTATCCTCTTTTAAAAGGATAGATGAAGGCTGAGGTATTAATTTTCACCATAATTAGTTTCTCAAAGGTTTTGATAGTAAATACCTTAAGTATGAAAGCAACCAGACTATGAATATTCTTAAGAAGAATTTCTATGGCATGTTGTTCGGACAGGTGCAGTTTGCATTTCTGTTTCTTTTCCTTTTTCTTTTCTTTCTTTTTCTTTTTTTATGATGTGGGGATTTTGATTGAGCTCGTAAGAATAGACCTTTTGATTTTGAGGAAGATAATAGGCTGCATCCTCATATATCCTGACCTCATGAACTGAAAATGGTTTAAGATCTCTTTTGATGCGATCGATTCAGTTACGTGTACTACCTCATGGGCACGATGCAGAAGATGGAACTGTGTTGTTCTCATGTATCTACAGTCTCCCTAGCAAAGTATTGAAAGATGTATCTGAGTCTATAATGTGAAACTTGGATTTAGTCTTCCACTCAACTACCTCCAATGACAACACTATGGAGCCTAAAGCTTTCTCGCCTTACTCATTGAATCCTTTCAACATCATCCTTTATAAATTGAGTTTGGAGATGTTGATCCTTAAGTAGACAAGGGTTTTTAGACTCATAATATTGAATGATGTACCGGGGTCAACCAACACTCTTGATAACCTGAATCTACCCATGTCCACTATGATGTAGAGGGGATGGTTGTGTCTGATCGTCCCTAAAAGTAGGTCTTCATTGCTAAATGTGACTCTTGAGATGTCCTTTAAATAGTGAGCCTCCTCTTCAGTAGTGGTCAGTTGAGCTAAACAAATCTCAGGATCAAGTACAGCCTTGATCAGAGATCCCCTCATCTCTTTAGATAAGATAAGGGTGTCATATATGCTTAGTTGAGCTGGCAGCTTTCTTAGGTGGGCAAGGATGTTGTAATCCACTCTAGGCTGGCCCTCCATAAGCATATCCATGGGTGGAGCATCTTATGGAGGGGCTATTTGCTCGCTATAACTAATGACTTATTTACCCTTATCCTGAGGTACTACCCTAAGAGGTAAAACTTTGTCACTATGCAGGTTGACTTCAGTGACTTCATGTGGTGGGTTGATAGAAAGTTCTACCTACGCATCGGGTATACCTACAACTTCTCCTATGGGACCCTCGAGTCGATTGACTCAAGTCAATCTATTGAGAAAATCGGTGGATCGATTTTAAATGAGATTTATAAAGATCAAAGAAAATCAAGTAGAAGATCACTTCTTCATTGATTTCATTTAGGTGGAGGCATCAAAAAATCAAGTAACGAGGGATTTAGTGCCCTCATTCGTAGATGTAATGTTTCTGCTAGTAGAAGAAGAGCTTGATGAAGTAGTAGTAGCTGCAACGATGGAGTGCATGCTTAACTTGGATGGCGATTGTGTTACTTGGCTATCCCTGGTAAGTGAGGATTGCTGCTGAGTTCCCTCTTTCCTCAAGTTATATTTGGCAACTTGTAAACCTTCATTGGTGTTGGAGGTTTGAGCTGCCTCAAGCACTTGCAAGAAGAGTTTCTTAATCTTATAAAAAATTTTCTTAAAAGTTTGGGATAAGGAAATATCCCAACCTTCTTTTATCTTAAGAGGATCACATGTATCCCTAAGGATTACCCTAATAGAACTAGATAGTTGGTCTAATAAGTTATTCTTAGGGATAATTATGACACTTGACTTGTAGTTGTGCTCAAGCCAGTCCTTGAAAGTTATGCAATCTCTTAAGACATGGCCTAACATGCAATGGTAGGGGAAAATGTTAGGATCATCACTCTTGCCCACTTTCTATAGCCTCTTAGGCTCTAGTAGCTGGAAAATCAAGCTTCTTTAAGAGGTTCTTAAAAATTTTTCTGATTACCTTCCTCTTAAATGAATATGATTTATTTAATCTGTCGACAAGAGTAGGTGGGTAGTAGCTACCTAGTGGCAGATATGTGTACCGCTGCTGAGAATATGGCTAAGAAGGTGGCAGTAATGGCCATTGAGGCGGCTTTGGTGACCGATATGATGGTCAAGGCAGTGGTAGAGGAGGTGGAAGTGAAGGCTGCTGAGCTCGAGGCTTCTCAAATTGAACTCTGGTCGGTTGCTTCTCATTATCAATTGACACTATTGCACCTGACTTCTTCTCAAAAGCTTTATGCGGCTTTGACTTGGACGACTGGTCTTGAAAAGGTATCTATTTGACTTCCCCTTGCAGACTAGCTGTCTTGTTGATTAGTTTCTCAAAAGTTTTGATAGTAAATCCCTTGAGCATGAAAACAACCAGACCAAGAATATTATTAAGAAGAATTTCTATGGCATGTTGTTCGGACAACTGCGATTTGCATTTCATAAGTCCCAAATGATGTTTAAGATAGTTTTGCAATTAAGAAATATTTACATCATTTAAATGTCCATAAAATCATCAAGGCTCAAACTTTTGAGCAAACTTGTAATAAGTTGAGATCTTCAAATTACTCAAACTCAGCTAATGTAATATTTTTCATAAGGTTAAAATATAAAAAATATCATTAATTTTTATTTATTTTAATTATAAAAATATATTTTTGTTACAAAAATTATGAAATTTTGTCATTAAAAATGAAAAAAAATTAGAAATTGATTCTTTGAATTTTCTTTATTCTTTAGAGTCATCCTAAGCCATTTGACCTAATTTTCTGAATTGATATCACTTAGCCTTCATAATTACACAAACTTGAATTTGATTTTTATGAATTAAGAAAATATATTCATTATGTATTATTATAGTCTGCTTATTTTGTTTGTCTTTGTGGGTAGAAAAGTATTATTTGAAGCCATCATCATCAATCAATCAATTTCCTCCCTTCTTCTTCCTTGGTCTTCTTCTTATCTTCATCCTTCTCAGAAAGAAAGATGAAGGCAAAAGAGAGAGAGGAAAGAAAAGAGGGAAAATTCAAAATGATGATGATTGCTTCTTTCTTTAGATAGACACCACATAGAATCGCAAGTATGCTTATTAGGGTGATCAGGTATGGCATCGAGGGAGAGGTGTACTATCTCAAAAGATAGAAGTCACCACCATATAGTGGACTTAATCACCTAAATAAGGACTCCAAGGACTTATGGGTCTGTAGGATGATGTACTAGAGATTCTTCCCCAACTTTACATGGAAAAGTAAAACAAGGTTTTTTTGATCGAGTTCGTTAAGTTCCCCATGGAGGCAAGCCCCCATAGTTAATTACATCATAAGGAATGAGATTCCTTAGGAATACTCTCGATTAAGGTAAATGATCATTATCTCCAAAGATTTAGAAAGGGTAGGACTATCAATCGATTGGTTTATTTTAGAAGTCAAGTAATTGATAAAGAAGGGAATTCTTATGGCCAAATGAAAACAAGTAGGGGATGCTTAGGATACCAGGAAGACTAGTAAGCATCCCAAACTACCCTATGGTTTGGGCTTTACATTTTAAATTGAGTTAATTTGTTTGACTTGAATTTGTATTAGAAATTTAGGGCTTATAATCCCATGATACAAGGTCATAGAAAATGCCTAAGAGGAGAGGATTTATGCTTATGACCCACAAAGAGAAAAATAATCTCAGAACCTAAATCTAGGGAGCTTTGGCGAGGGCCAAAATCACAACCTAAATCTAAGGTGAAAATGGGTATTTGGTTTACCTCCACAAGAGAGGATAAACCACTGGACTTACAACCGGGGTGGTCGCAACTAACTCCTCCTATGATTTTAAATTCATGTAGGAAAGTCTTATGCTTTATGCAAGATAACAAGGTTGTTATTCATTTAGGAAGAGACTAAGTCCTTAAACTCACTCAGGCTTTTAGGATTCATATGCCTAATGCATGAGAAATAAGATTATGGGCCAAAATCAGCAAGAAAGAGAAGGTGTATTTCCATCATGGCTTTCACAGGTCAAGCCAAGTTCTCTGGCAAAGGTGGAAGCCCTCCAATCAAGAGTAAAAATAATATGTATTTATGCTTGATGTTAGGAAAAAAAGTACTCATCCAGCTAAGAGATTACTAATTATTTTATCTTGATTTTGAGCCTATGCTTTAAGTGAGGTTATGAGTTATTTATTTTTAATTTTAAATTGATTAATTTGATAGAAAATTTATTTTTTTCTAAGAGCCTAATCGTCATCCAGGACATACATCAAAGCAAGGAAGAAACTATGAAAATATGTCATCTTAATGCAAAAGCTAAACAAAATATCAAATATTTTATAAAGCTAACACAAAAGAATAAAAAGCCATTTATGGTCGGGCACCACCACATAAACCCAAAAATAAATTAGATAGCCGAGCTTTACCCTTATACAACCCGGATTACAAATGAATTAATTTACAATCAAGTAAGGAAATTCATGTTATGGGGGTCTTCGTTTCTTCTTTTTCTTTCTTCTTTTCTTCTTCTTTTCTTCTTTCTTCTTTGGTTCTTTCTTTTGGATGGTTGGAATGTAGTTGCTCCAATGGCTTCACATGGTACATAAGACATAGTCTTATAACCAATGATCATCCTAACCCCCCATAACAATCATTCCAAAATCCTAATTGCAAAATTATATGAAAAGGAAAAGTAAATATAACTAACACCTACAAAATAGAGATTAGCTAAACAAATCATACAAATCCTAAGCATGTATATTGGACTTAGCATCCCACACATGGGTAACTAAGTCCACCTAGCCTATTGAATTATGCTTAGGGGTAAAAGCACATGCACAGCAAAAGCAGTTATATTTTTATTACAACACCCCTTAACTCAATCCCTTGTGAAAAATAATGATTAGACTAAATCATCCTACCATTCATTCTATGCACATTCACCCTAACATCCAGACAAAAATAAATCATCACAAAATAAAAGCAAACATCAAACCATGCACCACCCTAACTTAAAGTTAGAAGTGGTGGCTTAGTCTAATGTGTGTGCTTTTAAAAGGCTTGTGTGGTATGCTTAGCTATGGCTTTAAGGTTTAGATTTTCTAAGTGTGAAAATGTTTAACTTAGATGGGTGGTTTCATTTAAGTGTTTACTTGATTTGGGGTTGATTTTATTTTGTATTTTGATTTGGTTTAAGTGAATCTTACAATTAATTACTAAGTTTTAAAGAGATGGAAAAGAGAAGAGAACTTTTCTTTCCTTCCCTTCCTTAAGTAATTTATAAAGTGGATTCATATTTAGTTTTGTTTAGTGGATGTCTTATTATGTATTTTAATTAATCCTAAATTTAGATTTTCCCTAAACAAACTTATTCAAAAAGAAAGGCATTTTAAGATTAAGTAAAGTGAATTAATATCACAAAACACACATCACTTCATTTCTTTCCCAACATGTACAACTTGTATATGGATGCATCCTAAGCATATCTATATATACAAGTGAAAATGTTTAGCACACTTTATGATGAATGCTAAGAAATGTTACTTAAGAAAATTAGAATGCTTTATTATGCATGATTTTCATTAAGTAGAAAAGAGGAGTTTATTTTATCTATTAGTCGCATGCACATGTGTATGTATGAAAGGCATAAGTGAGTACGACGCCATTATTAGCACCAGGGGTGTAAGGCATAAGACTTACTTAGGGCTACTTAAAGTCATACAACCCCGGGATTGTTCAGACTAATATACGACTTTTCTTAAATACAAACACAAGTACAAAAGAAGTAAATGGAAAAAGAAAGATGCAAAGTTGGTATTCATTTGATTTTTAGTTTGTTTATGCAATTTACATGTGTAAATGTAAGGATCCTTCTTAAGTTATAACATGGAAGAGGATAAGAGCAGATTTGAACAAGTGTTATGTTCTTTTAAAAGAACTATACACTTTTGCAAACCTTATTCAAATCCATGTTAAGAGGAAAGAAAGGAAGCAAATATAAGACACTTTTTTATATTCACATGCAAACTCATAAATAAAGTATAAGTAGCATACCTTTTAATTTTGATATTTGATTTGTAAGTTTTGAAAACAAATTTTTTTAATTTAATAGTGATAATAGTCATTCATATTTTTACTTTAGGCAAAACATGCAATTTGAGATAAAGAAACATTTCATTTTAATTTTGATTTCTAAAAGATATGGATGCATGAATTTCATATGACATGCACATTTAACATGCTAGGAAAGAAAAAAAGTGATGAAAGCAATGTAAATTCATTCACCCTAATTAATTCCCAAAGACAATCTTATGAAATAAGAAAGTTCAAAGTGAATCAAAGTTTGTTTAATGTGATTTTTGTTTTGAATTTTCTTTATGTTTGATTTAAGAAATGTGAAAGAAAGTTTGCTGGTCCTAACCCATTTCCCCCATGTGTGAGTTAATTTAGTTTGTTCTTAGGATCATTAGGTGATTTCTATATTTTATTTAGGTTAAGGTGTGAATTAAGTTTGTTAATTACTACCTATACCACCAGCTATACCCAAATAATTATGAGCCAATGGATGACATAAAATCATACAAGGAATTTAAATCAGTAATGCACCTAATAAAGAAAGGGGTCTAATGCAATTGGCTCATGATTAATGATTAATTAAGCTAAGGGATTTAAGTTAAGTACTTTCATAATCCCTCTCACACATATGAGTTTGATTTTGATTTCTTTAATGTATTTTGGTTATTAAATACCTATGCATCCACCTAAGATGGATTAGTTAAGTTCTGGAAGGTTTTATAATTTTATCAAATTAATTAGGTAGGTAATTAGTGAATTAATCCTTAATTAAGTTTAGATTAAGGAAGAAAGAAGGGGTTTAAGGAATGACTTAAGAAATCCCAAAATTATTTCCTAAACCTCCTATTCACTTAAACAAACCTTAATTAACTCAATCAAGGAGTTAAGCCACTAATTACACATTTAATTAAATTTAATTACATTAAGAGGGTAATTAAAAATTAATCTAGCAATTCCTCTAATTAAACCATCAATAAATCTCAAGAAAATTAGGGGAGGTAGAAGTCATCCCACTAATCATACACAAGGAGTTTAGAATTAATTAGTGGGGTAATTAGAGAGTAATTAACAAAATAAAATTCCCAATAAGACCCAAATCCAGAAAATAACATTATTCAAAATTCATTAAAATCAATTATATAATATTCTATATTTAAATACCTTTCATATGCAATTTATTTTACATTTTTCTAATTTTCTAGACTTAAATATGAATTTTTAAAGTTTCTAAGCTTAATTAGGTAATTTAAATCCCTAATTATATAGTTAATCACATCGATGCCATGTGGAGGCTAATGCGGTGCACTCTTTCCACGTGGCGTGATGAGATTCACTATTTAAATTATCACATCGTAGCGCCGCGTCAGCGGTGGTGCTACGCATTTTCTCCCTGTCCGTCTGATCAAGAATCATACGGCTGAGATGGAGCTTGCCATTTTGATCTAATTGAGCTCCTTGAGTGAGTTTGTTAGGCTGTTAGGAGTGTTCTTGCATTCAGTTTGGCCTAAGGAGTGGAGTAGTGGAGCTCCCATGTGCTTAAATCAAGTGGAAGAGGGATTCCATGTGCTTAATTTCATGCAAGTGGTCAGTTTTGACCATAAGCTAGGTTAAGCTGACCCAAACTCATTGGGCTAGGTGCACCACACTCACTAGTGTTCACTTGATCCACTAAGAGGATGCCAAGTAATTATGAAGAGGATTTGACCAAATTCCAAGTGAATTTAGCCAAAATTTACCCTTTGACCTAGGGTTAAAATAGTCATTTGACTTGGGTTTCAATTTGAATATGTTTGGTATGATTGAAAAATGGGTTGGGCCAAGTTTCAATTGATTTGGAGTTGGTTTGATATGATTTGGCTCATGTTGACCCATTTAGGTCAAAATGGGTCAACTTGGGTCAAGCTGACCAATTGGTCAAATTGGGTCAAACCAAGGGTTGGGTTAAGTTCATATGACCATTTGAAATGTATTGGTGGCTTTCGTTTATTCAATTTGCTTTAGATTTAGTTTTGGTTCAATTGAGTTCATTTAGGTTAAATGGGTCAAGTTGCCAATTTGACCCATTTGACCTATTTGGGTTAGTTCATGGGTTGGTTTAGGTCTAGTTGGTCATTTGAAATGGATTGGTATCTTTGTTTCCAATTAATTTGATTTATATTTGGGTTTGGCTCAATTTGACCTTTTAGGTCAAGTTGGGTTCAAGGTCAATTTGGGTTAGTTAGTTGGCCTTGAGCCTTTGGTCAAGTTCAACAATCATTTTAGAATGAATTTGTTCAATTGGTTTTAATCAAGTTTTGACACATTTTGACTATTTAGGTCAAGTTGGGTCAAGTTGGGTCAACTTGGGTTAAGTGGCCAATTGCGCTAGGTTTGGCTCAAATGTTGGCTTGGTCAAGTTCAAACATTGATCATGAATGAACTTTGATCAATGTTTTCAATCAATTTGGCCCATGGTTGATTTTGGCTAGTTTAGATTTCATTTTGGCTAAGTGTTGACTTGGTCAACCCTTATATTTGACCCAATTTGAGTGATTGATCATCCCATGATGATTGTTGATCATGATGAGAGGCTTAGGTGGGCTTAGTTCAATCCAATTTAGTTAGGATTAGAATTTGGCTCATAAGGGGTACTTTAGGTCACTTTAGGTCAAGTGAGCCTAAGAGGGTCAAATGGTTTGGTCAAAGCTTGATTTGATTTTGATTGAACTCACATATGGACTTATGGTTGAAATATAAATCCATTTGCAAGAGATTTACAATCAAATGAGTTCTGATTCTTTTGACAATTTCAAGTTCAAAGGGTGAACATGAGTTTGACTTGGATTTGATTTTTGAATTTAGTTTTGGTTGAGTGATTGAAGTTTGTATTTATATTTGGATTCATGATTGTAGGATTGATTGAATCATGAAGAAAAATCAAGAATTTGGCTTGATTTGAATTGGATTTGGCTAAGTTCAAGAGTTTGACTTGAAAGGCTTAGATTGAATTTTGAGTAGATTTGAGTTTGATTTTTGGAGTTGGTTTTGGTTGTTTAAATTTATATTTCATTTATATATGTGAATATAAATGAGAATATAAATGGGTTATGAGAAAATTTCATGAATTTGGATTTGAACTTGATTTGAGCTAAGTCCATAAGAGGGAATCAAAGGACTTAGGAAAATTTTTGGAATTTGACCATGGATTTTGGGTTTAGCTTGACTGATTTGAATTTATATTTCATTTATATATGTGAATATAGATGAGAATATAAATAATTTGTGAGAAAATTTTGTGGGTTTGAATTGATTTTGGCTAAGTAAAGCTACATAAGTAGAGCTACATTGCACTAAGCTCTGGATTATTTCTTCTCCTTTAGTTAAGAATAGATTGTTTCTATTAGTGCTTGTAATCTCTCGATGTTGTTGATTATTTCGGTCAACACCAATACGTGCGGTGTTTCTAGTCAATCACACCACACCTATTGGGCGCCCTTTGTTGACATCTTTTTTAGGATGAGTTCTCAACCCCTCCATCTTAGACATAGGATTCTTCTTAGGCTCTAAGAGTTCCTTAGTCTTAAGACACCTCTAGTGATTAGGTGGACACTCAACCTAGCCCTAGAGACTTAGAAGAGTTAGCCATAGGAATAGGTCATGCCTTAAAGGTGCTAGGAAATTTGCCTACCCTTAGCTTAAACCATTCCTCACTTTCTTTCTTTCAAGTCAAACTCCAAATCAATTCTATTTGATTTTCTCTAAACTCAAATCAATTCCATGATTGAAATCCATAATTGAAATCTATGATTTAAACTCATGATCAAAATCCATCAAAATTCCTAAGTCCAATTTCCTAAGTCCTTAATCTTCCCTTAAGGACGTAACCAAAATCTTAATCTAAACCAATCAAATTTTTGAGATTCTCTCATAATTCATTTATATTCTCATTTATATTCATATATATAAATGAAATATAAAATCAAACTCATCAAACTATACTCAAAATTCTAAATCAATTCATGAAATTTTCTTAAGTTCTTTAAGTTCTTCCTTAAAGACTTAGCCTAATCATGATCAAAATCAATTCAAATCCTTGGGATTTTCTCAAAGCTCATTTATATTCACATATATAAATGAAATATAAATTCAAATCAATCAATTCAAATCCAAGAATTAAATTTCTAATTTAAAATTTTCCTTAAATCCTTTAAATTCCCTTTAATAGATTTAACCTAAATCGTGATCAAATCAATTCAAATTCATGGGATTTTTTTTTCAAAACTCATTTAAATTCTCATTTATATTCACATATATAAATGAAATATAAATACAAATCAATCAAATCAAACCCTCAAATTAAATTATCAATTCAAATTTTCATAAGTCCTTACTTTTCATTAATAGACTTAGCCTAAATATTAATCAAATCAATTCAAATCCTTGGGATTTTCTCAAAATTAATTTATATTCTCATTTATATTCACATATGAATGAAACATAAATACAAATCAATCGAACCAAATTCAAGAATTCAAACTCCTAAGTCCAAAATTTCTTAAGTCCTTTAAATCCTTCTTAATGGACTTAGCCTAAATCATGATTAAACCACTTCAAATCCTTGAACTTTTCTCATGATCAATTTATATTCTCATCTATATTCACATATATAAATGAAATATAAATTCAAACAATCAAAACCAATTCCAAAAATCAAACTCAAATCTACTCAAAATCTAGCCTGCCTTTCAAGTCAGAATCTTGAACTTAGCCAAATCAATTTCAAATCAAGTCAAACTCTTGATTTTCTCTCATGATTCAATCAACCCTACAATCATGAGTTCATATATAAATCCAAACTTCAATCAAACAATCAAAACCTAGTTCAAAAATCAAACCATAAATTGTTTCATATTCTTCCTTTGAATATGAAATTGTCACATGGATCAAAACTCATTTGACTTCAAATCACTTGTAAATGGATTTATATTTCAATCATAAGTCCATATACAAGTTTAATCAACCTCAAATCAAGCTTTGACCAAGCCATTTGACCCACTTAGGCTCACTTGACCCAAAGTGACCTAAAGTACCCTTATGAGCCAAATTCTAATCTTAACCAAATTTGATTGAACCAAACTCACCTATGCCTCTCATCATGATCAACAATCATCATGGGATGATCAATCAACCAAATTGGGTCAAACCAAGTCAAACATAATGGTTGATCAAGTCAATACTTAGCCCAAAATGAAACCCAACATAGCCAAATTTACCATTGGCCAAATTGAATGGAACCATTGATCTAAGTTCACTCATGACTTATGTTTGAACTTGACCAAGCCAACATTTGAGCCTAACAGCTTATTGGCCATTGAGTTGACACAACTTGACCTAAAAAGTCAAAAATGTGTCAAAACTTGATCTAAGCCAAATTGATCCAAACCAATGGGTCAAGTTCATTCCAAATCACTTGTTGAACTTCACCAAGGCCTCAATTGGCCAACTAGACCTAACTTAGCCCAATTGACCTTAGTCATGTTGAGACAAATCTTGAACTTAACCAAAATTGATTGTAAACAAAGATATTAATCCACTCAATATGACTAACCAAACCTAAACCTACCCTTGACCTACCTCAAATAGGTCAAATGGGTCAAATGGGTCAAATGGGTCAAAAAGGTCAACTTGACCCATTTGACCTAAGTGAAGTCATATGAGCCAAATCCAAAATTATACCAAATTGAATCAGACCAAAGCCACCAAAATATTTCAAATTATCATATGAACTTGACCCAACCCTTGGTTTGACCCAATTTGATCGATCAATTAACTTGACCCAAGTTGACCCATTTTGACCTAAAGGGGTCAATATGAGCCAAACCCTATCAAATGAATTTTGAATCTCATGAAACTTCGTTAAACCTAATTTCTCCACATACCCAACACATCCAAAGTAGAAAATCAATAAAATGACCATCCTACCCCTAGGCCATAGAATAAAATATGTTTTAATCCATGGGTAATTTGGTCATACCCTCTTCACATTCACTTGAGGCTTTCCTAAAAGCTCAAGGGGACCAAATGAAGAGTGGTGCACCCAACCTAATGGGTTTGGGTCAGCCCAATTGGCTTCTAGACTAAACCCAACCCCTTAGGTCAAAACTCTAAATTCAAACTCCCTCTCCCACTTAAATTCAACCAGATGGGAGGTTGGCAATCCACTCCTTGGCTTAAATTGACCATGTGCACACTCAAAGTAGCTAAAATAAACTCTCCAATATGATCAATTAGATCAAAATGACACAATTACTTGCGATAATCTGATCCTTCAAGGAGGAGATATACTCCCCCTAAATCAATTCAATTCACACAGCCTCATTATCGATTGAGTAAGGGAGAGTGTTAGGAGCCATCAGAGAGTGATCCCTTGCCTCCTAGAGCTCTTGCCATTTCCCCATTTCTCAATTTTTGAACACTGAAAATAGGGGAGCTCAATCCATTCTTGAATTTCCTCCACACTAAAAACCACCTCAATTACCTTTGCATACTTCATCAGGGAGCTAAGTCGAGTGCACCCAAGCTTTCATTGGAGTTCCCACTATAAGGAGAACTTGAATTAGATCAAAGCTGCAAAAGGAAGCAAGGGGAGGTGGTCCATATACCAATCCAGTCAACCTCAAGTGCTCAAAACTTCAGCAAAGCTTCATCTCAACCAGATGAAGCTTCTCCAAGCGAATCGAGCGTTGGTGATCACCATCAGCGAGGTATGGGATTTTGACCATTAAACTCAATGTAGTGTGGAGCTTTGTAAAAGAAATTTTAATCCCATGGAGTTTTTCACCGTTGGATGTGCCGCTCTTTAGCTTTAGATGGTGTGGGTTGAGTTTGGTTTGAATCCGAGCTCAATCAAGCTCGGATCATTCCCTTGATCATGGACAATCACTGTTGATCAAGGGGAAGAACTTGGGAGATCTCAGCTATCCATCTACGCATTTTGGATGGATGACCAAGATAATTCCCCACATTTAGAAATCCCTTATCCATTTTAAAATAGCGAGGAGATCTCTGGTCGTACGATCTTTGATCGGATGGTAGAGATCAAACCGCGTCCATCGCGAGTAGCCATTTTGGATTTGATAACTTAAGTGAATCCCTCACGGCGCGATGCGTGTAAAGCGCGCTGATCGCTGCCGCCGCCATGCATTGTGCCATGAGCAATAGGGTTAGTTAAAATGTTTTAATTAATTCTAATTAACCTAGGGATTTTTAAAATTCATAACACCTCTAGAAAAAATCAAAAAAATATGAAATAAAATCCTATGGAAAGATAATTCAACCTAGAATATTTTAAAATTAATTTCAATGGGGTTTGAATTATAATTTTCTCTGATTTTAGGTTTTATTAGAAACTTCATTTTTCTAATTACTTTTTAATTAAGCCTCTTATTAATCCCAAACTTCTTGGGTATAATTTAGGAGATGACTTCTACCTCCCTTAATTTTCTTAGAATTTATTGATTGCTTTATTAAAAAAATTGCGTATGGATTTCTTAATTATCCTCCTTATATAATTAAGCATAATTAAGATATGATTAGTGGTTTTAATCCATGATTAAGGTTGATTAAGGTCAGATCCGGATAGGAGGTTTAGGGAATAATTATGGGGCATTTTCATTAAGCTATTCCCTAAATTGCCTTTTTTCTCTCCTTAATCTCCTCTTAATTAAGGGTTAATTCATTAATTATCCCCTTAATTAATTTTTAAAAATTCTAAAAAGTTTCAGAACTTAATTAATATACTTTAGGTAGATGCTTAGGTGTTTAATAGCCTAAGTGCAATTAAGGAAATCAAAAATCAATTCATATGTATGAAATAGTGTTTTGAAATCACTCAAGCTAAACCCCTTAATTAACTATTAATTGTGAGCCAAATTGCATTAGGCCTTTTTCTCATTAGGTGCATTACAAATTTAATTTCCTTGCAAGTTTTTTAAGTCATCTCATTGGCTCATAATTATTTGGTTAATTATTCTAAGGTGGTGTAGGTTTACTTAATTCATACATTAACCTAATTAATACATAAAAATGGACTAATTATCTAAAAAGTAAACAAAAATATCAAACATATGTGGGAATGGGTTAGGAATAGCAAACTCAATTCACCTTTTCAAAATTAAATCAAACTTCAAACTAAATAAAAATCAAATTGAATTCACTTTGATTTATTTTAAACTTTCTTATTCTATAAGAATGACTTTAAGATTTAAGTGAAGTGAACTTGTTTACATGCTTTCATTGCTTTGAATCTTTCCCCAACATGTTAAATTTGTATGTCATGTGGTTTCATGCATTCATATTTTTCAAATTCAAGTTTAAAAATGAAATTGTTTACTTTATGTCAAATATTGCATGTGTTGACTAAAGTAGAAATAAGAGTGGCTATTATCACTACTAAATCAAAATTATTTTTTAAAACACATAAATCAAATACCAGATCTGAAAGTATGCTATTTATATTTTAATTATAAACTTGCATGTGAAAGATTATAAAGGTATGCCTAGCATATGTTTCCTATCTCCTTTATGATTAGCATAGTTTTGAATAGGGAGTTGGTAAGATGTAGGGTTCATTTGAAAAGAACCTAACCCTTACTTAATTCCATACCTATTCATCCCTATGCTATCACCTAAGAAGGGCTACCTATACTTGCATACATAAATTGCATAAATAAAATGAATCCATTAATATAAGTTTTGCATTCTCCTTTTCTATTTCATTTCTTTTATACTTATGTTTGTATTTAAGGAAAGTGGTATATTAGTCTAGACAACCCCAGGGTTGCAATTCTTGAAGTAGCCCTAAGTTGGTCTTATACCTTACACCTCTAGTTAATAATGGCGTCATACTCACTTATGCCTTTCTTACTTTCATGTGTGTATGTGAAAATTTGGACCTTTTCTACTAATGAAAATCATGCATAGCAAACTTCTAAATTTCCTTAAATAGATTACTTAGCATGCATCATAAAGTATGTTACTCTCATTTGAATGTATAAATATGCTTAGGGTCCATCCATATGCATGTTATATATGTTGGGAAAGAAATGAAGTAATGTGTGTTGTGTGAATTTTGATTCATTTTATTTAATCTTAAAATGCCTTTTTTTAATAGGTTTGTTTAGAGTTTATCTAAATTTAGGATTAAATAAAAGATTTAATCAAAACATTCATCTAAATAAAACTAAAATGTGAATCTACTTTAGAAACTACTTAGGTTAGGGAAGGAAAGAGAAGTTCTTCTTCTCTTTTTCTCTCTTCATAACTTAGTAATTAATTATAGGATCCACTTAAACCAAATCAAAATATGAAATAAAATCAACCCAAAATAATAGAACAACTTAAATGAAACCTCCTCGACGTTGAACATGTTTTCACACTTAGAAAATTTGAACCTAAAGCCATAGCTAAGCATACCACACAAACCTTCAAAGCACACATTAGCCTAAGTCACCACTTTAGGTTGGGTGGTGCATGATTTGATGTTTGTTTTGTTTTGTGATATGTATTTTAGACTGGATGTTAGGATGTATGCTTGTAGAATGAATGGTAGGATGTTCTTAGCCTAACTATTCTTTTCTATAGGGGATTATGCTTAAGGGGCACTATCATAAATAAAAATATAAATTCTAAAGGGGATTGTGCCTAAAGTAAAATCTAATAGGCCAGGTGGACTTAGTGGGGTGATAAGTCCAATATACATGCTCGGGATTTGTGTGATTTATTTTAACTAACCTTTGTTTTGTAGGTGTTAGTTAGATTTTCACTTTTCTTTTTTATGTAAATTTGTGCAATTAGGATTTTGGAATAATTGTTATGGGGATTAAGATGAACATTAGTCATAAGATCCTATCTTATGCACCATTTGAAGCCTTGGAGCATCTACCATCCAGCTATCCAAAAGAAAAAACCAAAGAAGAAAGAAGAAAAGAAAAAGAAAGAAGAAGAGAAAAAAGAAGAAATAAAGCTTAAAGACCCCCATAACAATGAATTCTTTGCTTAATTGTAATTTAATTCATTTGTAATGGGTTGTATAAGGGTAGAGCTTGGCTACCCAATTTATTAATTTTGGGTTTGTGCGATGGTTCCCGACCACAATGGCCTTTTATTCTTTTTGAGATTAGCTTTATAAATTGGTTGATGATTTATTTAGCTTTTGCATTAAGTGGCATGCTTTTCCTAGTTTCTTTCTTGATTTATGTATGGCCTGGATGTAGATTAGACTCTTTAGGGAAAAAATAAATTTTTTTACCAAATTTAACAACTCAAAATAAAATTTAAATAACTCATAACCTCACCTAAAGCTTAGGTTTAAAATCAAGATAAAATAATTAGAAACCCCTTAGCTAGGATCAGTCTTTCTTTTGCAATATCATGCATAAATGCATCTTATTTCACTCTTGATTAGAGGGCTTCCACCTTGCTAGAGAAACTTGGCTTGACCTTTTGAGAGCCATGGTGGAAACTCACCTCCTCCCTTCTCGATGATTTTGGCCAATAACTCTGTTTCTCATGCATTAGTCATATAAATCCTATTAGCGTGAGTCAAAATAATTGTCCAAAATAAAAATAAAATAAAATTTGAATTGCTTTAGATTTAGATCATTTGAAGCATGTCCCTTTACATGATCTAGTATCTTTAGGGAGTGAGTTTAAAGACTTAATCTCTTTCTAAATAAATAACAGCATAACTATCTTGCATAAGCATAAAGACTTGCCTACATGTATTTAAAATCGTAGGAGGAGTTAGTTGGCGATCACCCCCAGGTGGTTATAAATCCAAGCGGTCGGGTGATTTGTCCTCTCTTGTTAAGGCAAATCAAATATCCATTTTCACCTTAGATTTAGATTGTGCTTCCGACCCTCACCGAAGCTCCCTAGATTTAAGTTTTGAGGTTGCTTCTCCCCTTTATTGGCCATAAGCATAATTTCTCACCTCTTAGGCATTTCCTTGATTAAGGCATCATAAGTTCTAGATTTCTAATGAAAAATTCAACTTAAACAAACTAAATCAATTTCAAAAATGTAAAGCCCAATAAAATAGTTTGAGATGCTCGCTAAGTTTTCTAGCATCATGAGCATCTCCTACTTATCTTCCATCTTACCTTTGATAATATCTCCCTCTTTTGATCAATCCCATTTGATCTTCAAACATAAATTAATCGATTGATAGTCCTTCCTATTGAAATCTTCAAATATAATGATCATTTACCTTAATCAAGAGTTTTCCTAGGGAATCTCCATTCCTTAGGATGAAATTAACTATGGAGACTTGCCTTTGTATGGAACTTAACGAACCTGATTGAAAATAAACCCTGCTTTACTTTTTCATGTAAAGTAGGGGAAGAATCTCTAGTATATATGCAGGCCCATCGTCCTTAGGAGTCCTTATTGTGGTGATTAGGTCCACTAAAGGGTTGTGACTTCTATCTTTTGAGATATTACACTATTCCTTGATGACGTACTCGATCACCTAAATAAGTACATATGCAGATCTGCATGGCATCTTAAAAAGATGAATTTCTATAAGTATTGTACTCTATCTTTTCTCACCAATAGATATGAAAGGCGAATCGCCCCTATAGAAATTTTTCACCATAGGCACCTACAGAGAAAGTTTCTTGATTTTATTTAAAATCTTCTTAGAGGTACAGCATAAGGAGATATCCCAACCTTCTTTGGTTTTGGAAGGATTGCAAGTATCCCCAAGGATTACCCTAATGGAACTGGATAGTTGTTTCATAAGGTATTCCTTTGGGATGACCATAACACCGATCTTGAAGCTGTGTTCAAGCCAATCCTTAAATGTGAAGCAATCTTCCAAAACATGACCTAGCATATGGTGGTAGGAGCCAAAGTTCGGATCATGGCTTTTGCCCACTTCCTTCAGTCTCCTAGGTTCGGGTAGCCAAAAATTAGGCTTCTTTAAGAGATTCTTAAGATCTTCCTGATTACCTCCCTCTTAAATGAATAAGGATTGTTAAGTTTATCCAAAAGAGTAGGTGGACCATAGCTATCAGGCAACGGGTATGTGTACCATTGAGCTATTGATGTGGCTGAGGAGGAGGCAGTGCAAGCCATGGAGGCTGCTGTGGCGGCCGGTATGGCTACCTTGGTAGTGATAGAGAAGGTGGAAGTGACGACTATGGAGCACGAGGTCTCTCAAACTGCTCTCTGGCAGGCTGTTTCCCCCTGTCTACTGCTATCACTACCCCAGGTTTCTTCTCATATACCTTTTACGGCTTCGACTTTGTTGGTAGATTTGGAGAAGGCAACTATTTAGCTTCTCCTTGCAAGCTAGCTGCCTTGTTGATTAATTTCTCAAAAGTATTGATGATGAAACCTTTGAGCAAGAAGGTGACCGGGCCATGGATATTCTTAAGCAAAATCTCGATGGCATGCTATTCAGATAGCTGTGGTTCGCATTTTAAACTCAAATTATGTCATCTGAGAATATAATCAATGAGGGATTCACTAAGATTTTATTGAGCCACAACAAGATTGCCAACAGTGACCCTTTGCTGAGCTCCAGCAAATCTCTTGATAAAGAGTTGCTCCAACTAAGCAAAATTCATTACTGAACTATTGGGAAGTTCAGCATATTAAGCTATCCCTACTAAGCTACTGACAAAGAGATGAAAGAGTAACGCATCACTACCACCAGCATTGCAATAACTAGTTCTGAAATGTGCAATATGCTGCCTTGGGTTCCCACAGCCATCAAAGCTTTTGAAAGAAGGTGACCCGAAACCCTTAGGATATTGGATTGTATCAAATTCCTCTGGGTAGGGTCTACCCTGTGGAACTGATGATCCTCCTCTGGCTTGAGCCAACGCTTCTTTCACCTATTACTCAACCATGGACTCGATATCTTTTTCTTGTATGGAGGTATTGTTCCTTTGCTCTTGGGTCTACCTGCTCTAATGGAGGTAAGGTCTTGATTGGGTCCAAGACATGCACCAACTCTGGCTGACTGGTCTCAGCTATGGTAGGATGAACTGGGTGTCTGACTTTCCAATGCTAAGATAGCTGCTAACAGATCTTCGAGCCTCTTCTCCATCCTATCTATCTTTTCATCTTTCTGCTTTATTTGTGCTAGAAGGTGTTGGGTCTAGTAGGCTATGTCCTTCTGCTTTGCCTCATCACCTTCCATAGTCTGCTACTCCCTAAAGAAGGATCCCCTGGTATCTACCATACAAACCCTTGCTGAGTCTCCTAATAAATCATCCTCATTGGGATCAAAGCTGATCTTCTCTTCATCAGACCAATCATATCCTCAGATATCTTTCTTCTCCATGAGATAATGAGCTACTATATCATCTAGAGAACGATCTGTCAGAACTGACATAAATGACTTTGTCTGACCGGTGATGGGATCACTATCATGTACTGAGAGGCACCAAACCTCCCCTGTTGCTAGAGAGTTAACCCTATGAGGGCTATACTCACTAGAAGAAATACACCCATTGACTGTGGGGTGACACTCCTAGGAGGATCTATCATCATATGTGCAACTAGGTTGTCATCTTCTCCCTCTGCAACTACGATCTCCATAATATGTTGTACTGCTGGTGGTGGTGACGAGATGACCATGATACTTTGGGGTCGATATTCCTTCACCATAGAAGTTAAATAGCTCACCCATAGTAGGTGGTGTGGATAGAATGGGATCCCTTGGTCATAGTCAGATCACCAACGAGGTCCTCTTCTCCCCATATGTGGCCTTCATGGCCTTTGGCAGAACTGGAGATGCTGGAACATGAATAGGAGATGGTGGACGGGGGGTAGAGCAATCTGGTGGAGACACCACCGACTCTCTCTGAATAGGAGCTGCTCTCCTCTGATGGGTAATCCCTATAAGTAGAATATTGTCTGTATGATCGACACGGGTAACGTGCCAATCAGGAAAATCAATGAGTGAAGAGGTCGCTGACTATCGACTAAACTTATGTCTCTCCCTGCTGGTAATATGAAGTGCTAGCCTCCTTGGCCCTCTCTTGTCGAATATGCTTCCCCATGATGCGGGGGATAATAGATCTCAAATAAAATTGAGCCCCAGACTCGATCATGCAAGCTCATGGCCAGCATAGGGAGCAGGAGGCGACATATGACCTCCTACTCTAACTAGCGGTGGCAAAAACCTAATGGAGGTGAAAGCCTCTTGGCATCCTCTGTCGGACTTAAAGAGAGGATGGAATTCACTTAGTGGGAAACCAATGTGGAAACTTCTCCACTGGCACTGCTGCCTCCATCTCCCTAGTGAAGCATGTATGGTACTGCTTTATCATGTGGTTCTTGTTCCTCCTTTGGGTCTTGGTAGGGTGTGGGAGTAAAAAATCTCAAAAGCAGAGGAGACAATCCACGGATCGGGAGCCTTACCCTTTAAGGTGCTAGTGAGTGGGTGCTAGCCACAGGGGGTAGCCTGAGAATCACGACACAAGCGTATGAACACTACTAATGTTGGCACTGTAGGAATCACCAACTACCTTTCTCTTTAGTGAGGGAATATCAAAATCTGACGGTATGTAAATCTGAATGACGGGCTTCTGCCCGGTCACTGTGCTCCTACTAATAGTGGTGAGGTGAGTGCCCTCACAGGTAATCCTCGCCCCCTCAAAACCTCATCCAAAGTGGATGAGATGGGCATAGTCAGAGCGGGGAAGGCTGGCCAGATCCAGGGCCAAGTCCATCCCATGGGGAAACATGAAAACATACTTAGGCACTGCCATTTCTATCAACTGAAAATTAAACTGAGACTAAAATTAAAACTGTAGCTGAACGAGAGTCTACAATTTTAAAATAAACTTGAATCAGATTTCTATTGATTTTGTATTTGAATTTAGAATTTGAACCCATACTCAACATGTCAAAAGTGTTAAGTAGGGTTCAAAAGGATTTAGAAGAGATTTGATTGGAAAGGGGAATTTTTTGAATATAGAATCCGCTTTCAACAAATTTGGGGTGTGTTGAAAAGTGGGTTCAAATATTTTTGGAGAGATGCTTCCATAGGTTCATATTTGAATTTTGATTTTACTTTGAATTTGTGATTTTTGGAATTTGCTCATTTAGCAAATTTGGGTATGTTAAATGAGATATTTGAAAACATTTTCTTCTTTTTCTTTGTTTGCTTGGTTTTGTGAATCATTTGTGATTTAAAAATGGAATTCTTATTTAGCAAATTTAGGTATGCTAAATGAGGAATCCAAGTGTATTTTGTTTTGTTTTGAAAATAGGATTCTTAGCAAATTTAGGTATGCTAAGGAGATCCTAATGTGTTTCTTTTATTTTGGATTTTGTTTTAAAAATGGAGACTTCACTTTAGCAAAATGTGATATGCTAGAATGAAGTTCCAAAAGTGTTTTGAAACTTTTGTGAAATGAAAATTTTACTTAGTAAATTTGAGTGTGCTAAATGAAATTCCAAAATGTGTTTCAAAATTTTCTTTTAGATTTGGTTCTAAAAAATGGAGACTTCACTTTAGCAAATGTGGTAAGCCAAAAATGAAGTTCCAATGTGTTTCTTGCATTTTGAATTTTGTTTTGAAAAATTGGAACCTTAGCCAATTTGGGTGTGCTAAGGAAAGCCTAAGGTGTTTCTTTTATTTTGAGAGATTTTGATTTTGAAAATGGAGACTTCACTTTAGCAAATATGGTATGCTAAAATGAAGTTCCCAAAAGTGTTTTTGAAAATTTTTATGAAATGGAGATTTCACTTATCAAATTTAAGTATGCTAAATGAAATTCCAAAATATGTTTCAAATTTTTGTTTTTTTTTGTATTTTGAAAAGGGGAGACTTCACTTTAGCAAATGGTATGCTAGAATGAAGTTCCAAAAGTGTTTTTGAAAATTTTGTTTTTTATTTATTTTGAAAAGAGATATTTCCATTTAACAAATTTGGGTATGTAAGATGAAAATCAATTATGTTTCATTTTCCAATGATGTATATTTGTGTGTGATTATTGCTTTTCGAAAGAGGAAATCCCAACCAAATCATACATGGAATATGTTAAGTGGTATTTCAAAATAATGTTATTTTATTTGAAAATAAAATTTCCATTCAATAAATTTGGGCATATTGAATGGAGATATTCATATGTGCTTTTTGAAAATTTATTTTTGATTTTGATTTCAAAAGGTGAAAATTCTAACCTAACACATGTGGGATGTGTTGAGTTGAATTTCAAAGTTGTGATTTTGGATTGAAGATGCAACATCCATTCAACACATTTGGATATGTTGAATGGAAATGCCCATGTTCAAATTTTATGCTTTTTGAAAGTTTAGGAATGTTGGAATTTTATTATTGAAATTGAAGTCTTCATCAAAATGAATTAAGTGAAGAAGTTCATTTATGCTTTTAGAAAATCATAATTTTATTTTTGTAAAGATGATCCTACATATAATGATCATAAAGATTGTTAGATGAAGGTGATTTAGAAAAATTTTTGTGCAGAACATTTTATTAGGTGAATTTTGGAAAAGTGCTTTTGAAAAGCAAGACTTTCATGAAAGATTTATTTTATCTTTATATTTTAGAATGAACCTTTCCTTACTATAAAAATGGTAAGGAGGAAGTCTTTAATCAATTTTTTTTATTAAATTTTTATTTTTCACCCATTCAGGAAACCAGCGGGGGTTTTAAGACCAACTCAAGGTGAGGTCCTAGAACCTAAAGATGTTGGCTAGCTTAACTTAAGGATGAAAGAAGCTAAGAGCCAACGATCATTTACCAAAGATGGAGAGAGGAACCATCCCCAACGGAGTCACCAGAAGAATCTGTGAGGAGAAAAAAATTATTTGAAGTGATCATCATCAATCAATCAATCTCCTCCCTTCTTCTTCCTTTGTCTTCTTCTTATCTTCATCCATTTCAGAAAGAAAGATGAAGGTAAAAGAGAGAGAGGAAAGAAAAGATGAAAAATTCAATATGATGATGATTTCTTCTTTCTTTAGATGGACATCACATAGAATTGCAAGTGTACTTATTAGGGTGATCGGGTACGACACTGAGAGAGAGGTGTACTATCTTGAAAGATAGAAGTCACCATCCTACAATGGACCTAATCACCTAAATAAGGACTCCTAAGGACTTATGGGTCTACGGGATGATGTACCAGAGATTCTTCTCCTACTTTACATGAAAAAGTAAAGTATGATTTTTTTTTTCCCAAGTTCGTTAAGTTCTCTATGGAGGCAAGCCCCCATAGTTAATTACATCCTAAGGAATGAGAATCCTTAGGAATACTCCCGATTAAGGTAAATGATTGTTGTCTCCAAAGATTTCAAAAGGGTAGGACTATCAATCGAATGGTTTATTTTTAGAAAGTCAAGTGAGATTGATTAAGAAGAGGGAGTTCTTATTGAAGCCGAATGAAAATAAGTAGGGGATGCTTAGGATACTAGGAATTCTAGTAACTATCCCAAACTACCCTATGGTTGGGCTTTACATTTTTTAAATTGATTTAATTTATTTGATTTGAATTTTTATTAGAAATTTAGGGCTTATAATCCCATGATACAAGGCCATAGAAAATCTCTAAGAGGTGAGGATTTATGCTTATGGCCAGCAAAGGGAAAAGTTACCTTAAAACTTAAATCTAGGGACCTGTGGCAAGAGCCAAAAGAACAACCTAAATCTAAGGTGAAAATGGGTGTTTGGTTTACCTCCACAAGTAAAGATAAATCATCCGACTGTTGGA
The DNA here is from genome assembly GCA_021442155.1 of Cymbidium sinense. NCBI lineage: Eukaryota > Viridiplantae > Streptophyta > Magnoliopsida > Asparagales > Orchidaceae > Cymbidium > Cymbidium sinense. Next base: position 102,918,943 of record CM038220.1, read on the forward strand.
CTTACAATCGCCTAGGGTTGGCCGCCAACTAAAACCTCCTACAGTTTTAAATTCATGTAGAAAAGTCTTATGCTTTATGCAAGATAACAAGGTTGTTATTTATTTAGGAAGAGACTAAGTCCTTAAACTCACTCCCTAAGAGACTAGATCATGTAAGGGCATGAAAAATGACTTAAATCTAATGAAAATTGTATTACAATTTATTTTTCATTTTTTTGGACAATCATTTGACTCAGGCTTATAGGAATCATATGCCTAATGCATGAGAAATAAGATTATAGGCCAAAATTAGCGAGAAGGGGGAGGTGTATTTCCACCATGGCTCTCACAGATCAAGCCAAGTTCTCTGGAAAAGGTGGAAGCCCTCCGATCAAAAGTGAAAATAATATGCATTTATGCATGATGTCAGAAAAGAAGTACTCATCGAGATATGGGGTTACTAATTCTTTTATCTTGATTTTTAGCATGAGCTTTAAGTGAGGTTATGAGTTATTTATTTTTAATTTTAAGTTGATTAATTTAGTAGAAGATTTATGTTTCCCAAAGAGCCTAATCGTCATCCAGGCCATACATCAAAGCAAGGAAGAAACTACGAAAACATGCCATCTTAATGCAAAAGCTAAACAAAATATCAAACATTTTATAAAACTAACGCAAAAAATAAAAGGCCATTTGTGGTCGGGCACCACCACACAAACCCAAAATAAATTGGGTAGCCGAGCTCTACCCTTATACAACTCGGATTACAAATGAATTAATTTACAATCAAGTAAGAAAATTAATGTTATAGGGGTCTTCATTTCTTCTTCTCTTCTTTCTTCTTTCTTCTTTTCTTCTTCTTTTCTTCTTTCTTCTTTGGTTCCTTCTTTTGGATGGTTGGAATGTGGTTACTCCAAAGGCTTCACATGGTACATAAGACATAGTCTTATAACCAATGCTCATCATAATCCCCCATAACAATCATTCCAAAATCATAATTACAAAATTACATGAAAAAAAAGTAAATCTAGCTAATACCTATAAAATAGAAATTAGCTAAACAAATCATACAAATATCAAGCATGTATATTGGACTTAGCACCCCACACATGGGTAACCAAGTCTACCTAGCCTATTGGATTATGCTTAGGGGTATAAATACCTGCACAACAAAAGCATATATTTTTATTACAGTGCCCCTTAAGTATAATCCCATGTGAAAAATAATAATTAGACTAAATCATCCTACCATTCATTCTATACACATTCACCCTAACATCCAAACTAAAATAAATCATCACAAAATAAAAGTAAATATCAAACCAAGCACTGCCCTAACCTAAAGCTAGTAGTGGTGACTTAGTCTAATGTGTGTGTTTTTAAAAAGCTTGTGTGGTATGCTTAGCTATGGCTCTAAGGTTTAGATTTTCTAATTGTGAAAATGTTCAACTTAGATGGGTGGTTTCATTTAAGTGTTTAGTTGATTTGGGGTTAATTTTATTTTGTATTTTGATTTGGTTTAAGTGAATCCTATAATTAATTACTAAGTTTTAAAGAGAAGGAAAAGAGAAGAGAATTTTTCATTCCTTCCCTACCTTAAGTAATTTTTGAAGTGGATTCATGTTTAGTTTTAGTTAGTGAATGTCTTATTATGTGTTTTAATTAATCCTAAGTTTATATTTTCCCTAAACAAACCTATTCAAAAAGAAAGGCATTTTAAGATTTAATAAAGTGAATTAATATCACAAAATACACACACTTCATTTCTTTCCCAACATGTACAACATGCATATGGATGCATCCTAAGCATATCTATACATACTAGTGAAAATATTTAGCACACTTTATGATGAATGCTAACAAATGTTACTTAAGAAAATTAGAATGCTTTATGATGCATGATTTTCATTAAGTAGAAAAGAGGAGTTTCTTTTATCCATTATTCACATACACATGTGAGTAGTATGGGAATAAGACTATACCACTTTTTCCTAAATACAAAACATGTACAAAAGAAATAAATGGAAAAAAAAAGCAAAGTTGAATCATTTGATTTTTTTGTTTATTATGCAAATTACATGTGTAAATGTAAGGATCCTTCTTAAGTTATAATATGGAAGAGGATAAGAGTAGATTTGAACAAGTGTTATGTTCTTTTAAAAGAACTATACACTTTGCAAACCTTAATCAAAAATCCATGTTAAGAGGAAAGAAAGGGTGCAAACATAAGACACATTTTTATATTCACATGCAAACTCATAAATAAAGTATAAGTAGCATACCTTTCAATTTTGATATTTGATTTGTAAGTGTTGAAAATAATTTTTTGAATTTAATAGTAATAATAACCATTCATATTTTTACTTTAGGCAAAACATGCAATTTGACATAAAGAAATATTTCATTTTAATTTTGATTTCTAAAAGATATGGATGCATGAATTTCATATGAAATACACATTTAACATGCTAGAAAGAATAAAGTGATGAAAGCAATGTAAATTCATTCACCCTAATTAATTTCTAAAGACAATCTTATGAAATAAGAAAGTTCAAAGTTAATCAAAGTTTGTTTAACATGATTTTTATTTTGAATTTGTTTTTGTTTATTTAGGAAATGTGAAAGAACGTTTGCTGGTCCTAACCCATTTCCCCCACATGTGAGTTAATTCAATTTATTCTTAGGATCATTACGTGATTTTTATACTTTATTTAGGTTAAGGAGTGAATTAAGTGTGTTAATTACCCCTTACTTATACCACCTTAACATACTTAACAAAATAATTATGAGCCAATGGATGACATAAAATCACACAAGGAATTTAAATTAACAATGCACCTAAGAAAGAAAGGGGTCTAATGCAATTATCTCATGATTAATGATTAATTAAGCTAAGGGATTTAAGTTAAGTACTTTCATAATCCCTCTCACACATATGAGTTGAATTTTGATTTCCTTAATGTACTTAGGTTATTAAACACTTAAGCATCTACCCATGATGGATTAGTTAAATTCTAGAAGGTTTTAGAATTTTATCAAATTAATTAGGTAGGCAATTAGTGAATTACTCCTTAATTAAGTTTGGATTAAGGAAGAAAGAAGGGTTTAAGGAATAGCTTAAGAAAAATATCTCAAAATTACTTACTAAACCTCCTAATCAATTAAACAAACTTTAATTAACTCAATCAAGGAGTTAAGCCACTAATTACACAATTAATTAAACTTAACTACATTAAGAGAGAAATTAGAAATTAATCTAGAAATTCCTCTAATTAAACCATCAATAAATACCAAGAAAATTAGGGGAGGCAGAAGTCATCCCACTAATCATACATAAGGAGTTTGGAATTAATCAGTGGGATAATTAGAGAGTAATTAGCAAAATTAAATTCCTAATAAAACCTAAATATAGAAAATAACACTATTTAAAATTCATTAAAATTAATTTTATAATATTCTAGATTTAAATACCTTTCATATGCAATTTATTTCACATTTTTTTGATTTCTTTACATTTACATATAAATTTTTTAAGTTTCTAAGCTTAATTAAGTAATTTAAATCCCTAATTATAGTTAATCATTCCACTAATGGCGGCGTGCACTTTCATGTGGTAAGATTTTCTATTTGTTATCACCATGATTTATGTATTGTGTCCCATTCAGATTGCTTGAGAGGATGATCCATGGATCAAGTGGAAGAGAATTCCATGTGCTTAATTTCATCTTGGATTTTGTCCATGCTATGGACCCAATGGCTAAATTTTCCACTTTAATCCACTAAGATCTTAGTATTATAGAGGATTTGACCAAATTCTAAGTGATTTTGGCCAAAATTTATCCTTTGACCTAAAGTTAAAATGGTCATTTGGCTTGTGTTTCAATTTGAATATGTTTGGTATGATTGAAAATTGGAGCAGTCAATTGATTTAGTTTGATATGATTTGGCTCATGTTGACCCATTTAGTCAAAATGGGTCAACTTCTCAAGTTGACCAATTGGTCAAAGGTCAAACCAATTGGAGTCAAGTTCATATGACCATTTGAAATGTATTAGTGGCTTTGGTTTGATTTAATTTGGTTTAGATTTGATTTTGGTTCAATTCAGTTCATTTAGGTCAAATAGGTCAAGTTGACCAATTTGACCCATTTGACCCATTTGACCTATTTGAGTTAGTTCATGGGTTGATTTAGGTCTAGTTGGTCATTTGAAATGGATTAGTATCTTTGTTTCCAATCATTTTGATTTATATTTGGGTTTGGCCCAAGTTAGGTTCAAGGTCAATTGTCTTGGGTTAGTTGGCCAATTGAGTTGATCAACAATAATCATTTTAGAATGAAGTTATCCCATTGGTTTCAATCAATTTATCTTAGATCAAGTTTTGACACATTTTGACTTTTTTGGTCAAGTTGGGTCAACTTGTCAAGTGGAATTGGCTGGGTTAGGCTCAAATGTTGGCTTGGTCAGTTCAAACATTGATCATGAATGAACTTTGATCAATGGTTTCAATCAAATTTAGCCTATGGTGGATTTTGGCAAGTTTAAGTTTCATTTGGCTAGTGTTGGCAACTTAGGTTTGACTTGGTTTGACCCAATTTGAGTGATTGATCATCCCATGATGATTGTTGATCATGATGAGAGGCTTAGATGGGCTTAGTTCAATCCAATTTACAGTAGAACCTCTCTAAATTGATACTCAGGGACCATTGTTAACTTGGCGGATATTAATAAAAGTGTCATTTAATTAATTGATTTTTCGTTGCCAGGGAGGTGCGGATATTCTACAATTCCAGTCTGACGTTGTCACAAAGTTTCCCGGTTGTCATGGAACTAAATAAAGGCAAATCAGCCATGCTCTCTTAGCCATACATAAGGAGGGAAGCTTCTAGAGAATTATAGAAAGATGGGGAAAAACCTTGAGGACTCCAGAAGTTTCCACCATATTCTAGCAATGCAACTTCCTTCTATTGTTACACTCCGTAACACGACTATTTTTTACCTTTCACCAAACACCACGTCCAAGATCCAGCCGTGCGATGCTGGAATTATCTAGAACTTAAAGGCTCTTGTTGGTTCAAGCGATTGATTAGGTGCCCGGGACAAGGTTTGAACGAAAGATTGATGTTGAGCCATCATTTGGTTTCTGGACAGATGTCAAAGGCAATCGCTTTCACCATTGTCAATTTGCATAGTAGATGAGTTGCTCAAGGATGCACTTGTTGATACGTCATCGAGGATCAGGCACAAGTTCATGAGCCGCTAGGAACCCAATGGACATCCATAACCTCATTGACTATCCAACGGAGTTGGAGATGGCCTACGTTCAATGAGGTGAATCATGACCTCTCGAGAATCGGTGCCAAAATATGAAATGAAGTTGGCACTGAACCTACAATTGTGAAGGCTTAGATGCGGTGTCTTGGGCGAATAGTTGGATGCAAAGATGTCATTGACATGGAGACACTTACTACCATCCAGAAGATCAAGGACAAGATCAGCATGATCAGAACCAAATGCGAAGCCAATTTGTATTTCTCGAAAGTTTAAATAGGCGGATGTCAAATTTTGTAACAAATATGTAGTTATTTTAGTAGTTATCAATATAAAAATTTTGGGGATCAGAGTATTATTATTGACTTTGGGAGGTTTATTAAATATATGAGGCTGACACAGGACTGATTAGTATTAGAGGTTATTGACTTGAAGCGTGCTCACTTGCATTCTTGGTTAGGATTAGAATTTGGCTCATAAGGGATACTTTAGGTCACTTTGAGTCAAGTGAGCCTAAGTGGGTCAAATGGCTTGGTTAAAGCTTGATTTGAGTTTTATTGAACTCACATATAGACTTATGATTGAAATATAAATCAATTTATAATAGATTTATAGTCAAATGGGTTTTGATTCATTTGAAAATTTCAAGTTCAAAGGGTGAACATGAGTTCAACTTGGGTTTGATTTTTAAATTTATTTTTGGTTGAGTCATTGAAGTTTGTATTTATATTTAGATTCATGATTGTAGTATTGCTTGAATCATGAAGAAAAATCAAGAGTTTGGCATGATTTGAATTGGATTTAGCTAAGTTCAAGAGTATAACTTGAAAGGCTTAGATTGAATTCTGAGTAGATTTGAGTTTGATTTTTGGAGTTGGTTTTGGTTGTTTGAATTTATATTTCATTTATATATGTGAATATAAATGGGTTATGAGAAAATTTTATGAATTTGAAGTGATTTGAACTTGATTTGAGCTAAGTCCATGAGAGGGAAATCAAAGGACTTAGGAAAGATTTTGGAATTTGACCATGGATTTTGGGTTTGATTTTGGGTTTAGTTTGATTGATTTGAATTTATATTTCATTTATATTTGTGAATATAAATGAGAATATAAATGAGTTGTGAGATTATTTCATGGGTTTGAGTTGATTTTGGCTAAGTCCATAAGAGGGGGTAAAAGTGACTTAGGAAAGATTTTTTTTTTTATGATTTGGAATTTCAATCATTTGTTATAATCATAGTTTTCAAACAATTTCAATCATTTGGAATTGATTTGAGTTTGAAAAAAAAAAACCAATTAAGTTGGAATTTATTTGAGAAAATCCATTGAGTTGATTCAAGGTTTGATTGAGAGTTGAAATTGATATGAGTATGGTTTTGACTTGAAAGAAAGAAATGAAGGTTTGATTCAAGCTATAGGATAGGCAAATTTCCTAACACCCTTAAGGCATGACCTATTTCTATGGCTAACTCTTCTAAGTCTCTAGTACTAGGTTGAGTGTCCACCTAATCAATAGATGTGTCTTAAGATTAAGAAACTCTTAAAGTCCAAGAGAAATCCTATGTCTAAGATGGAGGGGATGAGAGCTCATTCTAAAAATGAGGTCAACAGTCTTATAGCCATGTAGATTTTTTTTTTAGAATTTATATTGTATTACCTAACTTAATGTATGGATACCTAATAAATTATTTGAAAGCCTTATATTAAATATAGTAGTATCATAATGATTTAATCAAGTAACTATAATTTTTAAGCAAAATTTTTTAGTATTTTATTCTAAGATTTCTTTCTCTGATGCACTATAAATCCTCTAAGAAAGATAGGTTAGTGGCTTGGTGAGTGAAGTTATGCAATGTTTATTACTTGCTTCTTCCACTCCACTAATGCTCTCATTTTTCTAACTACCTTGTATTTTCTAGATATTTATCAATTTTTATTTATATTATATGTACAATTTTTAGAGATTTGAGTAGATTCATAGATTAAATATTCCACTAATGCTAAGCATAGACAAAACTCTTTTGAATCCCTTAACCACTTGATCATTTATTTTCATTAAAACTTATAAAATAAGTAATTCTATGGTCTAAAATTTAAAAGTGTAGTTGAAGCTACTAAATATCACATGTTATATATAGAATCATAATTTAGGCTATGTACTTTTGGTTATAGTCATCAAAAAAATAATAAATTTCTCCTAATGCATTGTGGGTGAAAATTTATATACATATTCGCCTTCATCTTTCTCCCCTTTTCAAAAAAAAAGAGAAATAAATGAAAATAGAAATATAGATAGCGTCTCTTTTGTTGGGATGCCACATAGATCCACAGATGTTATCATTAAGGTGATCGGGTACGGCATGGAAGAAAGGTGTACTATCTTGAAAGATAAAACTCACCATCCTACAATGGACCTAATCACCTTAATAAGAACTCCTAAAGACTATGGGTCTTCGGAATGTATCAGAGATTCTTCCCCTACTTTACATAGAAAAGTAAATCAGGATTTATTTTAAACCAGGTTCGTTAGGTTCCCTACAGGGGCAAGACCCCATAGTTAATTACATCCTAAAGAATAAGATTCCTTAAGAATACTCTTGATTAAGGTAACTGATCATTGTCTCCAAAGATTTTGAAAGGGTAGGAATATCAATCAATTGGTTTATTTTTAGAAAGTTAAGTGGGATCAATCAAGAGGAGTGAGTTCTTATCAAAGCCAAATGAAAATAAGTAGGGGATGCTTAAGATACTAGGAAGCCCAGTAAGCATCCCAAACTATCCTATGGTTGAGCTTTACATTTTTAAAATTGAGTTAATTTGTTTGAGTTGAATTTTTATTAGAAATGTAGGGCTTACAATTCCATAACACAAGCTTATGGAAATGCCTAAGAGGTGAGGATTTATTCTTAGGGTCCACAAAGGGGAGAAGCAACCTCAGAACCTAAATCTAGGGAGCTTTGGCGAGGGATAAAAGCACGATTTAAATCTAAGGCGATAATGGGTATTTGGTTTACCTCCACAAGAGAGTATAAATCACCCCGATTGTTGGACTTACAAACACCTTGGGGTGGCCACCAACTAACTCCTCCTACGATTTTAAATTCATGTAAGCAAGCCTTATGTTTATGCAAGATAGCAAGGTTGTTTATTTATTTAGAAAGAGACTAAGTCCTTAAACTCACTCCCTAAGAGATTAGATAATTAAGGGCATGAAAAATGACCTAAATATAATGCAAATTGTGTAACATTTTTATTTTCATTTTTGGACAATCACTTGACTCGGGCTATAGGATTTTTATGCCTAATTCATGAGAAATTAGATTATGGGCCAAAATCAGCAAGATAAGGAGGTGTGTTTCTACCATTGCTCTCACAGGTCAAGCCAAGTTCTCTGGCAAAGGTGAAAGCCCTCCAATCAAGAACGAAATAATATTTTTTTTGCATGATGTTAGAAAAGTAATACTCATCCAACTAAGGGGTTACTATTTTTTTTTATCTTGATTGTTAGCCTAAGCTTTAAGTGAGGTTATGAGTTATTAATTTTTACTTTTGAGGTGATTAATTTGGTAAAAGATTTATTTTTCCCTAAGAGCCTAATCATCATCCAGGCCATACATTAAGCAAGGAAGAAACTAGAAAAAAGGATGTCATATTAATGCACAAGCTAAACAAAACATCAAACATTTTATAAAGCTAGCACAAAAGAATAAGAGGGCTGGTGTGATCGGGCACCACCGTACAAACCCAAAAAATAAATTGGGTAGCCGAACTCTACCTTTATACAACCCGGATTACAAATGAATTAATTTACAATCAAGTAAGGAAATTCATGTTATGGGGGTCTTCATTTCTTCTTTTCTTCTTTCTTCTTTTGGTTCCTTCTTTCTTCTTTTGGCTCCTTCTTTTGGATGGTTGGAAGGTGATTGCTCCAAAGGCTTCACATGGTTCATAAGATATAGTCTTATAACCAATGCTCATCATAATCCCTCATAACAATCATTCCGAAATCCTAATTATAAAAATAAAATGAAAAAGGAAAAATAAATCTAATGAACACCTGCAAAATAGAGATTAGCTAAACAAACCATATAAATTCCAAGAATTAATATTGGACTTAGCACCCCACATATGGGTAACCAAGTCCACCTAGCCTATAAGATTATGCATAGTGGTATAAACACCTGCACAGCAAAAGCAGTTATTTTTATTACAATGCCCCTTAAGCACAATCCCCTGCAGAAAATAATGATTAGACTAAATCATCCTACCATTCATTCTACGCACATTCACCCTAATATCCAGACTAAAACATATATCATAAAATAAAAGTAAACATAAAACCATGCACTGCTCTAATCTAAAGCTAGAATTTATGACTTAGTCTAATGTGTGTGCTTTAGAAAGCTTGTGCGGTATGCTTAGCTATGGCTTTAATGTTTGGATTTTCTAAGTGTGAAGATGTTAAACATAGATGGGTGGTTTCATTTAAGTGTTTAGTTGATTTGGGTTGATTTTATTTGATGTTTTGTTTAGGCTTGAATGAATCCTATAATTAATTATTAAGTGTTGTAAAGAGAGGAAAAAGAGAAGAGAACTTCTCTTTCCTTCCCTACCTTAAGTAATTTCTAAAGTAGATTCATGTTTAGTTTCATTTAGTGAATGTCTTATTATGTGTTTTAAATAATCCTAAGTTTAGAACAACTCTAAACAAATCATTCAAAGAGAAAGGCATTTTAAAATTAAGTAAAGTAAAATAACATCACAAAACACACACCACTTTATTTCTTTCCCAACATATATACATGCATATGGATGAATCCTAAGCATATCTATACATGCAAATGAGAATGTTTAGCACACATGTCGGTAGAAAAATATATTAAGGATGAATACGATCACCATCATCAATCAACCTCCTCTATTTTCCTCCTTGGTTCTCTTTTCTTATCTTCATCTCTCTTGGAAAGAAAGATGAACATAAAAGAAAGAAAGGAAAGAAGAGAGGGAAAATTCAATATGATGATGATTGCTTCTTTCTTTAGATGGACACCACATAGAATTACAAGTGTACTTATTAGGGTGATCAGGTACGACATCGAGGGAAAGGTGTACTATCTCGAAAGATAGAAGTCACCACCCTAAAATGGACCTAATCACCTAAATAAGGACTCCTAAGGACTTATGGATCTGTGGGATGATGTACCAGAGATTCTTCCCCTACTTTACATAGAAAAGTAAAGTAAGGCTTATTTTTTATCGGGTTCATTAAGTTCCCTATGGAGGCAAGCCCCCATAGTTAATTACATCATAAAGAACAGGATTCCTTAGGAATACTCTCGATTAAGGTAAAATGATGTTGTCTTCAAAGATTTCAATAAGTAGGACTATCAATCGATTGGTTTATTTTAGAAAGTCAGGTGGGATCGATCAAAGGAGAGAGTTCTTATCGAAGCTAAATAAAAACAAGTAGGAGATGCTTAGGATACTAGGAAGCCTAGTAAGCATCCCAAACTACCCTATGGTTGGGCTTTACATTTTTGAAATTGAATTAATTTGTTTGTGTTGAATTTTTTATTAGAAATGTAGGGCTTATAATTTCATAATACAAGGTTATTGAAATGCCTAAGAGATGAGGATTTATGCTTAAGGCTCGCAAAGGGAAAATCAACCTTCAAATCTAAATCTATGGAGCTTTGGCGACGGATAAAAGCATGACCTAAATCTAAGGCAAAAAAATGAGTATTTGGTTTGCCTCCATAAGAGAGGATAAACCATCTGACTACTTGGACTTACAACCGCCTAGGGGTGGCCGCCAACTAACTCCTCCTATAATTTTAAATTAATATATACAAGTCTTATATTTTATGCAATATAGCAAGATATTATTCATTTAAAAAGAGACTAAGTCCTTAAGCTCACACCCTAAGAGACTAGATCATGTAAGGGCATGAAAAATGACCTAGTTCTAATGCAAATCATATTACATTTTTATTTTTCATTTTGGACAATCATTTGACTCAGGCTCATTAGATTCATATGCCTAATGTATGAGAAGTAAGATTATGGGCCAAAATCAGTGAGAATGGAGAGGTGTGTTTCCACCATGGCTCTCACAAGTCAAGCCAAGTTCTCTGGCAAAGGTGGAAGCCCTCCAATCATAAGTGAAAATAATATACATTTATGTATGATGTTAGAAAAGAAATACTCATCCAGCTAAGTAGTTACTAATTCTTTTATCTTGATTTTTAGCGAAAGCTTTAGATGATTTTATGAGTTTTTTTTTTTGAGCTAATTAATTTGGTAGAAATTTATTTTTCTCTAAGAGCCTAATAGTCATCCAGGCCATACATCAAGCAAGGAAGAAACTAGGAAAAGGATGTCATCTTAATGCACAAGCTAAAAAAAATATCATACATTTTATAAAGCTAGAGCAAAAGAATAAGAGGCCAAGTGTGGTCGGGCACCACCACACAAACCCAAAAAATAAATTGGGTAGCCAAGCTCTACCCTTATACAACCTGAATTACAAATGAATTACAAAAAGGAATTCATGTTATAGGGGTCTTCCATCTTCTTTTCTTCTTTTTTTCTTTTTTCTTTCTTCTTTCTTCTTTCTTATTTCTTTTGGATAGTTGGAATATGGTTGCTCTAAAGGCTTCAAATGGTACATAAGATATAGTCTTATAACCAATGCTCATCCTAATCCCCCATAATAATCATTCCAAAATCATAATTACAAAATTACATGAAAAGAAAAATTAAATATAACTAACACCTGTAAAATAGAGATTAGCTAAATAAATTATACAAATCCTAAGCATGTATATTGGACTTAGCACCTTACATATGGGTAACCAAGTCCACTTGGCCTATAGGATTATGCTAAGGGGTAAAAGCACCTGTACAGCAAAATAAGTTATATTTTTATTACAGCGCCCCTTAAGCACAATCCCTTGCAGAAAATAATGATTAGAATAAATCATTCTACCATTCATTCTATGCACATTCACCCTAACATCTAGACTAAAATAAATCATCACAAAACAAAAGCAAACATCAAACCATGCACCTCCCTAACCTAATGCTATAAGTGGGGACTTAGTCTAATGTGTGTGCTTTTTAGGGGGTTGTGTGGTGTGCTTAGATATGGCTTTAAGGTTTAGATTTTCTAAGTGTGAAGAGGTTCAACTTAGATGGGTAGTTTCATTTAAGTGTTTAGTTGATTTGGGTTGGTTTTATTTTGTATTTTTATTTGGTTTAAGTGAATCCTATAATTAATTACTAAATGTTGTAAAGAGAGAGAAAAGAGAAGAGAACTTCTCTTTCCTTCCCTACCTTAAGTAATTTCTAAAGTAGATTCATATTTAGTTTTGTTTAGTGATGTATTATTATGTATTTTAATTAATTCTAAGTTTAGATTTTCCCTAAACAAACCTATTCAAAAAGAAAGCATTTTAAAATTAAGTAAAGCGAATTAGTATCACAACAGACACATCATTTCATTTCTTTCACAACATGTATAACATGCATATGGATGCATCCTAAGCATATCTATATATACAAGTGGAAATGTTTAACACACTTTATGATGAATGCTAAGAAATGTTACTTAAGCAAATTGGAATGCTTTATGATGCATGATTTTCATTAAGTAGAAAAGAGGGGTTTCTTTTATCCATTATTCACATGTGCATGTGTATGTATGAAAGGCACAAGTGAGTACGATTCCATTATTAGCACCAAGGGTGTAAGGTACAAGACCTACTTAGGGCTACTTAAAGCCTCACAACCCCGAGGTTGTCCATACTAATATACCACTTTTCTTAAATAGAAACACATGTACAAAACAAATGAATGGAAAAAAGAAAGATGCAAAAAGTTTGTATTTGTTTATTTATTTTGTTTATGCAATTGATATGTACAAGTGTGGATGTTCTTCTTAGGTAATTTCATATGAATGAATAGGAATGGGGTTAGGCAAGTGTTGTGTTCTTTTCAAATGAACAATACACTTTGTCAAATCCTATTCAAAACTATACTAAAAGAAAGGAGAAGGAAAACCTCACTATGCACATCTTCATTATTATATCCACATGCAAGATTATAAATAATTCTAAATAGCACACTTTCAATTTTAGGTGTTTGATTTATAGATTTTGAAAATAGTTTTGAATTTAGTAGTGATAATAGTCATTCATATCTTTACTTCAGCCAAAACATGCAATTTGACATAAAGAAACATTTCATTACAAATTTGATTTTCAAAAGATATGAATGCATGAATTTCATATGACATACACATTTATCATGCTAAGAAAGAAATAAAGTGATGAAGGAAATGTAAATTCATTCACCCTAATTAATTCCTAAATACAATTCTATGAAATAAGAAAGTTTAAAGTGAATCAAAGTTTGTTTAATGTGATTTTTGTTTTGAATTTGCTTTATGTTTGATTTGGGAAATGTGAAAGAATGTTTTCTAGACCTAAATCATTTCCCCTATATGTAAGTTAATTTAGTTTGTTCTTAGGATCATTAAGTGATTTTTATATTTTATTTAGGTTAAGGTGTGAATTAAGTGTGTTAATTACCCCTTACCAATACCATCTTAGCATACTCAATCAAATAATTATGAGCCAATGAGATGACATAAGATCAAATAAGGAATTTAAATTTTCAATGCACCTAAGAAAGAAAGGGGCCTAATGCAATTGGCTCATGATTAATGATTAATTAAGCTAAGTGGTTTAACTTAAGTACTTTCATAACCCCTCTTACACATGTGAGTTGGATTTTGATTTCCTTAATGTGCTTATGTTCTTGAACACCTAAGTATCTACCCAAAATAGATTAATTGAGTTCTGAAAAGTTTTAGAATTTTATTAAATTAATTAAAGGAGTAATTAGTGAATTAACCCTCAATTAAGGTTGGATTAAGGAAGAAAGGGGGTTTAAGGAATATCTTAAGGAAAGTATCCCAAAATTATTCCTTAAACCTCATATTCACTTAATCAAAACTTAATTGACTCAATTAGAGGGTTACACCACTAATTATACACTTAATTAAGCTTAATTACATTAAAGGAGTGATTAAGGAATGAACTAGCAATTCATCTAATTAATCCACCAACAAATCCCAAGAAAATTAGGGGAGGTAAGAGTCATCCCACTAATTATGCAAAAGAAGTTTGGGATTAATCAATGGAGTAATTAGAGGGTAATTAGCAAATAACATTCCTAATAAAACCCAAATCTAGAGAAAAGAATTGTTCAAAATCTATTGAAATTATTTTTAGAATATTCTATGTTAAATTATCTATCAAATGCAATTTATTTCATATATTTTTATTTTTCTAAGCTTAGATATGAATTTAGGAAGTTTCCATGATTAATTAGGTGATTTATAGCCTAATTAAATGTTTAATCCTGTCAGTGCCACATGAACCGCTGACGCAGCATGCGCTTTCCACATGGCATGACAGGATTCGATATTTAAGTTGTCACATCATAACGCTGCATCATCAGTGGCTCTACATGCTTTCTCCTCATCCGTCCGATCAAGGATCGGATGGTTGAGGTTAGATCCGCAATTTTAAAGGGATGAAATGTGAGATCTATATGTCTTTGATCATGGCCATCCATCCAAAATGAGCGGATGGACAGCCCATGATCTATCTATGTATTTCCCTATGGGAGAGGACATCTGTCCATCTTCTAGGGCATGATCCAAACTCGGTTGAGCTTGGATTTATCCTAAATTCAATCCACACCATCAACATGCAATGGAGATCACATGTAATGGCTAGAATCTCATGGGGTGATACTTTCTTTCATAAAGCTCCAAACAATATTGAAATTATGCTCGATTTAATGGCTAACCTCACCGGAGGTGATCACTAGTGCTCGATTCCCTTGGAGAAGCTTCATCTAGTGGAGAAGAAGTTTTGTTGAAGTTTGGAGGCTTTGAAATTGAGTAGATCCATCTAGAGGCCAACTCCACCTTCACTTGAGCTCAGTTTTGGTCAAGGTAGCACTTCCATTTCCTTTACAGCTTGGATCAAGCTTTAGGAAAGTTCAATTGAACCCTCTGATGAAGCTTGTAAAAGGAATTGGCTTGATTTGAGGTGTGGAGTAAATTGGATTTTCACTTGAACTCCCCTATTTTTAGTCTAAGGAAAACAAAAAATGGAGAAGTTCAAGTCACTTGGGAGAGCTTAGGGTGGCTTGAAAATGGCTTCTCTAGCTTCCCTAAGTTCAATCGACTATAAGAGTGATAAAATGAATTGGAATTAGGGGGGAGGGGGGAGTATATCTCCCCTAGAGCAATCAGATGACCGTGAAGTATCTTGCCATTTTGATCCAATTGACCTTATTCAATGGGTTGTTTGAGATATTGGGCTAGGTGCACCACACTCACTAGTGTCCACTTGGTCCACTAAGAGGGTGCCAAGTGGTCATGAAGAATATTTGACCAAATTCCAAGTGGCTTTGGCTAGAATTTACCCTATGGCCTTGTTGACCACATTTTTAGAATGAGCTCTCAACCATTCCATCTTTGACATAGGACTCCTCTTAGACTTTAAGAGTTACTTAGTCTTAAGACACATCTAGTGATTAGGTGGACACTCAACCTAGCCCTAGAAGACTTAGAAGACTTAGAAGAGTTAACCATAGGAATAGGCCATGCCTTAAGGGTGTTAGGAAAATTTCCTGCCCTTAGCTTAAACCATTCATCACTTTCCTTCCTTCAAGCCAAACACCAAATCAATCTCATTTGATTTTCTCCAAACTCAAATCAACTCTATATGATTGAAATCCATGATTGAAATCAATTATTGAAATCTATGATTGAACCCATGATCAAAATCCATCAAAAATTCCCAAGCTCAAATTTTCCTAAGTCCTTAATCTTCCCTTAAGGACTTAACCAAAATCATGATCTAAATGAAATCAAATATTTGAGTTTTTCTCAAAATTCATTTATATTCTCATTTATATTCACATATATAAATGAAATATAAATTAAAACCAGTCAAATTAAACTCAAAATTCCAAATCAATTCATGAAATTTCTTCAAGTCCTTAATTTTTCATTAATGGACTTAGCCTAAATCATGATCAAACCAATTCAAACTCATGGGATTTTCTCATAACTCATTTATATCCTCATTTACATACACAATATAAATGAAATATAAATATAAATCAATCATACCAAATTCAAAAAATTCAAACCATCAAGTCCTTTAAACCTTTGAAATTTTCTCAATCCATTTATATTCACATATATGAAAATCAAACCAATTCCAAAAAATTAAACTCAAATCCACTCAAAATCCAATCTAAGCCTTTCAAGTCAAAATCTTGAACTTAGCCAAATCAACTTCAAATCAAGCCAAACTCATGATTTTCTCTCATGATTCAATCAAACCTACAATCATGAGTCCATATATAAATCCAAACTTCAATCAAACAATCAAAACCCAAGTCAAAAATCAAAGCCAAAACCCCTTCATATTTTTCCTTTGAATATAAAATTTTCAAATGAATCAAAACCCATTTGACTTCAAACCACTTGTAAATGGATTTATATTTCAATCATAAGTCCATATACAAGTTCAATAAAGCTCAAATCAAGCTTTGACCAAGCCATTTGACCCACTTAGGCTCACTTGACTCAAAGTGACCTGAAGCACCCTTATGAGCCAAATTCTAATCCTAACCAAATTGGATTGAACCAAACTCATATATGCCTCTCATCATGATCAACAATCATCATGGGATGATCAATCCATCAAATTGGGTCAAACCAAGTCAAACCTAAGGGTTGACCAAAATGAAACCTAACATAGCCAAATTCCACCAATGGCCAAATTGATTGAAACCATTGATCTAACTTCACTCATGACCTATGTTTGAATTTGACCAAGCCAACATTTGAGCCTAATCTAGCCCAATTGGCCACTTGACCCAAATTGACCCAACTTGACCTAAAAAGTCAAAATTTGTCAAAACTTTATCTAAGCCAAATTAATCCAAACTAATGGGTCAAGTTCATTCCAAATCACTTGTTGAACTTGACCAAAGCCTCAATTGGCCAATTAGACCTACCCTAGCCCAATTGACCTTAGACCCAACATGACCTAAAGGGGTCATGTTGAACCAAATTTGAGCTTAACCAAAATTGATTGGAAACAAAGATACCAATTCACTCCATATGACTAACCTAACCTAAACCTACCATTGACCTACCTCAAATAGTTCAAATGGATCAAATAGGTCAACTTGACCCATTTGACCTAAATGAAGTCATATCAACCAAATTCAAAACTATACCAAATTGAACCAAACCAAAGCCACCAAAACATTTCAAATGGTCATATGAACTTGACCCAACCATTGGTTTGACCTAATTTGACCAATTGGTCAACTTGACCCAAGTTGACCCATTTTGACCTAAATGGGTCAACATGAGCCAAACCCTATTAAATGAAATCCAAATCTCATGGAACTTGTCCAAACCTAGTTTCTCCAAATATCCAACATATCCAAATTGAAAAATCAACAAAATGACCATTTTACCCCTAGGCAATAGAACAACTTTTGGCCTAATCCATGGGTAATTTGGTCATATCCTCTTCATATCCACTTGATGCTTTCCTAATAGCTCAAGGGGACCTAATGAAGAGTGGTTCACCCAACCCAATGGGTTTGGGTCAGCCCAATTGGCTCCAAGACCAAACCACCCTGGCAAATTCAAAATCCATCTCTCACTCAAGCACATGGGAGGTTGGCATTCCACTCAAAGCCTCACTGCCATGTGCAATGATCAAATAATCCTCCCATTATGATCAATTGGATCAAAATTGCATATAGTTTTCATCCGATCAAAGGGAGAGATATACTCCCTAATGAATTCAAAACCATCAATGTAAGTGAAAGAGAGAGTGTTAGAGAGCATTCCCAAGCTTATTAGAGGGAATTTAAATCAAGCTTTCTGATTTTCTTCCTTAGAAAATAGGAGCTCCTCTCCATTCCTCTTCACTCAAATCCACTTCAATTGCCTTTGCAAACTTTATCAGGGAGCTAAGTCAAGTGCACCCAAGCTTATATTGGAGTTCCCACAGTAAGGAGGAGCTGAATTAAACCAAAGTTGCAAAGGGGAGCAAGGGGAGCAAGGGGAGTTGGTCCATAGAGAAATTCACATAACCTCAAACACAACCTGTTCCCTCCAAGGAATCGAGTCTGATCACCTCCTGAGGTATTAAATTTTTTGACCACCTAGCATAGGAGGTGTTGGTCCTTTGTGAAGAGAATTTTCAATTCAAGTGAATCCCACCGTCGGATGTGCAACTCCTTGGCTTTAGATGGTGTGGGTTAAATTTGGTTTGAATCTGAGCTCGGATCTTCCCCTAGATCATGGACGACCTCTGCTGATCAAAGGGGAAGAACTTGGGATCCCATCCAGTTTTGGATGGATGGAGATAATTCACATTTAGAATTTCCTTTATCCTTTTAAAATCGAGGAGATCTTTGCTCGATCTTTGATCGATGAGATCAAAGCTCGCTACCCCAACATCACATTTAAGTGAATCTCACCATGGGTAAAGCGTATGCACCAGTGCATCGCCATTATAGGATTAGTTAGGGATCTTTAACTAATTTTAATTAATCTAGGGATATTCTAAAATTCATATATCCTTCAATAAAATTCAGGAAAATATGAAAAAAAATTTATGGAAAAATAATTCAACCTAGAATATTTTAAAATTAATTTAAATGGTTTTTGAATTATGATTTTCTTTAATTTTGAGTTTTATTGGAAAGTTTATTTTGCTAATTACCTTTTAATTAAGCCTCTGATTAATCCCAAATTTCTTGGGTATATTTTAGGGGATGACTTCTACCTCCCCTAATTTTCTTGGGATTTATTGAAGGCTTAATTAGGAGAATTGCATATAGATTTCTTAATTACTCCCTTAACTTAATTAAGCATAATTAGGGTGTGATTTGTGATTTTAATCTATGATTAGGGTTAATTAAGGTTAAATCCAGTAGATAGTAGGTTTAGAAAATAATTTTAGGGCATTTCCCTTAAGCTATTTCCTAAACCCCTTTTCTCTCCTTAATCTTCTCTTAATTAAGGGATTAATTTATTAACCATCCCCTTAATTAATTTATAAAAATTCTAAAAACTTTTAGAACTTAATTAATCTACTTTGGGTAGATGCTTAGGTGTTTAATAACCTAAGTTCAATTAAGGAAATCAAAACCCAATTCATATGTGTGAAAGGGTGTTTTGAAATTACATAAGCTAAACCTCTTAGCTTAATTAACCTTTAATTATGAGCCAAATTGCATTAAGCCTTTTCCTTATTAGGTTCATTGCAAATTTAAATTCCTTGTGAGTTTTTATATCATCTCATTGGCTCATAATTATTTGGTTAATTATTCTAAGGTGGTGTAGGTAAGGGTTAATTAAGTTACTTAATTCATACCTTAACCTAATTAATACATAAAATGGATCTAATTATCTAAAAATTAAACAAAAATATCAAACACATGTGGGAATGGGTTAGAAATAGTAAACTCAACTCACCTTTTCAAAATTAAATCAAACTTCAAACTAAACAAAAATCATAATGAATACACTTTGATTTATTTTAAACTTTCTTATTCCATAAGAATGTCTTTAGGATTTAATTAAAGTGAGTTTGTTTACATGCTTTCATTGCTTTGAGTCTTTCCCAACATGTTAAATTTGTAAGTCATGTGAGTTTATGCATCCATATTTTTCAAGTTCAAATTTAAAAATAAAATTGTTTACTTTATGTCAAATTTGCATGTGTTGGCTAAAGTATGAGTGGCTATTATCACTATTAAATTTAAATTATTTTCAAAACATATAAATCAAATATCAAATCTGAAAGTATGATACATATATTTTAATTATAAGCTTGCATGTGAAAGATTATAAAGGTATGCATAGCATAGGTTTCCTTTCTCTCGTATGTTGGTATAGATTTGAATAGAATTTAGATGGGTGGTCATTTGAAAAGAACCTAATACTCACCTAATTCCATATCCTATTCATCCCTATGCTATCACCTAAGAGGGGCTACCTATACTTGCATACATAAATTGCATAAATAAAATGAATCCATTAATGCAACTTTTGCATTCTTCTTTTCCAATTTCATTTTTTTATACACATGTTTGTATTTAAGGAAAGTGGTATGCGAGGCTTTAAGTATCCCGAAGTAGGTCTTGTACCTATACACCTCTGGTTAACAATGGAGTTGTACTCACTTATGCCTTTCTTACTTTCATGTGTGTTTATAAAAATTTGGATAAAGAAACCCTTTTCTACTTAAGAAAAATCATGCATATTCAACTTCTAAATTTTCGTAAGTGGATTACTTAGCATGCATCATAAAGTGTGTTAAATACTCTCATTTGTATGTATAGATATGCTTAGGGTCCATCCATATGCATGTTATATATGTTGGGAAGAAATGAAGCAATGCATATTATGTGAATTTTGATTCATTTTATTTAATCTTACAATGCCTTTCTTTTTGAATAGGTTTGTTTAGATTTTATATAAACTTAGGATTAATTAAAATATTTAATCAAAATATTCACCTAAATAAAACTAAAATGTGAATCTACGTTAGGAAATACTTAGGTTGGGGAAGGAAAGAGGAGTTATTTTCTCTTTCCCTCTCTTCATAACTTAATAATTAATTATAGGATTCACTTGAACTTAATAAAAACATAAAATAAAATCAACCTAAAATAATTAAATATCTTAAATGAAACCCTACTCTATGTCAAACATGTTTTCACACTTAGAAAATTTAAACCTAAAGCCATAGCTAAGCACACCACACAAACCTTCAAAGCATACACATTACCCTAAGTCACAACTTCTAGCTTTAGGTTAGGCCAGTGTATGATTTGATGTTTCATTTTATTTTGTGATATATATTTTAGATTGAATGTTAGGTTGTATATTCGTAGAATGAATGGTATGATACTCCTACTCTAACTATTTTTTCTGCACGAGATTGTGCTTAAGGGGCACTATCATAAATAAAAATATAAAATGCTTTTGTTTATAGGTGCTTTATACCTAATCATAATCCAATAAGTGGACTTAGTCACCCATGTGTGGGGTGATAAGTCCAATATACATGCTAGTGTGATTTATTTTAGCTAACCTTTGTTTTGTGTTAGATTTCAACTTTTCCTTTTTCATGTAAATTTGTACAATTAGGATTTTGGAATAATTGTTATGGGGATCAGGATGAGCATTGGTCATAAGATCCTATCTTATGCATCATGTGAAGCCTTGGAGCATCTACCTTCCGACCATCTAAAAGGAGGAACTAAAGAAGAAAGAAGAAAAGAAAGAAGAAAAGAAGAAGAAAGAAGAAAGAAGAAATTAAGCTTGAAGACCCCCATAATAATGAATTCCTTGCTTAATTTTAATTTAATTCATTTGTAATCTAGGTTGTATAAGTGTAGAGCTCGACTATCCACATTTGATATTTTTTGGGTTTGTGCAGTGGTGCCTGACCATAATGGTCTTTTATTCTTTTTATGATAAGGTTTATAAACTGATTGATGATCTGTTTAGCTTGTGAATTAAGTGGCATATTTTCCTAGTTTCTTCCTTGCTTTATGTATGGCCTGGATGTGGATTAGGCTTTTTAAGAAAAAATAAATCTTTTACCAAACTTAATAACTCAAATTAAAAATAAATAACTCATAACCTCACCTAAAGCTTAGGTTTAAAATCAAGATAAAAGAATTAACAACCCCTTAACTGGATGAGCATTTCTTTTGTAATATCATGCACAATTGTATCTTATTTCACTCTTGATTGAAGGGCTTTCACCTTTGCTAGAGAAACTTGGCTTGACCTTTGAGAGCTATGGTGGAAACTCACCTCCTCCCTTCTCGTTGATTTTGGCCAATAACTCTATTTCTCATGCATTAGTCATAAAAATCCTATTAGCCTAAGTCAAAAATAATTATCCAAAATAAAAATAAAATGAAATTTGAATTGCATTAAATCTAGATCATTTGAAGCATGTCCCTTTACATGATCTAGTCTCTTCAGGGAGTGAGTTTAAGGACATAGTCTCTTTTTAATAAATAACAACCTAGTTATCTTGCATAAGCACAAAGACTTGGCTACATGTATTTAAAATCATAGGAGGAGTTAGTTGGCGGCCACCCTAGGCGGATGTAAGTCCAAGCTGTCGGATGGTTTGTCCTCTCTTATGGAGGCAAACTAATTTCCTATTTTCGCCTTAGATTTAGGTTATGCTTTCGGCCCTCGCCAAAGCTCCTAGATTTATGTTCTGAGGTTGCTTCTCCCCTTTGTGGGTCATAAGCATAATTTCTCACCTCTTCGGTATTTTCTTAATATTGTGTTAACGAATCATAAGTCCTAGATTTCTAATGAAAAATCTAACTCAAATAAACTAAAATAATTTCAAAAATATAAAACCCAACTATAGGATAGTTTGAGATGCTAGTTTCCTTGCATCTTGAGCATCTCCTACTTATCTTTCATTTTTGGCTTCAATAATAACTCCCTCTTTTGATCAATCCCATTTGATCTTTCAAAAATGAACTAATCGATTGATAGTCTTCTGATTGAAATATTCAAAGACAACAATCATTTATGAGTTTTTCAAAGGGATCCCGTCCCTTAAGATGTAATTAACTATGGGGGCTTGCCCCTGTAGGAAACTTAATGAACCCAGTTTAAAATAAATACTATTTTACTTTTCTATGTAAAGTAGGGGAAGAATCTCTAGTATATATGCAAACCCATCATCCGTAGGAGTCCTTATTGTGGCGATTAAGTCCATTAAAGCGAAGTGACTTCTATCTCTAGAGATAGTGCACTACTTCTTTGATGATGTACTCAATCACCTGAATAAGTACATCTGTGAATCTGCGGGACATCCTAAAAAGATGAATTTTTATATGCTTGTCTCTTTCATTTTCTCACCACAGATTTGAAAGGTGACACCGTATAGAAATTTTTCTTCATAGGCTTAAGGATAAAATGGTATTTTTGCTTGGATTTTAATTTGAATATATTCAGTATGTTTTAAAAATGGGTTAGGCCAAGTTTCATTGAATTTGGAATTGGTTTGATGTGATTTGGCTCATGTTGAATCATTCAGGTCAAAATGGGTCAACTTGGGTCAAGTTAACCAATTGATCAAGTTGGGTCAAACCAAGGGTTGGGCCAATGTTCACATGACCATTTGCAATGTTTTGGTGGATTTAGTTTGATTCAATTTGATTTATATTTAGTTTTGGTTCAATTGAGTTCATTTATGTCAAATGGGTCAAGCTGATCAATTAACCCATTTGACCTATTTGGGTTAGGTCATGGGTTGGTTCATGTTTGTTTGGTCATTTGAAATGGATTGGTATCTTTATTTTCTATCAATTTGATTTATATTTGAGTTTGGCTTAATTTGACCTTTTAGGTCAAGTTGGGATCATGGTCAATTAGGCTAGGTTGGGTCTAGTTGGAAAATTGAGGCTTTAGTCAAGTTCAACAAGTGATTTAGAATGAACTTGACCCATTAGTTTCAATCAATTTGGTTTAGATCAAGTTTTGACATATTTTGACTTTTTAGGTCAAGTTGGGTCAACTTGGGTCAAGTGGCCAATTGGGCTAGGTTAGGCTCAAATGTTGACTTGGTCAGGTTCAAACATTGGTCATGAATAAACTTAGATCAATAATTTCAATCAATTTGGCCAATGGTGGATTTTGGCTATGTTGGGTTTCATTTTGGCTAAGTGTTGACTTAGTCAACTCTTAGGTTTGACTTAGTTAGACCCAATTTAAGTGATTGATCATCTCATGATGATTATTGATCATAATGAGAGGCTTAGATGGGCTTAGTTCAATCCAATTTGATTAGAATTAGAATTTGGCTCATAAGGGTACTTTAGGTCACTTTGGGTCAAGTAAGCCTAAGTAGGTCAAATGGATTGATCAAAGCTTGATTTGAGTTTTATTGAACTCGCATATGGACTTATGATTGAAATATATATCCATTTGCAAGAGATTTGAAGTCAAATGAGTTTTGATTCATTTGACAATTTCAAGTTCAAAGGGTGAACATGAGTGTGACTTGGGTTTGATTTTTGAATTGAGGTTTGGTTAAGTGATTGAAGTTTGTGTTTATATTTGGATTTATGATTGTAGGATTGATTAAATCATGAATAAAAATCAAGAGTTTGGCTTCATTTGAATTGGATTTGCCTGAGTTCAAGAATTTCACTTGAAAGGCTTAAATTGGATTTTGGTTTATTTGAGTTTGATTTTGGATTTAGTTTTGGTTGTTTAAATTTATATTTCATTTATATATGTGAATATAAATGAGAATATAAATGGGATAAGAGAAAATTTCATGAATTTGAAGTGATTTGAACTTGATTTGAGCTAAGTCCATGAGAGAGAATCAAAGAGAAGAATACGTCTCTTTCCTTCCCTACCTTAAGTAATTTCTAAAGTAGATTCATGTTTAGTTTCATTTAGTGAATGTCTTATTATGTGTTTTAATTAATCTTAAGTTTAGAACAACTCTAAATAAACCTATTCAAAGAGAAATGAATTTTAAGATTAAGTAAAGTGAAATAACATCACAAAACACACACCACTTTATTTCTTTCCCAACACATATAACATGCATATGGATGAATTCTAAGCATATCTATACATACAAATGAGAATGTTTAGCACATATTAATGATGAATGCTAAGTAATACCACTTAAGAAAATTTAGATGCTTTATGATGCATGATTTTCATTAAGTAGAAAAAGGTTATTCTTTTATCCTTTATTCATATGCACATGTGTATGTATGAAAGGAATAAGAGAGTATGATGCCATTGTTAGCACCACGGGTGTAAGGTACATGACCTACTTAGAGCTACTTAAATCTTCGCAACCTCAGGGTTGTCCAGACTAATATACCACATTCCTTAAATACATACACATGTACAAAGGAAGTAAATGGAAAAAAAAAAGATGCAAAGTTTATGTTTATTTGATTTTGTTTTGTTTATGCAACTTCCATGTGTAAATGTAAGTATCCTTCTTAAGTTATAACATGGAATAAGATAAGAGTAGATTTAAGCAAGTGTTGTGTTCTTTTAAGAGAACTATACACTTTTGCAAATCTTATTCAAATCCATGTTAAGAGGAAAGAAAGGAAGCAAACCTAAGACACATTTTATATTCACATGCAAGCTTATAAATAAAGTATAAGTAGCATACCTTTCAATTTTGATATTTGATTTATAGGTTTTGAAAATAATTTTGATTTTAATAGTGATAATAGCCATTCATATTTTTTACTTTAGGCAAAACATGCAATTTGACATAAAGAAACATTTCATTTTAATTTTGATTTTTAAAAGATATTGATGCACGAATTTCATATGACATACACATTTAACATACTAGGAAAGAAGTAAAGAATTGAAATCAATGTAAATTCATTCATCCTAATTTATTCTTAAAGATAATCTTATGAAATAAGAAAGTTCACAATGAATCAAAGTTTGTTTAATGTGATTTTTGTTTTGAATTTGCTTTATGTTTGATTTAGGAAATGTGAAAGAATGTTTGCAGGTCCTAGCCCATTTCCCCCATGTGAGTTAATTTAGTTTGTCCTTAGGATCATTAGGTGATTTTTATATTTTGTTTAGTTTAAGGTGTGAATTAAGTGTGTTAATTACCCCTTACCTACACCACCTTACCATACTTAACCAAGTAATTATGAGCCAATGGATGACATAAAATTATACAAGGAATTTAAATCAGCAATGCACCTAGGAAGAAAAGGGCCTAATGCAATTGGCTCATGATTAATGATTAACTAAACTAAGGGGTTTCATTTAAGTACTTTCATAATCCCTCGCACACATGTGAGTTGGATTTTGATTTCCTTAATGTACTTAGGTTATTGAACACCTAAGCATCTACCCAAGATGGATTAGTTAGGTTCTGGAAGGTTTTATAATTTTATCAAATTAATTAGGTAGGTAATTAGTGGATTAATCTTTAATTAAGTTTGGATTAAGGAAGAAAGAAGGGGGTTTAAAGAATAGCTTAAGGAAAATATCCCAAAATTATTCCCTAAACCTTCTATTCACTTAAACAAATCTTAATTAACTTAATCAATGGATTAAACCACTATTACATACTTAATTAGGCTTAATTATATTAAGAGAGTAATTAGGAATGAATTCAACAATTATCCTAATTAAATCATTAATAAATCCCAAAAAAAATTAGTGGAGGTAGAATTCATCCCATTAAATACACATGAAAAGTTTGAGATTAACTAACAGAATAATCAAAGAGTAATTAGCCTAATTACATTCCCAAAAAAACTTAAATTTAGAGAATAACACTATTCAAAATCTATCAAAATCAATTTTATAATATTCTACATTCAATTATCTCTCATATGCAATTTATTTCATATTTTTCTGATTTTTTACACTTAGATAAGAATATTTGAAGTTTCCTTAATTAATTGAATAATTAATCCCCTAATTATAAAGCTAATCCCATTGGCGCCACGTGGAGACTGACGCAGCGTGCGCTTTCCATGTGGCATGATGGGAGAGGCTATTTAACTTGTCATATCAGAGTGCCGCATCAACGGCGGCACTACATGCTTTCTCCCTGTCCGTTCGATTAAAGATCGGACAGTTGAGATTAAATCCACAGTTCTAAAGGATTAAAATGTTAGATCTACGTGTTTTAATCATGGCCGTCCATCCAAAATGCGTGGATGGATGGCCCATGATTCTCCTCTGATATTCTCTACGGGAGATGGCCACCGTCAATCTTCCAAGGGAAGATCCAGGCTCGATTGAGCTCGGATTGAAACAAAATTCAACCCACACCATCACTATGTAAGGAAGATCACATCCAACGGCTAGATTTTTATGAAGTAGAAATTCCTTTCACCAAGGATCACACCACTTCTAATCTAAGCTCGGTTTAATGGCTTACCTCACTGGAGGCTATCACCGGCACTCGATTCCCTTGGAGAAGCTTCGTTTTGTGGAGACGAAGCTTTGCTGAAGTTTTGAGGTATTGAAATTGGGTAGATCCTTCTATAGGCCAAATCACCACTCAAATGAGGTCGATCTTGGTCAAGAGCAATCCTCCCTTCTCTTTAGAGCTTGGGAAAAGGTCTAGGCAAGTTCAATTTGACCACCTGATGAAACTTGCAAGAGGAATTAGCTTGGTATGGAGTATTGGCTAAGTTGGATTTTCACATGAGCTCCCCTATTTTCAATCTATGAAAATTGAGAAAATGGAAACTCTCACTCAATTTAGGAAGCTTGGGAAGACTAGCAATGGCTTTCTCTAAGTTCCTATGCTTCAATTGGACTGGGTTGAATGAAATTCAAGTGAAATTAGGGGGAGTATATCTCTCCCTAGAGTAATCAGATGACTGAGCTTGATTGTGCCCTTTTGATCCAATTGAGCACCTTGAGTGAATTTTTTAGGTCATTTCAGGTCTCATTGCATTCAGTTTGGTTAGAGGGAGGTAGTGGAAAAGTGCCATGTTCTTGAAATGGGTGGAGGAATCATTCCCATGTGCCCACGTTCAAGCAAGTGGTCGGTTTTAACCTTAGGCTAGGTTGGGTTGACCCAAACCGAGTGGGTTAGGGGCACCACACTCATAAGTGTCCACTTGGTCCACTAAGAGGGTGCCAAGTGGTTATGAAGAAGATTAGACCAAATTCCAAGTGAATTTGGCCAATATTTATCCTATGGTCTAGAGGTAAAATAGTCATTTTGCTTGGGTTTCAAATTGAATATGTTTGGTATGATTTAAAAATAGGTTAGGCCAAGTTTCATTGAATTTGGAGTTGGTTTGATATGATTTGGCTCATGTTGCCCCATTTAGGTCATAATGGGTCATGGGTCAAATTGTCCAATTGGCCAAATTGGGTCAAACCAAGGGTTGGGTCAAGTTCTCAAGACCATTTGAAATGTTTTGGCAACTTTGGTTTGGTTCAATTTAGTTTGGTTTTGGTTTTGGTTCATTTGATTTCATTTAGGTCAAATGGGCCAAGTTGGCCAATTTGACCCATTTGACCTATTTGGGTTAATTCACGGGTTGATTTAGGTCTAGTTGGTCATTTGAAATGGATTGGTATCTTTATTTCCGATCAATTTTGGTTTAATTTGATTTTGGCTCAAAGTGACCTTTTAAGTCAAGTTTGGTTCATGGTCAATTGGGCTAGGTTAGGTCTAGTTAGCCAATTGAGGCTTTGGTCAAGTTCAACAATCATTTTAGAATGAATTTGACTCATTGGTTTCAATCAATTTGGCTTAGATCAAGTTTTGACATATTTTGACATTTTAGGTCAAGTTGGGTCAACTTGGGTCAAGTGGCCAATTGGGCTAGGTTAGGCTCAAATGTTGACTTGGTCAAGTTCAAACATTGATCATAAATGAACTTAGATCAACGGTTTCAATCAATTTAGCCTATTATCGATTTTGGCTATGTTAGGTTTTATTTTGGCTAAGTGTTGACTTGGTCAACACTTAGGTTTGACTTGGTTTGACCCAATTTGGGTGATTAATCATATCATGATGAGAGGCTTAGATGGGCTTAGTTCAATCTAATTTGATTAGGATTAGAATTTGGCTCATAAGAGATATTTTAGGTCACTTTGGATTAAGTGAGCCTAAGTGGGTCAAATGGCTTGGTCAAAGCTTGATTTGAGTTTTATTGAACTCACATATGGACTTATGATTGAAATATAAATCCATTTGCAAGAGATTTGAAGTCAAATGGGTTTTAATTCATTTGACAATTTCAAGTTCAAAGGGTGAACATGAGTTTAACTTGGGTTTTATTTTTGAATTTAGTTTTGGCTTGGTGATTGAAGTTTGTATTTATATTTGGATTCATGATTGTAGGATTGATTGAATCATGAAGAAAAATCAAGGGTTTGGCTTGACTTGAATTGGATTTGGCTAAGTCCAAGATTTTGACTTGAAAGATTTAGGTTGAATTTTGATTGAATTTGAGCTTGATTTTTGGATTTGGTTTTGGATATTTGAATTTATATTTCATTTATATATGTGAATATAAATGAGAATATAAATGGGTTATGATTAAATTTCTCAAATTTGAAGTGATTTGAACTTGATTTGAGCTAAGTCCATGAGGGGGAGTTCAAAGGGACTTAGAAAATATTTGGATTTGATTTTTGGGTTTAGTTTGATTGATTTGAATTTATATTTCATTTATATATGTGAATATAAAAGAGAATATAACTGAGTTGTGAGAAAATTTCATGAGTTTGAATTGATCTTGGCTAAGTCCATAAGAGGGAAGTCAAAGTGACTTAGGAAAGATTTTTGGAATTTGATTTGGATTTCAATCATGGGTTTCAATCATTTGGAATTGATTCATGATTTAATAAAATCCATTGAATTGATTTGAGATTTGATTTAGAGTTGGTTTGATATGAGTTTGGAGTTTGACTTGAAAGAAGGAAGTGAGGATTTGGTTCAAGCTATAGGGTAGGCAAATTTTCTTAACACCCCTAAGGCATGACCTAATCCTATGGCTAACTCTTCTAAGTCTCTGTTAGTCCACCTAATCACTAGATGTGTCTTAAGACTAAGGAACTCTTAAAGTCTAAGAGAAATCATGTGCCTAAGATGGAGGGGTTGAGAGCTCATCCTAAAAATGAGGTCAACAAAGGGAACCTAATATGTGTGGTGTGACTGACAAGGTACACCGCACTTATTGGTGTTGACCGAAATGATCACAAGCACTAACAGAGATGATCTACTCCTAACCCAAGGTATAGAAGGAAGCCAGAGCTTAATGCAATGTGACTTTACTCATGTCAAGGACATAAGGGAGGGAAAGAGGGATCCACTAGGGATAGCGTAAGTGAACCTTCCACTAGAGAAATAGGTTCAAGTCATCCACAAGGGGATGAGAGGTTTGATTTGAGTCTCACTAGGGAGGGAAATCAGTTTGATTTGTTTAATTGTGTTTAATTGTGTTTATTTTGACTCCACCGGGGATAGAAAAATGAACTCTCCACTAGGGAGGCAAGTTTAAGTCATCCACTAGAGAGGAAAGGTGAAATCCGCTGAGGGATTAGAATTCTAAGATCCACTGGGAAACTAGAAAGATTTGCATCTCACTAAGGAGAAGCAAAAGATTTTGATTCGGATTGCTTAATTATTTTGTTTGTTTCATTGGATTAATTTCATATTATTATATTTTGAGATGCGTCTGGTTGGTTTGCGATGGGTTATACTGAGTAGGGGTCATGATGGCCTTAATCTACTAGAGATTTACCAATCCAAATGGGTAGTCCAAAGTAGGGCTATGCAACTAAAAGAATGTCTTTCGGTATGCAGCAGATGTACTAGGAAGAAAGCATAGTAGACTTACATCCTTCAAAGTAGGGACCAATTGTTGGGATGATCTATTGGCAAGGCAACAAATCGAACCCGACCTAGGGCTGACTATTGAGTGAATGCCGCTGGGGGACTTAAATCAGCTCAAAGATAGTCAAAGATTAATTTTATTTTTTTATTTATTTTGAATATGATGGATCTCATCAGTTTGTGATGGACTACACTGAGCAGAGGCCATGGAGGCCTAGACCTAACTCAGATTTACCAATCCAAAGGGAGTAGTCTACCAACCACAAGGTAGGACTAACCAACTATAACAGAATCTTTCTAAAGAGAAAGCGGATGCCTTTCGGTTGCAGTCAAGAAGAAAAGCGGGGGACTCACATCTTCGAATAAGGAACCATTGGGGTGACGCTGGGGCAAGAATCGAACCACCTAGTCGACTATTAGTGAATACCCCGGGGTCACTCAAAGATAGTCAAAATTAATTTCATTCTTTAATTTATTTTGATAGATTCCATTGGTTTGCGATGGGTCACACTGAGAAGGAGCTTATATCAGCCTAGACCTATCTTAGATTTACTAAACAAAAGGGAATAGCTCCCCGGCCAATGGGAGAACTATCCAACCAAAGGAGTGCCTTTCGGTTTGTAATGATCAATTTAGGGGAAGAAAGCTCAGGGACTCACATCTTCCACTACAAAAGACGCTGGGTGATCAGTTGCTTTGGGCAATAAATCAAATCGCGTGCCTGTTGTGCAGTCATAGAAAGAATGTGTCATAGTCTTATATCTTCCAAAGTAAAATGATTGTCGGGGCAACATGTTTGTGGCAAAATAGATTGAATCCGACCTAAGGGTGACTACAGAATGAGTACCAACTCGAGGATTTATCTCAACTCAGGTAGTCAGGCAATTCCTATAAGGAGTTCTGCTGACATTGTCCTAAACATAAGATGCCTGCTTGGGAAAAGGGGCCCTTTGGGGGCTTGAATTCCTAATCCACAACCGAATTAATTTGTTTATTTTATTTCATTTGTTTATCATGGACCCTGTTAGTTTGCGAGGGATCAAACTAAGAAGGAGCTCATATCAGCCTAGACCCATCTCAAGTTTATTGAACCAAGGGAGAATCTGTGCATCTGTTGAACAAATTCTCCAACCACAGGAGTGGCTACCAGGAAAGGGGCTGTCCAATCCAAGAGTAACCTGGATAGTGTCTAAATGGGGTCACTAAGGACGTGATCCAAGTAGAATCCCCACAGGGGAAGGGGCCACTAAAGGCTTAATCCAAAACCCAGGAGGAGATGACATGGCTAGTCATATATAAAATAGGTATTCGGTGTCCAGCTCAAGGAGAAAGCTCAGGGACTCATATCTACCAAGAGTGGTATCCTCACCAGGTGAGTCACTATCAGCATAGCAAACATCAACCAACCTAAGGTGCCCGTTGATTTGCAATAATTCAGAAGAAAGCTCATGGACTCATCCTCCCATAAGAAACTAATTGGGATAATTGCCTTCGACTCGATAGGTGCCATCCGACCTAGGGCGACTACCGAGTGAATGCCACTGGGGGACTTATATCGACTCAAAAGTATTCAATAGGAAAGAAGACTTTGGGAGACTTACCCTAAACCTCAAACATACTCATCCTAGTTAGTGCATGATGGCTAGGTCAAGAAGAAAGCTCGGGGACTCACATCTTCTTAAATAAAGTCAACATGAGGTAGCTCTTAAGCGGAAGACTACCAAACTAGTGCCATTATTTGCAATGATCAAATTAAGAAGAAAGTGCAAGGACTCACATCTTCCAATAAATGATCACTGGACATACCAAAGCGCATGTGTACCACAGACTAATGAGTGAGTAGTGGGCTTGCCCACATCAAAATAGCTCGAGAAGGAAGATTTGTGTTTATTTTTGTGCTTGTGTAAAAGGGAATAGGATTCTACTATGGGACTCTTACACATACCTTAAAACACGCTGGGGAATTTGATGAAATGGTGCAACAGATGGCAACGGGAATGTGTCGCTCGGGTTCTCTTACACCTAACTCAATTGTGTTAGTCAAAATAGGATTCCTCTTAAGTACTCTCACACCTATTCTAAACATGTTGGAAGATTGTGTTTGTTTTGTGAAAAAGGGATAAGATGTTATTGGGGGACTCTTACACCTATTCTAGATATGTCATGGCGGATTCGTAAGATAAACAAATGACGCTTCAAATGAAGAGAAGATTTGGATGAATTAGAATGAAATTTTTGTTCTTTTGATTGATGATTATTTTCAAAATATGATTTTTATGGGTAATATTTTTTCAAATAGAGCCTATTAATTAGAAGTATCGGGTGTTCCCCCTTACAATCAATAAGCTGATATGATCCTCCTTGGTGGGCCTTCTCTATAGCATAGGGGCCTTCCCAAGTGGGTTCAAACATGCCTCTCATCTTTTGACAGGCAATAATTGTCTCCTTAAGACTAACACAAGTTCTTCTACTTAGAAATACCTAGGATAGACTAGCTTGTTGTGAGCTTGAATCATTTTGGCCTTGTACAACTCGAGGTTTTGGCACGCCCGTAGGTGACTCTCCTCCAAACCTTTGAGATCTTCTAACTGCAACTTTGCATTCTGCTCTGTAGTGATCTTGTTACCCAATGCTATCCTTGGACTTCTAAAGGTAGAATGGGCTTCAAATCCATAAACTAAGGAAAACGAGGTAGATTGAGCTGGAGTTCGGTATGTGGTGCAGTAGGCCTACAAGGCTTCAACCAACTGCTCAGTCCAATATCATTTGTTGTCATCAAGAGTCTTCTTTAGTATTTGAATGAGATTTTTGTTAAATGCTTCTGCTAAGCCAATTGCTCTGGGGTAGTAGATGGTAGAGTATCTCCAATATATACCATGTCTTCTGGAAAAGCTGTTGATATGTGTGCTCTTGAATGCAGTACCATTATCGAATATAATTCGTCGAGGCACCCCGAACCTACATACGATATGATTCCTAAAAAATTGGAGCACATGCTGAGTCGTGACCTCTCTGAGTGGGATTGCTTCTGGCCACTTGAAAAAGTAGTTGGTAATAGCTAAAATTAACTGGTGACCCCTTGGAAGAAGGAGGATCGATTGGACCCACATTATCGGTACCCCAACACACAAATGGTTAGGAGGCCAACGTAGGAGGTAGCATTTCTAAGATAACTTTAATATTTTCTAGATCTATTTCTATTCCCCGATGTTGGACAACAAAACCAAAGAACTTCCCTGAAGCTACTCCGAATGCACACTTCATGGGGTTCATTATGAGGTTCTATTATCTTAACCATTCGAAAACTACTCTCAAGTCAAAGAGATGGTCTTCTCTTTTACTACTAGATTAATGTATAACACTCAACCTGATGATGGATGAGTTCATTGAAGATCTGAGTCAGGGCCGTTAGTATGTAGCACCAACATTTTTAAGGCCGAAAGGCATGACCCTATAACAATAGATTTTGATTGGGGTTCAAAAAGCATTGTTCCTTTCATCCTCGAGAGCCATCTTGATTTGTTTATAGCCAGATGATCCATACATGAAGTAGAAAACTGCATGAGATGAGGCGATGTCCATCATTAACTCTGGTATAGGAAGAGGAAACTCATCCTCAGGACATTCCTTATTTAAGTCCCTAAAATCAACACATATATGAATTTGGTCATTCTTCTTCTTAACTGACAATAGTGGTATTTTTTTCCCTGACCGATTGATCGCCTTCTTTACTTCAGAAATGACCTATTGTTCGATTTCTAATCGCATGCATCTAGGAGCTTGCTTGATAGGGTTATCGCTAGGTTATATTCTTAGTTTATGGACTACTACGTTAGGAGATAATCTGAGCATTTCTTCATAGCTCCATGCAAAGTAGTCCTTAAACTCAGTCAATAGCCTAATTAAGTCATTGGTTTCTTCTTCATTCAGTAATGAACTGATGTATATCGAGCTTGGGTTTTCTTTTATCCTGAGGTTGATTTCTTTAAGCTTGTCAATTATTGAATGGATCTCCTCTTCAAATTTTGGCAGTGCATCTTTGATTTGGAGATTATCTAGATCATCTGAAATTATAAACACACATCCTCCTAAGAGTTAGTTTGGTGTGAAAAGAGACTATCAGACTCCAAATGGTTGGTGACAACTAAGCAATTTTACCTTGATTGAACCCAATCCTAGTCCCATCTTGATTGTGTCTCCCCGCCTGTGTTGTTCCTTTTTATATTCACTCATGTGAGTACAATGAAGAATCAAACCCTTCTTTGTAAAATTAAGGACATAAGATAAGTATCAATCAAAAGGCAATTCCATTAATTCATTGTATGAATTCTCCTCAAGTTTTACATCAACTTTGGGACATGAGGAGGATGATCCCAAAAAGAATCTCTTCGGCTTCATATCTTTGGAAGACTGAGGAGCTTCCTTAACTATTAAACCTTCAGCTTTTTGACATGAAAGTGAGGTTAAAGCTAAGGTTCCTAACTGCTGCCTGATAGTTTCACATACATTTGATTCAAATACTTTGCTTTGTTTAGAGAGCCCTATCATTTCAAGTGTCACCTCCAATGAAACTCCGAGAGGGTTTACTAAATACTCACACTCATCTTAGTTCCAAGTCTATGTGAATAGTGGGGGTACTCTATGGACTGAACATACCCCTTGGATGGCCAACCGGGGTCTTCCACCTGAACTATCTACCTCTACCTTGGAGGTCATAGTCATCTACCCACATGTCCATATGATAGAATGAACGGTGGAATGTAATATGCTCTTTCTTCTTCAATTTCTCTTCTTGTTCACTTGGATTTTCATTTTATTTTATTTTTTTTTTTTATTTTTCTTCATTTTCTTTTTCTTTGAATTTGAATTTTGTCCAAGTTCACTTGAAGGAAGATAGTAGATCGCATCCTCATAAATCTCAACCTCTTTAACTGAAAATAGCTTTTCATCTCCTTTAACACAATGCTCAATCATCCTTCCTAAACTTGATGCACTGATGGAGGGAGGATGGAATCATCTTGTTCTGATGTATCCAAGGCCTACCAAGCAAAGTATGAAGTGGTTTTGAATCAATGATATAAAACTTGGCTTTCACCACATCTCAAAGGTAACACTATGCCTCTTGTCTTGTTCATTGAATCCTCTTAACATCATCCGATCTCCTCGAGTGTGGAGATGATGATCCTCAACAAGGGTCTTTAGACTCATAATGTTCACCGATGCACTGGATCAATGAGAACTCAAGTTTGAATCCCCATGTCATAATATGTGAGGGACGGTTGTTCCATGTCCCTGAAGTAGGTCTTCATCTGTGAAAGTGATTCCCTGAGCTTCTCTAGAATAATGTGCCTCCTCACCAATAGCGGTCAGCTGAGCTAAGCATGTTTCAGGATCAAGGAGAGCTTTGGTTAATGATTCTCTCATCTCTTTGGATAAGACAAGGGTATCATATATACTTAGCTTAGATGGCAACTTTCTTAAATGAGAAAGAACATTGTAGTCCACCTTGGGTTGATCCTCCACAAGCATATCCAAGGGTGGAGCATCCTGTGGAGGGGCTTCTCGATATTTTGAACTAATGACTTGTTTCCCTCTATCTTGAGGTGCTATCCTAAGAGGTAGAACCTTGCCACTATAGAGATTAACTTCGGTGATCTCTTGTGGCAGAGTAATGGAAGATTTTAACTGCACGTCAGGATCACCTATAGCTTCTCCTATGGGACCCTCAGAATTGGATGATTCCAAGTCTATCTCAAGAGGCGAACCCGTAGTATTCAGTGTAGAAAAAACTCATCAAAAAAGAGGAAGATCAAAATTGTTATAGTTGTTGTTTATACTCGAAGAGTTATCATTAAGAATAGATTCAGACAACCCATCAGAAGTGACATAGATGTAATTTAAACTAGCTTTATTCTTCAATTTCTTGGATTTGATAGGAGGTACATAGTAGAAATAAAGTAAAGTAAGAGGGATGAGAGATTTGAAGCCCTCATCCGCCAATACAAGATGTCTACTAGAAGAAGAAGAGCTAAGATTGTGGAGAGTCAATGATGTAGTAGTTATAATGATGGAGGTCGGACTTGACTTCTACTGACTATCCCGGCTAGCACATGCTTCTGCTGTTAAGCTCCCCCTTTCTCAGAGTTGGCTCTGCCAACTTGCAAACCTTCCTTGTTGTTGGAGGTTTGAGCTAACTCAGGCACCTGCAAGGAAAGTCTCTTGATTTTCGAGATAATTTTCTTAGAGGTTTTGGATAAAGAGATGTCCCAACCTTCTTTAGTTTTGGAAGGTTCACAAGTATCCCAAAGGATTACCCTAATGGAACTGGATGGTTGTTCCACAAGGTATTCCTTCAGGATAACTATAGCACCTATCTTGAAGTTGTGTTGAAGCCAGTCCTTAAATGTGAAGCAATTTTCCAAAACATGACCAAGCATATGGTGGTAAGGGCAAAAGTTTGGATCATGGCTTTTTCCCACTTCCTCCGATCTCCTAGGTTTGGGTAGCTGAAAATTAAGCTTTTCTAAGAGATTCTAAAAGATCTTCCTGATTACCTCCCTATTAAATGAATAAGGCTTGTTAAGTTTATCCAAAAGAGTAGGTGGACCATAGCTACCTATCGGCGGATATGTGTACCGCTGCTACTAATGATGTGGTTGAGGAGGAGGTAGTGCAAGCCATGGAGGCTGTTGTGGTGGCAGTGGGTCGCCTCTGGTGGTGGAGGAGGAAGTGACTGGGAGCACGAGGTCTCTCAAAGCTGCCCCACTGCTTCCTTGTCTACTATCATCCCCGCCAGTTTCTTCTCATATACCTTCTTTTGGCTTTAGGTTTGAGAAGAAATTATTTGGCTTCTCCTTGCAAGCTAGTTGCCTTGTTGATTAATTTCTCAAAATTTTTGATGGTTAAACCTTTGAGCATGAAGGAAATCGGGCCATGGATATTCTTAAGTAGAATCTCGATGGCATGTTGTTCAGACAACTATGGTTTGCATTTCATACTCAAATTATGCCATCTGAGAATGTAATCAATGAGGGACTCACCATGATTTTTTTGAGCCACAACGAGATCGCCAACAATGACCCTTTGCTGAGCTCCAGCAAACCTCTTAATAAAGAGTGCTCCAACTTAGAAAAATTCTTTATTGAACTATTGAGAAGTTCAGCATACCAATTAAAAGCTATCACTATTAAGCTACTAACGAAGAGATGGAAGAGTAATGCATCACTACCACTAGCGTTGCAACAACTAGCTCTGAAATGTGCAATATGCTGCATCGGGTTCCCACTGTCATCAAAACTCTTGAAAGAAGGTGGCATGAAACCCTTAGGATATTAGATTGTATTAAATTTCTTTGGGTACAGTCTACCCTTTCGAACTGATGATCTTTCTCAGGATTGAGCCAATGCTTCTTTCACTTGTTGCTTAACTATGGACTTGACATCTTTTTCTTGTATGGAGGTACTGTCCACTACCTTCTTATACATGCTGGTGCTACCCTACTCTGTTGGAGGTAAGGTTTTGGCTGGGTCCAAGACATGCACCAACTCTGGCTGACTGGTCTCAGCTATGGTAGGATGAACTGTTGGGGCATGATTCTGCAATGCTAAGATAGCTACTAACAAATCTTCAAGTCTCTTCTCCATTCTATCTATTTTATCATCCTTCTAATTTATTTATGCTAGGAGGTGTTGGGTCGAGTATGTTATATCTTCCTGCTCGGCCTCTTCACCTTCCATAGTCTGCTGCTCCCTAAAGAAGGGTCCCCTGGTATCTACCATGCAAATCCCTGATGAGTCTCCCAATAAATCATCTTCATTGGGATCGAAGCTTATCTTTTCTTCATCAAACTAATCATATACTAAGATCTCTTTCTTCTCCATGAAATAATGAGCTACTATATCATCTAGAGAATGATCCTGGCACAAATGACTTTATCGTGATGGGATCATCTCATAAGAGGGACACCGGAGCTCTCGCTCGGAGAGAGTTAACCTAGAGGGCTATTGGAAGAAATACACTCATCACTAACTCTGTATGGGGTGACACTCCTAGGAGGATCTATCATCATGCGTGCAACTGGGCTGTCATCTTCTCCCTCTGCATCTACAATCTCCATCATATGTTGTACTAGTGGTGGTGGTGATGGGATGACCATGATACTTCATGGTCGCCATTCCTTCCGCACTACAAGGGTTGAAGGTGGAGAGAGCTCACCTGCCATAGTAGGCGGTGTGTGGATGAATGGGATCTCGTCATGATCACCAACGGTCCTCTTCCCGATGTGGCCTTCATGGCCTTTGGAAAATTGGAGATGTTGGAAACATGGATGAGATAATGGACGGGTAGAGGTGGTGACACCATTGACTCTTCAAAATAGAGCTACCTCCCGTGATGGGTAGCGAGTAGAATATCATCGATGATGCGGTAGCCGAATGAAAATCACAGTGAGGCCACCGATGGTTGAACCGACTAATCAACAAGGGCCTCTTGGCCCTCTCCTATCAAATATGCTTCCCCACACTGCGGGGGATAACGGATCTCAAGTCAAATTGAGCCTCAGACTCAGATCGTCAGTAGGCTCCACCAACCTAGCATAAAACTGAATGGAGGCTGGCATATGACCTCCTACTCTAACTGGCTGGTGGCTGAAACTGAACCACTGGTGGAGGTGAAGTAGAAATCCTCCTAGCATCCTCTCTGTTAGACCTAAAGAGAGGATGAAACAGGTTCACTATAACCAATGGGGAAACCATCATGGGTAGATCCTCTATAACTAACCAGGTAGCTGCCTCCTTCTCCCTAGCAATGTGTGTATGGTACCGCTTTATCATGTGATTCTTATTTCTCCTTTGGGTCTTGGTAGGAGGAGTAAGAGACCCAACCTCAAAAGCATGGGAGACAATCCTGGGATCATGGGAGCCTTCCCCTTGAGGGTGAGTGGGTGCTAAACCCAAAGACGGGAACCACGGGGCGCATAAGCACATGTGATGTATACCGACACTGGAACGCCACCTTCCTCTTTAGCAGGGAATCTTATAATCGACAAAGATGTCAACTGAATGACCTTGCCGCCACTATGCTCCTACTAATAAATAGGGAGTGCCCTCACAAGTAATTCAGGCCCCCTAAAAATCTCTAACAATGTGGATGAGGTGGGCATAGTCAGAGCATGGGAGGTTAGCCTGATCCAGGGCAAGATCCATCCCATGAGGAAAGGTAAACACATATCTGCGCCAATCATATCAACTAAATTGAAAAACGTAATCAAACTGCATGAATGAGTCTGCAAATGTTAAAAATAAACTTAAAGTAGATTCCAGTTGATTTTAAATTTTGAATTTTGAATTTGAATTTGATCTCATACTCAATATCTCAAAAGTGTTAAGTTAGGCTCAAATGGATTTGGAAGACATTTTTAGATTTCATTGGAAAGAAGAAATTTTTTAATACAGAATCCACTTTCAAAAAATTTGGGTATGTTAAAAAATGGGTTCAAATATTTTTGGAGAGATGCTTCCATAGGTTCAAATTTGAATTTTGAATTTCATTTTGAATTTTTGACTTTTGGAAGTTACTCATTTAGCAAATGTGGGTATGCTAAATGAGATGTTTTAAAATAATTTCTTCTTTTTCTTTATTTGCTTAGTTTTGTGAATCATTTGTGATTTGAAAATGGAATTCTCATTTAGTAAATTTAGGCATGCTAAATGAGGAATCCAAGTTTGTTTTGTTTTGTTTTGAAAATCAGATTATTAGCAAATTTTTGTATGCTAAGGAGATCCTAATGTGTTTCTTTTGTTTTGGATTTTGTTTTTTTTTAATGTAAACTTCATTTTAGATAATGTGGTATGCTAAAATGAAATCCCAAAAGTGTTTTTGAAAATTTTGTGAAATGGAGATTTGACTTAACAAATTTGAGTATGCTAAATGAAATTCCTAAATATGTTTCAAATTTTTGTTTTAAATTTTGTTTTGAAAAATGGAGATTTCACTTTAGCAAATGTGGTATGTCAAAATGAACTTCCAATGTGTCCTTGTGTCTTGCATTTTGTTTTGAAAAGTAGGATCCTTAGCAAATTTGGGTATGCTAAGGAAAACCTAATGTGTTTCTTTTTGTTTTAGATTTTGTTTTGAAAATGAAGACTTCACTTTAGCAAAATGTGATATGCTAAAATAAAGTTCCAAAAGTGTTTTTAAAATTTTGTTTTGAAAAATAGAGACTTCACTTTAGCAAATGTGGTATGCCAAAATGAAGTTCCAATGTGTTTTGAAAATTTTGTTGTGTTTTGTTGATTTTGAAAAGAAAGATTTCCATTTACCAAATTTGGGTATGTAAGACGGAAATCAATTATGTTTCATTTTTCAAAGATCTATTTTCATGTATGATTATTACTTTTTGAAAGAGGAAATCTCAACTTAACCATATGTGGAATATGTTAAGTAGCATTTCAAAATAATGTCATTTTATTTGGAAATGAAATCTTCATTTAATAAATTTGGGTATATTGAATGGAGATGTTCATATATGCTTTTGAGAATTTATTTTTGATTTTGATTGAATATGAACCTCCATTCAATATTTGTGGGCATACTGAATGGAGAGGTTTCATAAGTGCTTTTTGAAAATTTGAAAATTCTAACTTAACACATGTGGAATATGTTGAGTGGAATTTCAAAGTTGTGATTAGGCTTGAAGATGCAACATCCATTCAACATATTTGGATATGTTGAATGGAAAATATCTTCAAATTTTTTGTGCTTTTGAAAGTTTAGGAATGTTGGAATTTTAGTATTTTTGGAAGTGAAGTCTTCATCAAAATGAATTGAGTGAAGAAGTTCATTTGTGCTTTTGGAAATTTATAATTGTTGATTTTATTTTGAAATGTTTCTACAAATAAGAATTATGAAAATTGTTATATGTAGTGTAAATAATTTATTAAGTGCATTTTGAAAAAGTGCTTTTGAAAAGCAAGACTTTCATGAAGGATTTATTTTGACTTCATATTTTAGAATGAACCTTTCCTTACCATAAAAATGATAAGCAGGAAGTCTTTAATTATTTTCTTTTTATCAATTTTTTATTTCCACCCATTGGGGAACCCAACGGGAGTTTTAAGACCAACACGAGGTGAGGTCCTAAAACCTAAAGATGTTGGCTAGCTTAACTTAAGGATGAAAGAAGCTAAGTGTCGATGGAAAGAAAGATAGTTTTGGATTCATACAAAAGTACAAACCCAATATCGATACTTGGAGACAACGATCATTTACCAAAGATGGAGAGAGAAACATTCCCCAGCGAAGTTGCTAGAAAAATATATATGTGAATATATATATATATATATATACGCCTTCATCTATCTTTCCTTTTTAGAAAAAGAGAGAAAAAAATGAAAACAGAAACATATATAACATCTCTTTTGTTGGGATGCTACGCAGATCCACATATGTTCTTATTAGGGTGATCGGGTATGGCATTGAGAAAAGGTGTACTATCTCGAGAGATAGAAATAACCACCCTATAATGGACCTAATCACCTCAATAAGGACTCCTAAGGACTATGGGTCTTCTGAATGTACCAGAGATTCTTTCCCCTTTATGAAAAGTAAAGTAGGTGTATTTTAAATCAGTTCATAAGTTCCATGAGGGTCAAGCCCCATATTACATCCCAGGAAGAATTATTCATTAGGATTACTCTCGATTAAGGTAAATGATCGTTGTCTCCAAAGATTTTGAAAGGGTAGGACTATCAATCGATTGGTCTATTTTTAGAAAGTTATGTGGGATCGATCAGAGGAGTGAGTTCTTATTGAAGCCAAATGAAAATAGGTAGAGGATGCTTAAGATACTAGGAAGCCTAGTAAGCATCCCAAACTACCCTATGGCTGGGCTTTACATTTTTGAAATTGAGTTACTTTATTTGAGTTGAATTTTTATTAGAAATATAGATAATAGAAGATTATGGAGATTCCTAAGAGGTGAGAATTTATGCTTAGGGCCCACAAAGGGGAGATACAATCTCAGAACCTAAATCTAGGGAGCTTTGGTGAGGGCCAAAAGAATGACCTAAATCTAAGGCAAAAATGGGTATTTTATTTACCTCCACATGAGAGGATAAATTACTCAACTGTTGGACTTACAACTACCTGGGGGTTCCCGCCAACTAACTCCTCCTATAGTTTTAAATACATATGTAGGCAAGTCTTATGTTTATGCAAGATAGCAAGATTGTTTCTTTATTTAGAAAGAAATTAAGTCCTTAAACTCACCCCCTAAGAGACTAGATCATTTAAGGGCATGACAAATGACCTAAATCTAATGCAAAATTTGTTACATTTTTATTTTCATTTTTGGACAATCACTTAACTCAGGCTATAGGATTTTTATGCCTAATATATGAGAAATCAGATTATGGGCCAAAATTAGCAAGATAAGGAGGTGTGTTTCCCCCATGGCTCTCACAGGTCCAACCAAGTTCTCTGGCAAAGGTGGAATCCCTCCAATCAAGAGTAAAATAATATGTCTTTATACATTATGTTAGAAAAGTAATGCTCATCCAGCTAAGGGGTTACTAATTCTTTTATCTTGATTTTAGCTTAAGCTTTAAGTGAGGTTATGAGTTATTAACTTTTAGTTTTAAGTTGATTAATTTGGTAAAATATTTATTTTTTTCTTAAGAGCATCATGCAAGGAAGAAACTAGAAAAAGGATATCATCTTAATGCACAAGCTAAATAAAATATCTAACATTTTATAAAGCTAGCACAAAAGAATAAGAGGCCAAGTGTGGTCGCGCACCACCGCACAAACCTAAAAAACAAATTGGGTAGCCGAGCTCTACCCTTATACAACATGAATTACAAATGAATTAATTTACAATCAAGTAAGAAAATTCATGTTATGGGGGTCTTCATTTCTTCTTTTCTTCTTTCTTCTTTTCTTCTTTCTTCTTTTGGTTCCTTCTTTCTTCTTTTAGGTTTTTCTTTTGGATGATTAGAAGGTGGTTGCTCCAAAGGCTTCACATGGTACATAATATATAGTCTTATATCAAATGCTCATCCTAATCCCCCATAACAATCATTCTAATATCCAAATTGCAAAAATTACATGAAAAAGGAAAAGTAAATCTAACGAACACCTGCAAAATAGAGATTAGATAAACAAATCATACAAATCCCAAGCATGTATATTGGAAATAGCACCCCACACATGGGTAACCAAGACCACCTGGCCTATAGGATTATGCATAGTGGTATAAGAACATGCACAGGAAAAGTAGTTATATTTTTATTACAGCACCCCTTAAGCACAATCTCTCGTAGAAAATAATGATTAGACTAAATCATCCTGCCATTCATTTTGCATACATTCACCCTAACATCCAGACTAAAACATATACCATAAAATAAAAGCAAACATAAAACCATGTACCGCCCTAACCTAAAGCTAGAAATGGTGACTTAGTCTAATGTGTGTGCTTTAGAAGGCTTGTGTGGTATGCTTAGCTATGGCTTTAATGTTTGGATTTTCTAAGTGTGAAGATGTTAAACATAGATGGTTGGTTTCATTTAAGTGTTTAGTTAACTTGGGTTGATTTTATTTGATGCTTTGTTTAGGCTTGAATGAATCCTACAATTAATTACTAAGTGTTGTAAAGAGAGGAAAAAGAGAAGAGAACTTCTCTTTCCTTCCCTACCTTAAGTAATTTCTAAAGTAGATTCATATTTAGTTTTATTTAGTGAATGTCTTATTATGTGTTTTAATTAATCCTAAGTTTAGAACAACTCTAAACA
The DNA here is from genome assembly GCA_021442155.1 of Cymbidium sinense. Taxonomy (NCBI): domain Eukaryota; kingdom Viridiplantae; phylum Streptophyta; class Magnoliopsida; order Asparagales; family Orchidaceae; genus Cymbidium; species Cymbidium sinense. The sequence goes on from CM038220.1 coordinate 102,963,486, forward strand.
AACCTATTCAAAGATAAAGGCATTTTAAGATTAAGTAAAGTGAAATAACATCACAAAACACACACCACTTTATTTCTTTTCCAACATATATAACATGCATATGGATGAATCCTAAGCATATCTATACATGCAAATGAGAATGTTTAGTACACATTAATGATGAATGCTAAGTAATATCACTTAAGAAAATTTAGATACTTTATGATGCATGATTCTCATTAAGTAGAAAAAGGTTATTCTTTTATCCTTTATTCATATGCACATGTGTATGTATGAAAGGCATAAGTGAGATCATCATTGTTAGCACCAGTGTAAGGTACAAGACCTACTTAGGCTACTTAAAGCCTTGCAACCCGGGTTGTCCAGACTAATATACCACTTTCCTTAAATACATATGCATGTACAAAAGAAGTAAATGGAAAAAGAAAGATGCAAAGTTTATGTTTATTTGATTTTGTTTTATTTATGCAACTTACATGTGTAAATATAAGGATCCTTCTTAAGTTATAACATTGAAGAGGATAAGAGTAGATTTAAACAAGTGTTATGTTCTTTTAAGAGAACTATACACCTTTGCAAATCTTATTCAAATTCATGTTAAGAGGAAAGAAAGGAAGCAAACATAAGACACATTTTTATATTCACAAACAAGCTTATAAATAAAGTATAAGTAGCATACATTTTAGTTTTGATATTTGATTTATAGGTTTTAAAAATAATTTTGAATTTAATAGTGATAATAGTCATTCATATTTTTACTTTAGGCAAAATATGCAATTTGACATAAAGAAAATTTTCATTTTAATTTTGATTTTTAAAAGATATGGATGCATGAATTTCATATGGCATGCACATTTAACATGCTAGGAAAGAAATAAAGTGATGAAAGCAATGTAAATTCATTCACCCTAATTAATTCCTAAAGATAATCTTATGAAATAAGAAAGTTCAAAGTGAATCAAAGTTTGTTTAATGTGATTTTTATTTTGAATTTGCTTTATGTTTGATTTAGGAAATGTGAAAAAATGTTTGCTGGTCCTAGCCCATTTCTCCCATATGTCGGTTGATTTAGTTTATTCTTAGGAGCATTAGGTGATTTTTATATTTTATTTAAATTAAGGTGTGAATTAAGTGTGTTAATTACCCCTTACTTACCACTTAACCAAGTAATTATGAGCTGATGGATATAAAAATAGGAATTTAAATCAACAATGCACTTAGGAAGAAAAGGGCCTAATGCAATTAGCTCATCATTAATGATTAACTAAATTAAGTGATTTCATTTAAGTACTTTCATAATCCCTCTCACCCATGTGAGATAGATTTTGATTTCCTTAATTTACTTAGGTTATTAAACACCTAAGCATCTACCCAAGATGGATTAGTTAGGTTCTAGAAGGTTTTAGAATTTTATCAAATTAATTATGTAGGTAATTAGTGAATTAATCCTTAATTAAGTTTGGATTAAGGAAGAAAGAGGGAGTTTAAAGAATAGCTTAAGGAAAATATCCCAAAATTATTCCTTAAACCATCTATTCACTTAAACAAACCTTAATTAACTCAATCAAGATATTAAACCACTGATTACACACTTAATTAGGCTTAATTATATTAGGAGAATAATTAGGAATGAATCCAACAATTATCCTAATTAAACCATTAATAAATCCTAAGAAAATTAGAGAGGCAAACGTCATCCCACAAAATACACATGAGAAGTTTGAGATTCATTAATGAAATAATCAGAGAGTAATTAGCCTAATTATATTTCCACTAAAACCTAAATTTAGAGAATAACACTATTCAAAGTCCATCAAAATCAATTTTATAATATTCTACATTCAATTATTTTTTATATGCTATTTATTTCATATTTTTTTGATTTCTCTACACTTAGATATGAATATTTGAAGTTTCCTTAATTAATTGAATAATTAATCCTCTGATTATAAAGCTAATCCCATCGACTCCATTGGAGGCGTCTTTCTCATTGGTGCGATGGAGACTATTTAACTTATCACATCGTAGTGTCACGTAGCGTACGCTGCTTTCTCCTGTCATCAATCAAGATCGGACGGTTGAGATTAAATCTACGGTTAGGGGAAAATCGAGAAAATGGAAATTCTCACTCACTTTAGGAAGCTTGGGATGACTAGCAATGGCTTGCTTTGAGTTCCTATACTTCAATCGAATAGGGAAGAATGAAATTCAAGTGAAATTAGGGGGAGAATATCTCTCCCTAGAGCAATCAGACGGTCGAGCTTGCTTGTGCCCTTTTGATCCAATTAAGCTCCTTGAGTGGATTTGTTAGGCCGTTTGAGGTTTCATTGCATTCGATTTGGTTAGAGGGAGGTAATGGAAGAGATCCATGTGCATGAAATGGGTGGAGGAATCATTCCCATGTGCCCATGTTCAAGCAAGTGGTCAGTTTTAGCCTTAGACTAGGTTGGGCTGACCCAAACCCAATGGGTTAGGTGCACCACACTCATTAGTGTCCACTTGGTCCACTAAGAGGGTGTCTAGTGGTTATAAAGAGGATTTGACTAAATTTCAAGTGAATTTGGCCAAAATGTACCCTATGGCCTAGGGGTAAAATGGCCATTTGGCTTGGGTTTCAATTTGAATATGTTTGGTATGATTGAAAGATTGGTTTGGCCAAGTTTCATTGAATTTGTAGTTGGTTTGATATGATTTGGCTCATGTTGACCCATTTAGGTCAAAATAAGCAACTTGGTCCAATTGGTCAAATTTGGTCAAACCAAGGGTTGGGTCAAGTTCATATGACCATTTGAAATATTTTGGAAACTTTGGTTTGGTTTTTAGTATGGTTCATTTGATTTCATTTAGGTCAAATGGGTCAAGTTGACCAATTTGACCCATTTGACCTATTTGGGATAGGTCATAGGTTGGTTTAGGTCTAGTTGGTCATTTGACATTGATTGGCATCTTTGTTTCCAATCAATTTTACTTTAATTTGATTTTGGCTCAAAGTGACCTTTTAGGTCAAGTTGGGTTCATGGTCAATTGGGCTAAGTTAGGTCTAGTTAGCCAATTGAGGCTTTGGTCAAGTTTAACAATCATTTTAGAATTAATTTGACCCATTTGTTTCAATCAATTTGGCTTAGATCAAGTTTTGACACATTTTGACTTTTTATGTCAAGTTGGGTCAACTTGGGTCAAGTGGCCAATTGGGCTAGGTTAGGCTTAAATGTTGACTTGGTCAAGTTCAAACATTGATCATAAATGAACTTATATCAATGGTTTCAATTAATTTGGCCTATGGTGGAATTTGGCTATGTTGGGTTTCATTTTGGGTCAACACTTAGGTTAGACTTGGTTTGCCTTAATTTGGGTGATTGATCATCTCATGATGATTATTGATCATGATGAGAGGCTTAGATGGGCCTATTTCAATCTAGTTTGGTTAGGATTAGAATTTGGCTCATAAGGGGTACTTTAGGTCACTTTGGATCAAGTGAGCCTAAGTGGGTCAAATGGCTTGGTCAAAGCTTGATTTGAGATTGAACTTATATGGACTTATGATTGAAATATAAATCCATTTAGAGATTTGAAGTCAAATGGGTTTTGATTCATTTGACAATTTCAAGTTCAAAGGGTGAACATGAGTTTGACTTGGGTTTGATTTTTGAATTTAGTTTTGGTTTGGTGATCGAAGTTTGTATTTATATTTGGATTCATAATTATAGGATTGATTGAATCATGAAGAAATATCAAGGGTTTGGCTTGATTTGAATTGGATTTGGCTAAGTCCAAAACTTTGACTTGAAAGGCTTAGGTTGAATTTTGATTAAAATTGAGCTTGATTTTTGGATTTGGTTTTTTGTATTTTAATTTATATTTCATTTATATATGTGAATATAAATGAGAATATAAATGGGTTGTAAGAAAATTTCTTGAATTTGAAGTGATTTGAATTGATTTGAGCTAAGTCTATGAGGGGGGTTCAAAGGGACTTAGAAAAATATTTGGATTTGATTTTTGGGTATAGTTTGATTTATTTGAATTTATATTTCATTTATATATTTGAATATAAATGAGTTTTGATAAAATTTCATGAGTTTGAATTGATCTTGGCTAAGCCCATAAGAGGGAAGTCAAAGTGACTTAGGAAAGATTTTTGGAATTTGATTTGGATTTCAATCATGGATTTCAATCATTTGGAATTGATTCATGATTTGATAAAATATATTGAATTGATTTGAGATTTGATTTAGAATTGGTTTTATATGAGTTTGGAGTTTGACTTGAAAGAAGGAAGTGAGGATTTGGTTCAAGCTATAGGGTAGGAAAATTTTCCTAACACCCTGTTGACCTCATTTTTAGAATGAGCTCTCAACACCTCCATCTTAGGCTTAGGACTTCTCTTAGAATTTAAGAGTTCCTTTGTCTTAAGACACATCTAGTGATTAGTTGGATACTATCACCAAACCTTAGAAGACTTAGAAGAGTTAGCCATAGGAATAGGTTATGTCTTTGGGGTGTTAGGAAAATTTCCTACCCTTTAGCTTAAACCTTTCCTCACGTTCCTTCTTTCAAGTCAAACTCTAAATCAAATCTATTTGATTTTGCAAACTCAAATCAATTCCATGATTGAGATCCAAGATTGAAATCCATGATTGAAATCCATGATCAAATTCCATCAAAAATTCCTAAGTTAAAATTTTATAAGTTCTTAACCCTTTCTTAAGGATTTAGCTAAAATCATGATCTAAATCTACTCAAATCTTTGAGATTTTCTAATGATCTGTTTATATTCTCATTTATATTCATATATATAAATGAAATATAAATTCAAACCAATCAAATCAAACTCAAAATTCCAAATCAATTCATGAAATTTTCTTAAATTCCTTTAATTTTCCATTAAATGACTTAGCCAAAATCAACTCTAAACTTTGATCAAATCAATTCAAACTCATGAGATTTTCTCAAAATCAATTTATATTATCATTTATGTTCTCATATATAAATGAAATATAAATATAACTCAATCAAATAAAACCCTAAAATTATTTTAAAATTAAATTTCAAATCAAAAATGCTTAAAATTCCCTTAAATCCCTTAATTTTTCATTAATGTATTTAACCTAAACTTTGATCAACCCACTTCGAACTCATGGGATTTTCTCAAAATCAATTTATATTATCATTTATGTTCTCATATATAAATTAAATATAAATATAAATCAATCAAATCCAATTCAAAAATTAAATTTCAGATTAAAACTTTCCTTAAATCCTTTAAATTCTCTTCAATGGATTTAACCCAAATCATGAACAAACTCTTTCAAATTCTTAAAATTTTCTCATGATCAATTTATATTCTTATTTATATTCACATATATAAATGAAATAAAAATTCAAACAATCAAAACCAACTCCAAATATCAAATGCAAATCAAATCAAAATCAAATCTAAGCCTTTCAAGCCAAAATCTTGAACTTAGCCAAATCACTTTCAAATAAAGCCAAACTCTTGATTTTCTCTCATGGTTTAATCAATCCTACAATCATGAGCTCATATATAAATCCAAACCTCAATCCTTCAATCAAAACCCAAATCAAAATTCAAACCCAAAACCCCTTCATATTCTTCCTTTGAATATGAAATTTTCAAATTGATCAAAATCTTTTTTGACTTCAAACCACTTGTAAATGGATTTATATTTCAATCATAAGTCCATATACAAGATCAATCAACTTCAAATCAAGCTTTGACCAAGCCATTTGATCCACTTAGGCTCACTTGGCCCAAAGTAACCTAAAGTACCCTTATGAGCCAACTTTTGATCCCACCAAATTGGATTGAACCAAACTCATACTTGCCTCCCATCATGATCAACAATCATCATGGAATGATCAATCAATCAAATTGGGTCAAACCAAGTCAAACCTAAGGGTTGACCAAGTCAACACTTAACCTAAAATGAAACCTAACATAACCAAAATCTATCATAAGCCAAATTGATTGAAACCATTTATCTAAGTTCACTTATGACCTATGTTTCAACTTGACTAAGCCAACATTTGAGCCTAACCTAACCCAATTGGACCACTTGACCCAAGTTAACCCATTTTGATCTAAAGGACCAAAATGTGTCAAAATTTGATCTAAGCCAAATTGATTGGAACCAATGGGTCAAGTTCATCCCAAATCACTTGTGAAACTTGACCAAAGCCTCAATTGGCCAACCAACCTAGCCCAATTGACCTTAGACCCAACATGACTAAAGGGTCATGTTAAGCCAAAAAATTGAACTTAACCCAAATTGATTGAAAACAAAGATATCAATCCACTCCATATGACTAACCAAACATAAACCTACCTTTGACCTAACCCAAATAGGTCAAATGAGTCAAATGGGTCAAGTTGACTCATTTGACCTAAATGAGTCATATGAGCCAAAACTAAATCTAATCCAAATTGAACCAAACCAAAGGCACCAAAATATTTCAAATGGTCATATGAACATGACCAAACCTTTGGTTTGACCAAGTCAACTTGACCCAGTTGACTGACCTATATGGGTCAACATGAGCCAAACCCTATCAAATGGATTTCAAATCCATTGAAACTTGGTCAAACATATTTTCTCAAAATACCAAACATACCCAAATTAAAAAAATAGCAAAATGAACATTTTACCCCTAGGCCATAGAACAAATTTTGGCCTAGCCCAAAGATATTTTGGTCATACACTCATCACAATCACTTGAGGCTTTCCTAAAAGCTCAATGAGACTTAGTGATTAGTGGTGCACCCAACCCAATTAGTTTGGGTCAACCCATTTGGCCCATGGACCAAACCCGACCCCATAACATGAAATTCAAATTTCAAACTCCCCCCAAAGCTCAATTAGATGCACATGGGAGTTTGCATTCCACTCCTCTGGCCAAATCGATCATGTGCATTTCTCTAACAACCCATCTCATAAAGTCAATTGGATCAAAATGGCAAACTCATTGATGGTCGTCTGATTGTCATAGGGGGAGATAAACTCCCCCTAATCCACAAAAAATTCATTGGATTCATACTCGATTGGAACCTAGGAAGCTTTAGCAACCACCTTAGAGCTTTCCTAAGGTCCCTAGAGAAGATTTAGATTTCCCATTCTTTGATTTTGCACAGTGCAAAATAAGGGAGGTCCATTGAATTCTCAACTTCTTCTACACTCAGTCTCATTTCAATTCCTCTTGCACACTTGATATGAGCTAAGGAGCTTCCCAAGCCTCAGAGTTCAGAGGTGGGAGAGATTCAATCAAAGCCTTAAAGGGAGTGAAGAGGAGTTGGTCCACCCATTCATCCACTCAACCTCAAGAGCTAGGAACTTCAACAGGGCTTCGTCTCCACTAGACAATGCTACCTCATCGATCCCGAGCACTGGTGATCACCTCCGATGAGGTTAGTAATTTTTCAATAACTTAGGCTAAAAGGTGTTGGTCCTATGTGAAAGAAATTTTTTTTTCATGTGAAATCCATTGGATTGGCCACTCTGGTCTTTAGATGGTGCGGGTTGAGTCTTGAATGACTCTATGCAAGATCAGGCTCGGATCTCCCCTTGGATCGTGAATGGTTCACATTCATCCTCAGGGAGGAACTCAGCCCATCTCAGCCATCCATCTGCATGTTTTAGATGGACTAAGATTATATTATATACATTACTATTTAAAACCTGGTGTATCCTCGGTATTGATCTTTGATGATAAAAGCATGTGCACTACCGCCATCCCCCTAATTTGACAACTTAAGTAAGGAGTTCACGCGTGTTCCGTGTACGCCATGTGTCTTGGTGAGTGGTATTAGCCATAGATTAGTTAGGGATTATTTATAATTCTTAATTAATTCAAATAGCTTCAAAAAATCATAACTCTTCATAAATAAATTAGAAAAATAAAAAGAAAATGCCTTGGATAGATAATTTCATCTAGAATATTTAAAAAAATGTTTTTAATGTATTTTCAGTTTCCCTTTTCTGTGAATTTAGATTTTGTTCAGAATATTAATTAATTAATTATTCCCTAATTAAGTCACCAATTGATTAAATTTCTAGGATTCATTTTAAGGGATGACCTCTGTCTCCCCTAATTTTCTTGAGATTTATTGAGGCCTTAATTGGAGAAATTGCTAGCTCATTCCCTAATTACCCCCTTCATGTAACTAAGGGTAATTAAGGCATGCTTAGTGTATTTACCCTATGATTAAGCCTAATTAAGGTCAGATCAATGAGTAGAGATTTTATGAAATGATTTTGGGGTATTTCCCCTAAGCTATTCCCTAAAACCCCTTTTCTTTTCTTAATCCCCTCTTAATTAAGGGTTAATTCATTAATTATCCCATTAAATAATTTTCAAAAATTCTAAAAAGTTTTAGAACTTAATTAATCTACCTTGGGTAGATTCTTAGGTGTTTAATAGCCTAAGTTCAATTAAGGAAATTAAAACCCCTTTCATAAGTGTGAAGGGGTGTTTTAAAAGTACTTAAGCTAAAACCCCATAGCTTAATTAACTTTTAATTGTGAGCTAAATTGCATTAGGCATTTCCATTACTAGGTACATTACAAATTTAAATATCTTGTGGGTTTTATGTCATCTCATTGGCTCATAATTACTTAGTTCATTTTTCTAAGGTGTTGTAGGTAATGGTTAATTAAGCCACTTGATGCATACCTTAACCTAATCAGCACTTAAAAATAGATTTGATTATCTAAAAATTAAACAAAAATACAAGACATATGTGGGAATGAGTTAGGAATACAAACTCATCTTACCTTTTCAAAATTAAATCAAACTTCAAACTAAAAAAAATTATTTTGAAATTCACTTTGATTTATTCCAAGTTTTCTTATTCTTTAAGAATGTCTTTAGTATTTAAGTAAATTAAGTTTGTTTACAAGCTTTCATTGCTTTATATCTTTTCCAACATGTTAAATTGTATGCCATGTGATTCATGCATCCAAAATCTCATGTTTTCAAAGTTTTAAAATGAAATTACTTACTTTATGTCAAATGTGCATGTGTTGGCTAAAGTAAAATATGAGTGGTTATTATCACTATTAAATCCAAAGTATTTTCAAAACTTATAAATGAAACATCAAATCTAAAAGTGTGTTATTCATATCTTAATTATTAGCTTGCATGTGATGAATTATAAAGTCATGTTTAGTGTAGCCTTTCCTTCCTTTCTTATGTTAGCATAGTTTTGAATAGGGGTGGGTAAGATGTAGGGTTCATTTGAAAACAACCCAACATTTACATAACTCTAAACCCTATTCATCTATATGCTCTCATTTAAGAAGGATTTCCTATGCTTGCATGAATAAATTGCATAAACAAAAATGAAACTATTAAATAACTTTTTCCATATTCTTTTTCATTTCATTTCTTTTATATGCATGTTAGTATTTAAGGAAAGTGGTATATTAGTCCGGACAACCCCGAGGTTACGAGATTTTAAGTAGCCCTAAGTAGGTCTTATACCTTACACCTCTGGTTAACAATGGCGCCGTAATAACTTATGCCTTTCTTACTTTCATGCATGTATGTGAAATTTTGGATAAGAAAAACCTTTTCTACTTAAGAAAAATCATGCATCTAAATCTTCTCAATTTTCTTAAATTGATTACTTAGCATGCATCATAAATTGTATTAACTATTCTTATTTGCATGTATAGATATGCTTAGGGCCCATCCATATGCATGTTATATATGTTGGGAAAGAATTGAAGTAATGTGTTATGTGAATTTTGATTCATTTTATGATATCATATTTTGTTTTATGATGGATGTTTTAGACTAGATGTTTGGGTGTATGTTCATAGAATGAATAGTATGGCGTGCTTAGTCTAACTCTTCTTTTCTGCAGCAGATTGTACTAAAGGGACGCTATCATAAATAAAAATATAAATGCTTCTTACTTGTAGGTGCTTATACCTCTTAGCATAATCCATAAGCTAGGTGGACTTAGTCACTCATGTGTGGGGTGATAAGTCAAATATACATGCTTGGGACTTATGTGGTGTGATTTAACTAACCCTTATTGCAGGTGTTAGATAGTTTCCCTTTTCCTTTTCATGTAAAAGTTTGTATATTTAGAATGTTGGAATGATTTGTTATGGGGGATTAGGATGAACATTGGTCATAAGATCCCATCTTATGCACCATGTGAAGCCTTAGAGCATCTACCATCAACCATCCAAAGAAAGATCCAAAGAACCAAGAGAAAGAAAAGAAAAGAAAGAAAAAAAGAATAAAGCTTGAAGGCCCCCATAATAATGAATTCCTTTAATTAAATTGTAATTCAATTCATTTGTAATCCAGGTTGTATAAGGGTAGAGCTCGGCTACCCACATTTGATATTTTTGAGTTTGTACGGTGGTGCCCGACCACAAATGACCATTTATTCTTGTTGCGATTAACTTTATAAATTGTTTGATGATTTGATTAGCTTTTATATTAAGTGGCATGCTTTTCCTGGTTTCATCCTTGCTTTATATATGGCCTGGATGTGGATTAGGCTCTTTAGAGAAAAATAAATCTTATACTCAACTTAACAATTTGTAATAAAATTAAATAACTCATAACCTCACCTAAAGCTTAGAATTAAAATAAAGATAAAAGATTTAGCAACCCCTTAGCTGGATGAGCTTTTCTTTATAATATCGTGCACAAATGCATCTTATTTCACTTTTGATTGGAGAGCTTCTACCTTTGCCAGAGAACCCGGCTTGACCTTTGAGGGTCATGGTGGAAACTCACCTTCTAAACTTTTCGCTGATTTTGGCCAATAATCTGATTTCTCATGCATTAGTCATAAAAATCCTATTATCCTGAGTCAAAATGATTATCCAAAAATAAAATAAAAATGAAATTTGAATTACATTAGATTTAGGTCATTTGAAGCATACCCTCTACATGATCTTGTCTCTTTAGGGAGTGAGTTTAAGGACATAGTCTTTTTCTAAAAAAAAATAGACTAGCTATCTTGCATAAGCATAAAGACTTGCCTACATATATTTAAAATCATAGGAGGAGTTAGTTGGCGGCCACTCCCAAGCGATTATAAGTCCAAGCTGTCGGGTGGTTTGTCCTCTCTTGTGGAAGCAAACCAATTACCCATTTTTGCCTTAGATTTAGGTTGTGCTTCTGGCCCTCGCCGAAGCTCCCTATATTTAGGTTCTAAGGTTATTTTTTTTCTTTGTGGGCCATAAGCATAATTCTTCACCTCTTAAACATTTTCTTAATCTTGTGTTAAGGAATCTTAAGTCCTAAAATTCTAATCAAAAATACAACTCAAACAAACTAAATCAATTTTTAAAATGTAAAGCCCAATTTTAGGATAGTTTGAGATGCTTGCTAGGTTTCCTATCATCGTGGGCATCTCCTACTTATTTTCCATTTTGGCTTCGATAATAACTCCCCATTTTGATCAATCTCATTTGATCTTCAAAAGACAAACCAATCGATTGATAGTCCTTCCTATGAAATCTTCAGAGATAACGATCATTTACCTTAATTGAGAGTTTTCCTAAAGGATCCCGTCCTTTATGATGTAATTAGCTATGGGGGCTTGCCCCTGTATAGAACTTAACAAACTCGATTTAAAATAAAGCTTGCTTTAATTTTTCATGTAAAATAGGGGAAAAACCTCTGGTACATATGCAGACCAATCATCCTTAGGAGTCCTTATTGAGGTGATTGGTTACATTAAAGGGTAGTGACTTCTGTTTTTTGAGATAGTATACTATAGCTTGATGAGATATCCGATCACCTGAATAAATACATCTGTGGATCTGCATGTCGTCTTACCAAGATAAATTTTTGTAAGGGTTCCTCTTTCTTTTCTCCCCATAAATTTGAAAGGTGACTCCCTTATAGAAATATTTCTTCACACACCCCTAAGGCATGACCTATTCCTATGGCTAACTCATATAAGTCTCTAGGGTTAGGTCGAGTATCCATCTAATCACTAGATGTGTCTTAAGACTAAGGAACTCTTAAAGTCTAAGAGAAATCTTATGTCTAAGATGGAGGGGTTGAGAGCTCATCCTAAAAATGAGGTCAACATGCATAATCATATTTCAAATTTAAGATGTGTTTGCATGAAAACTAGGTTAATCTTTTTTGTTAATATTTACATAAACACCATCACAAGTATTTCATATCATCTTATTCATAAAGTGAGATCATAAGAATATTTATTTCCTACATGCTAGCCTATTTTACATTTCATTCATATTTAATGAAAATATAAATTTTCATATGGGAGAAGTTTAAGAGCATCCCCCCTTTGGAGAATATATGATTTATTGTCATAATTTGTTGACATTCAAATTATTTTTTTGATATTCATCTTTCTACTCTATTGAACCAAAGTAACACAAGAATAGTTTTTTTTTTTTGTATTTTTAGGCATCACATCCAAGATGTATTTAATCTTAAGAGCTTACCCCAAAAATAACCCAAGAAATCAAATTTACATTTTTCTATAATTACTTGTGCAATAATTCTTCAGTTAGGCATTATCATAAGATCAATGAAAGAATGCATTGTCCAACATAGTTTTTCTTTCATATAAACGTTTAGCTCATTCTAGAAGCTATTAGAGATAATTAGTTGGTAAAGATATTAAATTTTGTGTGTGTGTGTGTAATGTTTATGAGTTGCATGTGATAGAGATAGATAGGCATTGCCCATCATTTTATTATAGACGTTATTGATTCTCCTTTTATACAATGACTATACCACATATTAATGGAAATTAATAGAACATATTAAGATTAATAGTCACTACAATAAGTATCTCATTTCTCCAAACTCCTCCTTCCTAATATCAATAGAGCTTAGCATTTATGGAGAGTGTGGATTGTGCTTAGACTCATCGTAGAGCTCAACATTTCTTCCACTTAATAATTGGGTTGGCCTTGCATTGTTCTGAAATTTAGGAGCAAGAGAAGATTTAATCAAAGCGACTTGATCCTTTGACACCTTCCTCACCTGAAAAAAGAAATATAATAGTTTTCAAATTATATTAATCTGAACCATTCATTTATTTAACTAAAAAAATTATATAAGATGAATTATTTGTATTTTTTTTTAAATTAAAAAGTATAAGATCGGATGAAAGAGATTTTGAAAGATGAAAAATAAATCTTTGTTCTCTCTCTCTCTCTCTAAATCTTTGTTCTCTCTCTCTCTCTCTCTCTCTTTATATATATAATTTTAAGTGTTAGATATATGAGAGAGAGAGAGAGAGAGAGAGAGAGAGAGAGAGGGTTAAAGATGAACATTACCTTGCCAAGAATGTACCATGTGACATTCTCAGTGCAAGGAGGAGTTGTGAGTGAGCCAACATATTTGAAGAATCGTCGGCTATGGCGCTTTAAGGACTTCGTTCGGACTCGACCGATTGGCACTTGGCCCTCTTCATCCACAGAACAACGTTCCTTAGCCAGTCAGTTAGACCATCCTTCAACTATATGCAGCCATTAAAATAATAATAATAAGTGAATTATATTTCACAAGAATGATATATATATATGCTCTTATTGAAAAAAAAATTGTATTAGAAATTTAAGATATGCCTAAAAATAAATTTACTTTTTATCAAAATTATTTATATTAAGCGTATTAATATAAATTAATATTTTTTAAATTCTTTTGATTTATTCTTCTCTTGTATCAAATGTTATAATGGCTTGGGGGAACCTGTCTAACCTGGTAGAGAAAAGGGTCAGTGCTGCCAAAATCGTAAAGAACTGCTACAATTGCAGCATCGCCATCTTCGCTCTCATGAACTATTTGAAGCTCCAATGGATATCTGTCAATAAATAAATGCAAATTAATTCGCAATATCTTCTAGTTAAAAAAGAAAGGGGGCATTTACATAGCTCATAATTCTTATATATTTATAAATCTAATATCTAAATTTTTATATTTATAAAAATAACATTCAAATCTTTAATATTACCTCAAAAATAGCACAATAGTTAATTCTAATATTAAAATAAATGTTGGAAATATATATATATATATATATACTAATTAATCTATCACTCTAAAAAATAAAGAAAATTAAATTCACATACATATCACACAAATCTTATATTCACATATTTAACATCTAAGGATTCATATTTACATATATATATATATATATATATATATATATATATATATATATATATATATATATATATTACATTTATGCATTAAAAAAATATTTCACTTCTAAAAAAAAACTTAGAGTGATATTTTTATGTGATATCAAGATTTAAGTATTATGTATGTAAATATGAAAATTTAGATGTTATATATATATAAATATATAAGAACTGAGTGGTATGCACGTAAATCCTCCTAAAAAAAATAATTCATACTGCTGCTTATCAATGGTGTGCTCTGAAGGGGAATGCCAATGCAATTCTTTCAGAGTATAGTTCTTCCCATTTTGCGTCATGAAGCCGCCACCTTTCTCAAATTTCAGCTGTCACCAAAAATAAATAAATATTTTATGTCATCTCTTATGACATAAAAGATAAAATCAAAACATCACATATAGAGAGAGAGAGAGAGAGAGAGAGAGAGAGAGAGAGAGAAAATAAATATAGGGGATGGAATAAATACCATGACGATGAAGCCAGTGTTGATAAGAGTGGCATTGGCATCAATATAAAGCCTATGGAGGTCATGCAATTTGGTGTTAAGAGTGGCATTATCCTGCAAAATATCGATAGGAGATTGGCTTCTTCCGCCGGAGCAAGATTTGTAAGCTGAGGAGAGATTTCCCCAAGTGGACGGGCCATTTCCCGCATAATCGAAGCTAACAAATCCTTCAAAAAATATATATTTATAAAAATATATATATATATATATATATATATATATATATATATATATATATATATATATATATATATATTTATATATATATATTAGACAATGATATGAAAAGTTTATTATTATTATTTTAGGTAATATTTTAAATTAGACAATTGTCGATTTTAAATTATTTTTTGTAATATTTGGTTTATCAATAAAAGACTAATTTTCTTACACCAATATGATATCTGTCAAAATAAAATAAAATAAAAACATTTTTCTCACAACAAATCGAGCAATTCATATATTTTGTTCAAACTAACCATTGTGAGCCCCCACAGAGGAGGCAAGAAGAGAAGCTAATCCCAAAGCCAAGAAAAGCTTGAGAGCAACCATTCCTTAATTTCTCTTATCGGCCTCTCAAACTCTTTCAAAATAAGGTAGTGAGTTTGTTTCTTCTTTCTCAATCTCTCCCTTTTAAAAAACTGTTGAGGAAGAAGAAAACCTCCCTAAGAGCCGAATGGTGCTTATTTCTCTGCCTTCCTCCAATGATGGAGGAATGAGTAAATTAAGGAATTTATAGGAGGTTTTATGCTATTTTTAACTCTACCCTACAGTTTTGTTTAACAGCATGAATGCAGTTTCTTTTTTTTTTTTTTTCAGTTAATTTTTCCGATATAAAATATATATTTATTTTTCATTAATATCATTTTATGACGATGAATATGAACTTAAAAACAATATCTAAATCTTAAATTCTCTCTCTTCTTTCAAGAGTATTTTAGTGTTAATTTGGGATAAATTTTGTTTTGTATTTTTTTTTAATATTATTTTTATAAGTATATTTATTTAGTGTAATTTTTTAATGTATTTTAATTGTTATAATTAAAAATAAATTAAATTATTTTTAAAATAATGAAGACATCTCTTTGATTGTTTTTAGTGTTTTTAAACATAACTATCACAATCAAATATAATTTATTTCAAATCAAAACACAAATAATATAAAAGTAAAAATAAAAAATTAATAAATAATATATATAAGTTATTCCAAACAGCCCTTTATTTGTTAATGATTTGTGATAAATTTGTTGGAAAAAAATCATAATTAGAGGTGAGGAATTAATTTAGTTTTGTTAGTTCAAAGTGGATCAGGATTTATCCTTTTCTTCCTAATCACAAAATCTGCTATTTTTTTACATGCAGGGGCACAATAAGATAAAAATATATATATTTTTTTTTATATAAAATATGAACAAATTATTTATTACTTTATATTAATATTTTTATTAATTATAATTGAAAATAATTAAACATGCTACAAAGTCAATCTACATTTAATATTTTTTTCTATCTTATCTTATTTTGAACATACTAAGATAGAAATTAAAAAATTTTATAAAATAAATATACAAAAATATTATAATATATATATATATATATATATAATTTCTAAAGAGAGAATCAATTGCATACGATTAATGACTTAGTGGTTCCTGAGGTGAGTGCTAACTGCAGGAGATTTTGTGCTAATAGAACTGATTTGGCTAATCTGACTCAGAGAAATGAGGAAATCTAAGAAAAACTTGCTTGGTTGATTTAAGTCCAATTTAACTTAAATCTAGCAAAACTATGTTTTAGTACAAGTTAATGCTCTGTTTGGTACAGTATTTTCTCAGTTTTTTCATTTTATAAAATATAAATAATTTTGTAGAGATTTGTTTGATAAACTAATTTTTTAGAAAGCACGATCTGAAAATTTTGGTTTAAATATCATTTTGAAACACTATTTTATAATTCTGTTTTAATTATAATCTATATTTTATTCTTACAAAATATCATAATTAATCCTGAGGATCTCTTGTTATTTCTTCCAATTCTATCTCCTCAAATACTTCATTTTTTTCTTTATCTCTACAACTATTCATCTTCTCTCTTTTTAGCAATAAATTTTAGACAAAAATATTTAAAAATATTCATTTAATTTATCTTATAATCATGAATATTTATTTTTTTTTGAAAATGATGAATATCAAATATATAAATTTAATGAATTATAATATATTTTGAAAACATATGTGATATAATGATGTAAGATATTAAATAATAATTTATTAAAGTATTATAAATTAAGTTTATGAAAATTTTAATTTCATAAGATGAAATATGTAAAATATTTCAAAATATTTTAGTCTTTTAATCTAGAATATTAATACTTATCTTAAAAAATAAAATAATTTCAATTTTAATATTATATTTATTAATTCCTTTTTTTTCCAAACAGCACTTATAGTTTTCTCTATATAAATTTTAAAACGTTATTTTCTACTAAATTATTTTTAAAATTGAATTTTTTTTTTTTTTAAAAAGGCCTTGTGTAATCCGCTAAAGCAGGCACGGTAACCGACTAATGGACAAGCAGAAGCACGCGAAGGAGGGAGGAAAGGCGCGGGTTACCTTCACGTCTCCATCTCTTTTCAAGCAGCAGCGAAGCAGAAGGCTAGAAAGATGAGAATTTTGAATTAAAAATTTTCTGCCCCCCTATAACAAATCTAAATGAAGGTGTATTTTTTTTTTTTATATTTAAAAAAAAAATGAAAGGGGGAGTTAAATATTGCAGAAAAAATTTAAGTATAGTGCAGAAAAAATCAAAAATGTAAAAAAATCAAAAATAAATTTTGTTACAAATTTACCCTAGCTTGCAATTATGAGAGTATTTAGGGTTTTGGCCCTAAAATAAAAATGAAAGGGGGACTTAAATATTGTTGCAAGTAGGGCTCTCAAAAAAGTTCGTTGATCTAACATTTCATTTATTGGTATATTAGTTAACTAATGGTAAGCGAACATTTAAATTTCGATATATATAAGCAGTAGAACGTACATCATTTGTTGATTATTTCAATTTAGTTAAATAAAATATATAAAATAATAATAATATATTATTATTATTATTATTATTATTATTATTATTATTATTATTATTATTATTATTATTTATTACTATTTTTATTATTTTATTATTTTTTTTATTACTATTATTATTATTATTATTATTATTATTATTATTATTATTTTATTACTATTATTTTTATTTTTTCTATTATTTATTATTATTATTATTATTATTATTATTTATTATTATTATTATTATTTCATTACTATTATTTTTATTTTGTCTATTATTTATTACTATTATTATTACTATTATTTTTGTTTTTATATTATTATTACTATTATTATTATTATTATTTATCACTATTATTTTTATATATTTCTATTATTATTATTATTATTATTATTATTATTATTTTATTACTATTATTTTTTTTTTATATTATTTATTACTATTATTATTATTATTATTATTTTTTATTACTATTATTTTTTTATTTTCTATTATTTATTACTATTATTATTATTATTATTATTATTATTATTATATAC
The DNA here is from genome assembly GCA_021442155.1 of Cymbidium sinense. Lineage (NCBI taxonomy): Eukaryota > Viridiplantae > Streptophyta > Magnoliopsida > Asparagales > Orchidaceae > Cymbidium > Cymbidium sinense. The sequence goes on from CM038220.1 coordinate 102,981,768, forward strand.
AAATACACATATATCATAAATACAAAGTGATTTAGTGGTTAAAATTTTTATTAGAGATTTATCAGGGTTCAATCTCCTCATATAGGATTAAAAAAAGTTGTTTTAGACGCATATTCGATCAACTAAGTAAACTAGAAAACGACAACATTTTAAGCTCGGTATATAAAAAGAGAATCAAATAAAAACAAATTTCAAATATGACAGAATAAGAGTTTGTTCTCAGCTTCGACAATTTTACACTAATTGCAAGTGTTGAAAAATGTATATGCGTATTACTCTTTGATTTGTTTCATTTGAAAGTCATTTCTTTCCATTACTGACAGAAAGTTATTGCATGAAACAGGAAGAAGCACGTTAACTCCTAAGTTTGTTCATATATATATATATATATATATATATATATATATTCCTTTTACACATTTTTTCAGTAGGAAACTGTTTGGCTTGAAGGAAATAAAATGTAACGTATTTATTTGTGTTAACAGGAATTAGGAAAAGCTTGAAGGAGAGTTTTCATGTGGCTTCAAATCCGGTTTTATTTGTGCGAGTTCTAAATATATTCCTCATGTGTTTTCCAATCATACTTAGGGGTATAAGTGAGTAAAGCCGGTTCGAGTTGATCGATAAATGGCTCGTGAGTTGAACTCGATGAGCTAGCAAGTCGGATTCTGACCATCTCCAACTCGACTCGTTAGCTCATGAGCCAGCTCATTTAAGAAATAATAATATAAAATATATTTAAAATATACTAAAAATATAATAATTTAAGTATGCAATTATTATAAATATTTAAAAATTATATTTCATTCTCTTATATCAAATAATTTCTTATTATTTTACTTCTTATTTCTTAATTTTTTTTATCATTTTTATCATAATAATTTTTAAATCAAAATTGTTTTATAGCTTTTATATTAAATAAGCTAGCTCAAATTCTTAAAATAAAGCTCGAACTTATATTTGAATTTGAACTTGATTAATTAGTCAAATTCCATCTCAATGAAGATGAATCAAATTAGATTAGGCTTCGATTGGCTACACCCTCAAATCTTCGCACGTTGGCCTTCACAACCTGCCTTCACAACCTCAGATGTATATGTATATATATATATATATATTGTTGCATCTTTAAGAGTTGCAGTAGAGTAAAAGTTTTCAAACGTTGTGAAAACACACACAAGTATTTAAAGTGAACAATAAAACTCAGGAATTTTATGTGGAATCTCGAAAGAGGGAAAAACTACAGACGTAAAAAGCTTCCACTATGTATCATTTGAGTACAAGATCTTCCGATCTGGGGATTACAATATATATGAGAAAGGACAATGATTCTTTAGTAATAAGACGATGTTGGCAATGACGAAACGATGATGTTGACGCGATGTTGATGGCGATATTGTCGATGATGGCCAAATGAGTGGTGGTGATGATAATAAATGCGGTGGTCGACGGCGGTGAGGACCGGTGGCGGTGTGGCGGCGTGGTGGTTGACGATCAGTGTGTACCGATCGTCTTTGGAGAATCTTTAGAGCTCTCTCTCTCTGCTTGTACTCCTCTATATGAGGAATGAGAGTATTTATAGATTGGAGGAGCGTCTACGTAAATACATGCAAAATCCCTGATACTCATGATGATTCCTTGATCATATGATGTATTTTGTGTATTTGAATGCTCAATGAAGTGAAATGTAAGATATTTGGCTTGTATGCGAAGCTTTAGAGGGCTCGATTTGGCTCACCTATTTGAGAGACTTTGTAAGAATTTGCGATATGCCAAAGTTTTGATGATATTTTAAGTCTTTGATCACCTGGTTTGATTTTTTGATTAGGCAACTTTGTCGTAAGATTGCTTCAGAGAATTTTGAGGTCATATCATATATATATATATATATATATATATATATATATATATATATATATATATATATATATATATATATATATATATATATATATATATATATATATATGTATCTAGATAGACACAATCGCTCGTGAACCTACAAGTGTTACTATAAGTAATTAATATAAAAAATTTAGTGTAAGATATCTTAATCTAATAATTAATAATTAGTTTTTTAATTAAGAGATCTTAAATTTATTTTTTAATAAATATATTATATATAAAAATTTATGATTAAATTTGCTCAAAAATATTCACACAAAAAAAATTGCTATAAATCAACGGTAACTTGCCGCCTTGCCGCCCCACTAAGCCCACTAAGCAGAAAAACTCTCCGATCATCCAATGAGTTTCTGCCACGAATCTCAAAGTGGTCCATTCTCAAGCTTCAGTGCGGGAACGCCAAAGCCATTAGAGATATAAAGAAAATATAACAAAATGAATTAAATGAAGCTAAAAATATATCTAAAGTTAATCCAAAGTAGAGCCGAAACCAAACTAAGTCGAATTATTCATCTTTACGAGGAAATTTATATTAAAGAATCATAGAGATTACTACTCCTAATGTCTTTTATTAACATCCAATTAAATATTGGAGACTAACAAAATTATTATTTAGTATATCTTAATTTGGTTTATATCATCAATTATTTATGAATTTCAAATCAAAATAAAATTTAAATGAGTCAATTTACATATGGAAATTAGGCGCATGTTAGTAGATAATTTAACGGCGAGTAATCGAGTTTTGCCTTCACTTTTTGTTTGGCCTGATTTAAATATAAAAGTAAAAGAACATACAGTGAAAGAAATACATGAATTGAATACTTTATCATTGGTTGTGAGAAAAGTAAATAAATGGAAACTATTTTTCATTTGGTTTAATGAAAAGTAAATATTGTACGAATATTTTATTATATATGTAAATTAATTATAGAATTTATTCACTAATTAAAATATTCAATTAAAAAATAAATATTATCAAATAAAATATAGATAAATTATAAATAAAATTTTTTTTTCTTGACTAAAAAAAATAAATAAAATCAAATACAAATAAAATTTATTTCAATATTTAATTATTAGTAATTAATTTACAAATTTTCTAAGATATTAAATAAAATCAAATACAAATAAAATTTATTTCTAATATTTAATTATTAGTAATTAATTTACAAATTTTCTAAGATATTAAAATAAAATCAAATACAAATAAAATTTATTTCTAATATTTAATTATTAGTAATTAATTTACAAATTTTCTAAGATTTTAATTATTAGTGTTATAAATAAATAAAATTTGAATATTATCATTTTATATTAACATAATGACCCAAATTATATATATATATATATATATATATATATATATATATATATATATATATATATATATATATATATATATATATATATATATATAATTTTATTACTATATTAAACATTAATTAATTAATAAGAATTTTATTAAATAAATTAATCATCAAGATTTAATATTTATTTATTAAATCATTTTTCTTTAATAAATAGTTTACTCATTAATTATTTTTTTACTAAATAAACAAAAATTTAATAATTATTTTAATTTTTTTGATTTATCATGAATTATTTATCATCAATTTGAATAAACATAATTATATTTATTAAATCTTAATTAAGCTATAATAATATTTATTTTAATTAAAGTTAAAATTAATATTACGGATTCAGCGAATTTGAAAAAAAAAATTAAAAAAGAAAAAAAAAGTTTTCCCATGCTAAGCTCCGCGCCCAAAGAAAAAAACCTGCTCGACATCAGCTCAGGCCCGTAAACGAAAGGGAAAATAGGTTGGAAAGGAAAACAAAATATTCTGAAATTTTACACGGTAATTACATTACTCAGAACCAAACACAGAAAAGAAAGAATTGCGCGTATTTGGATTACATTATACGGTAATTACTCGAAACCAAATAGCCCCTAAATGAGAGATTATTATATGTGAAATTCAGATGTAACTCTACATCAAGACTTCAATAGCATACGTTGTGTGACAGTAATTGTGTATGGACTATGAACTATTGTGTAATGATATAAAAATAATTACATAATAATACACAACATCTATATACACATTAATATATAGTAAATATACAACAGTTCACAGTCAATACACAACAACTGTATTGATGAGCGCTATATAAAGTTAAAATATAGTTACCAAAATAATATTATGGATGCTTTTGGGATATCTTTATGGTTGTTTTATTTTTTTCATAAAACAACCATAAAGTAAAACAAATTCATTTGGTAATCAGTTTTTTTGGCTATTTTTCAAAAAGTTTTGAGAATTTTTTTAAAATAAGTATTAATTAAAATTTAATTAAGAAATTAAGTATCATTAAAAAAATTTAGAAATAGATATAGTTACCCACTTAATATGTAGCCATCAAAACCCGACGATGGAAGTTGCCACGAATGAACTAGTCGCCACTAGGCGACTTCAAGGTTAAAGAAATCTCGATCGACCGATACCTATTCTTTCCTCTAATAATCTTCTGCGGCCGACGTCGACACTTCCATGGCCCACCATTTTTCCCCTTCGACACTCAACTTCCTTCATCGCCCCGACTTCCCAGATTGCTCAACCGACATTATTCCATCTTTCCCTTCTAGCCAAACCCAGCTCATTTTCTTCCTCGACAGCCATGTCCATGGCGTTTGAAGACTTCCCTCTCCATCTAACAGTCCTTGGAACCCAACATTAGCTTTCAAATTACCCGCAGCCTGTCTGCGGAAAGTTTCCTGCAGCGGATTCTATAATTTTTTGTGTACATTCTCATTGTTCTTCGTAAACACATGATAAATACCTTTTTTTTCTCATTTATAAATTAGTAGATTATGTGTTATATGGCTTAGAGCTGTATGGTTAGAATTTTGTGGTTGGATTTGATTTGTAAGTTTGTGTTAGCGTTGTGATTCAGGTAATATATTTATAATTTTAGATGATAATATGTCGAGTATACTATTATAAGTGACTGACATATTTTTGAATGGTTTGAGTTATTGTAGTTGGCCTATAAGCTTAGAGTCCCATTACTTGTAGAGATAGTCACCTTAGATGACGGCGTTCGTATAATGTGTCGGTTGATTTAAATTTCTTTTTATTTATGTAGTATGTTCTACAAATAAATTTGGACGCGCAATGTTTTTCTAGATTTAGAAAATACTGATATGATTAGTTATTTTTGAGTTATTTGAGGAATAAGTAGAGAGTTTGTTTTGTTGATCCTTTTCTATGAAAGCGAACTGAGTATCGATAAGCAGTTCACTCCAAGTAATGTGGAAGGTCGAAATCATCCAGTTAAGGTTCTGCGGTACAGCACCTTACTGGAATTGAAATAATGAATTATGAGGTCATTGCACATTGATTCGTGACTTGAAGTCTTGTCGTATTCGAGTAACGGATTTATATAGCGTTATATCTGAAGATGAAATTTGTGACATTACATTAGATGAAACTTCTCGTCAGATATTAGTGTTGTATATGGAGATGGAGGATGCTAATAGCATCCCATTATATAAAGTAAGAGATATACCAACGACGTATATACAGGATTTTATCGCACATGCACCTGTGGCGACACAAAGCAGCTTCGGTGAATTGATTCCCAGGTAATACCTTGTCTACCTTTTCTTATTTATATATATCAAAGTTTGACGTCCTACTTATGAGTTTTGTGGCACCGATAATGTTATTTATCTTTCAGATGAACCGTATGTGTCTAAGAGTGCTGCAGATGATGATGAGTATCAGACTATGAGTGGTGGTTCAAATAGTGAGTCTGAGTAGGATATTAGTGATGATGATTGTTCACTTGGGTTAGGAGCTACTTTAATTGGGAATGTAGACAATCATGCTCTTTTAAAAAATCATTCACTTCGGAATATTGATAGTGAAAATCAAATGTTGTCTACAAACGAGTATGTACGGATGTGTCAAACTATGAAAGAGTGAGACAATAATATTTACTTTGATGATCCATCTGATGAAAATGTCCTAACAGACGATGTTGAAATCCCAGGTGACCTTGTCGAAGGAATGTGTTTTACAAGTAAAAGAGTCTTCAATTTGCTGTTATTGGGTGGTGTATAGTGAATAATGTTCAATTCTAAATAATTACCTCTAACCAAAAGAACTATACAGTTACATGTGTACATCATGATAGTCCTACCATACCATATAATTGGTGTTTGCATTGTAATAGAAGCTTTGTGAGAATATCAGAATGGGGAACAACACAGATGTATCAATGCATGCAGGCATTGAAGTGCCCAAATTCATAGCTTATTTTATTATACATGTGATCAGATATCAAATTGATCTGAAACCTAGGAAGATTATAGATAAAATGGAGTCAAAGTTTAATGTCAAAGTTTCCAACACTTGGGATGCTATGCGTAAGGCAATAAAAACAATCTTTGGCTGTTGGGAAGAGCCTTATAGGACTCTCATCCTTTACATGGAAGCACTTTGTACTACTTTACTTAGTACAGTCTACAGAATTTAGTCTAGCAGTACTCACAGCACTTTCAAAGACTTTTTTGGGTATTTGTCCTTCCATTATGGGCTGGGGTAGCTGTCGCACAATGCTTAGCTTAGATGACACATTTTTGTTAGGCAAGTACCGTGGTACTTTACTTACTGCTATTAGAATAGATGGAAATAATGGTTTATTTCCTCTTGTCTTTATTGTTGTGGAGTTTGAGTCGACTAATTCTTCAAATTTAGATCACAGTCAATACACAATAACTATTTTGGTAACTATATTTATATAAATACACACACACACACACACACACACACATATATATATATATATATATATATATGTATATATATTGGAAATTTTGACTTTATATGCTCCATGAGATCTAAATTTGAAGAAATTTGTCAATTGTTTCATTTGTAAGAGAAATATGTCCAAAAGTTTCCTTTGAGCTATAATATCTTCGTAATTTGATAAAGCATTAGACGAAAAAAAATAGGAACATAAGAAAAGAACTTACTATGTCAAAATAAAAGTTGTGTTGCTTGCCTTCATTAGTTAGTTGAGATTTTGTTTTCGGAGATCTGAGTTCGAATCTTGAGGAATGAATAGGTGTAGATTTTGAAAAAATGCTCAAATGGTCAAAAAAAAAAAATTGAGAGTGGCATCACATGTAACTTAATCATAATGAAACCATATATATATATATATATATATATAATAAAATAGATATATATATATATATATATATATATATATATATATATATATATATATATATATATATATATATATATATATATAACTTGGCTTTTAATAGTACTCTACCTATAGTATTATGTGGACTTAGGAATTCCTCTATCAGACGTATTTTTTTTATCGTGAGAGTACATTCGAATATTTTGGCTACTTTATTTTTTTTAAAATAGTGAAAGTAAATAAATTGCTTACTAATTTTTTGGTTATTTTTCAAAAAGTTTTGTGGTGAAAAAATTATTTTGAGAAACATAACTGTTAGAGTGTAGTGGCTTTCAGAAAACTATTTTTTTTTATTTCTAAAAAAGAAAAATATTTGTAATATACACATTAGCTTTTTCAAAAGGCTGTTTTTTCACAACAATTTTTCAAAAAACTACAACTGTTTGGATATTTGAAAGACTTCTTTGAAGTTCACAGAAAATTATCATGTGTTCTAAATAATTCTTTTTTTGAAAAATTCAAAAAACAGTTTTCTGACAGCCACCACAATCTATGCTTTGAATCTCAAAATAATATTTTCACTATAAAACTTTATAAAAATATTCAAAAAATTGGTAGTAAAACAAAATTATTTTGATTTCTGAAAAAACAAATAATCCAGAAAGCTATAGCGCACACTTAGACATTCCTCGTCCAATTTTTTTATATTTCTTGCCTCAATTAATTGGTTGAGGCCTTGTTTCATTTTTCGAGATTTCAGATTCTAATCTTGAGGAATCTATGAGCATATGAATTTGCCATAAAAAATGACTCAAATGATAAAAATAAAAAATAAGAAAGCTTTCAAACCTTCTAAGTACAGTATCTTAAAGTCTTCATCCACTAAAAGTCTATCAGACATATATATAGCATCCTGCCGTCAGTCACAGAGTCTTATTTACCATCAAAAGCTAAAAAAAAAAAAATCAAATTAATATAAATCAACATTAACTGTCATCTTTACCGCCCCACTAAGCAGCAAAAACTCCTACGAGCTTCTACCACGAAGCTCATAAGTGGTTTCTTCTCAGGCTTCAGTGGTGGAAAGCCAAAAGCCATGAGAGACTTTAAAAGGAAGAGAACAGAAAGCTATTTTAGCTGAAACATATCCTTCTGTAAGAAAGATACTAGGTGGGAAGTGAAGGGAGAAAGATTTTTTTTTCTCATATATGTCGTGTTTAATTAGTCATGCTAACATCAGCGACCTCAGTATGTATAGAGAGAGAGAGAGAGAGAGAGATGATTTTTTACTTATTTACATGGTTTTTAAATAGTTGTTATATTATTGAATATTTTAAGTTATATTATATATATATATATATATATATATATATATATATATATATATATATATATATATATATATATATATATATATATATATATATATATATATATAACTTTCTAACTTTAATGACATATTTATATTTAAAAATTATTGAGAATACAATCCTTTCTTACTTCTAATTGCATCCAATTAAATATTGGAGAGTTAACAAAATCATTATTTAATACGGGGATTTATATTCATATATAATTCTTATACATTTATGTATCTAAAATTATTATATTCACATATATAATACTTAAAATTCTTAATATTATATTAAAAAATATAACTATCATTTATTTTTTGAAAGTAAAATACATCTTTACAAATTTCAAAAGTGCTCTCTCTCTCTCTCTCTCTCTCTCTATATATATATATACAAATATGAAATTTTAGATATTAAATGTGTAAATATAAAAGAATTAAATTATTGTATGTATGCGAATTTCTCTAAGTAATATATCTTAATTTGATTCCATTTTACTCAGTTATTTATGAATTTCAAAACAAAATAAAACTTAAATTAATCAAATTCTACATAGCTTGATTAAGCCATCTAATTTAACTCATTCCCTTTATTTAATTTTTTTTTATCCCATCCCTAGCTTTACTTGGATTTTAATTAAAAAATAACACTCTATCATGATGATGACTACACTTTATTTTTCTTTAAAAAATTAATTGAGATCTCTCTTAATAATTAATTTATTTTCTTTTCATAAAATAAAAAGCGTTAATTTGGATATTAGGTGCATATTAATTGATATTTTAACAGCAAGAAATCGTTTTCTACCACCACTCTAAAGTGAGAGCATGCGTGTTAGCCTGCTGAAATATAATCATTACACCATCCACTTTAGCCGTCTCTTGCAAGCAAGAAAGTTATGGTACTTTGAAAATTTTACTATAATAATTTAAATTTTATTTTGAAAATTTCAATCATTTAAATTTATTTAAGATGATTAAGTTTCATTTTAATTTTTAAATCAATCTAATATTTTTAAAAATGTAATGATAAAAAATCTTAGATTAAATGTGATAGAGAGAGTTTAAATATTGGGGATTTTATATTCAGAGTCATCATATTCTTCTATATTTATAATTTAACCACCTTTGATCTTAATTTTTTAAATTGACTTTAAAATATTGAAATTCATAACAAAAGATTAACCCATATTTTTTATTTTTATAAAATTCTCAAAAATTTAATCTAGCACATGCAAATACATAGATTTGACAGTTCAAAAAATATAAATTTTCCTTAAATATTTCATTAGAATCAGCAAATATGTTGTCGAGATTACTAATATTAAGTTATAAGAGTGAACTTATACATAAGTTTATCTTGTTTTTCATCCACTTTTTTTTTTTTGAGTTACCTAAATTCAATTTTATAGTTTAGATAAAGCCAAAACTCTTGTATCAAATCTTGAAAATTACTCATTAATATAATTTATTTGAAAAAATAAAGATATTATTTTAAACTTACTTCATTTAAAATTATAAAAAAATTAAGACCTACTTATTTTACAATTTTTAAATATAATTTTTAGGAATTTATGATACAAAGATTCAATCATGCTTCTAAATGAAACAAAATCAAGATAAATTTATACAATGATCATATTAGCTCCTAATTTTTTGATAAAGAGGATGGTGTCTACTCCACTCATTATAAACACATGATTAATTAAGAATAAATTCAATTAATTAAATCATGCTATAAGAGTCTATTTGATTTAATATACTATTTTCTTTAGCCTATAACATGATATGAAGAATCTAGACTCTAGAACCTAATGTTTACTCTACAAAGTCATCTTAGTTAATAAATTTATTCAATAGTATACTCTTAGTAAGGATTTGATAGAGTTTAAAATCCAAAGAGTGTGTATATATTAGCACAAACATAGATATCTCTAATCTTTCTATTGTTCAAAGAATTCCTTGAAAAAATATAGCTTTTCCATTATTTCTTATTGATTGCTTAAATAGCACACCATGGTGATGTCAATCAGCTTGTTGACCTCACTTTTGATGCAATTCATGTTTCATCGTATTTTTCTAGTTGATTTAGACATCAATCAGTGATTTTCTTTTTCTTGCTTGCTTTAATTATATAGCATATACACTGAGCCACATCTAGTCTAAAACCCATGTTCATAATCATCAACTTGACCAACCTTAGTACAATAAGTAATATTAAGTCTAATTAAGGCACTAATACTTTGCATGTGATTTAATTTGGTATCATATAGAACACACATGGATCATAGTACAAATATATCTACACATAATTTTAAACTAGTCTAAGCTTGACCTATATTAGACTATACCTAAATCTTAGTACAATTAAATCATTTGACTATTCTAAACTTTAATGATTACTTAGATTCACTTAAGATTAATTAGAATTACTTTAAGTTAGTGCTTCATCTCAATCCAACCAAAGTAATCATGAGTTTATGTTATTCAATCTCTAATCTAATATGCATTAAGCTACTAAGATAAAACACTAGCTTGATCTTTAAATAAGTTTGCCCAAAACTACTCAAAGTTTATTGATCATTTCCAAATTATAGATCTATGACTCATTTAATCAACTTTGAGTTAAACAAATTCAAAATAAGCTAACCCAAGTTAGCTCAAAATAGGATTATGTTTTGATTCAAGCCATGGAATTCATTCTAGACTACATTAAACTCAATGAAGAGCTTATATGAGTTTCCTAGACCTTATCCTTATATGTAACACCATAAACAATCACAAGCTATGATTAGCTTGATGAGTTTGGTTGGTGTAGTCATCTAGACCCTCTCAACTTAAGTTTTCACTTGTACTCAGCTTTTTTGGCTCATAAGCAAGGTGTTTTATTGGGAGCATATGCAAATGATTTTCAAGCATGGTATACATGCTTAAAACCTAAGCTATTCTACAATATTAACCATTAGCATCACTCACTTTATGACCTTTTATTAGCTTCTACCATTATATGGGCCTCATTCTATTAATGGATTTTGATATTTCAATGATAATGAAAGTAATATTATGAATTTGAAGAAAGTGATAAAACCGACTAGGTCTATCGTTTCTTTCACAATTGAAGTTGTGCCATGCTTCGTGCTTCATTGATCAACGAGGGAGAGGTAGTCTTAGTAGTACTCCCCTTAATGAGAAAATGCTCTTATTCAAAGAGTTGTAGAGCAACAACAAAATGGATATAGTGATGATGAATAAGAAAGAGCATTTAAATACCCACCATCTTTTCAAATAGCTGAAGACTCCTGACCGAAGTCAATCCTCCGCAGCGTCCTATACTGGGGTGAGGAAGAAAGTGAACCACACGCGGATGAATATAACGCTAGCCCTGTAGGATTAAATGATGATATCCCACCTACAAGATTTGGGTGGATACCATTGCAAAAAAAAAAAAAAAAAAGCATTTAAGTCACACTCTCAATGACTATAAGAGTAGTTTGAAAATTCCCATAAAATGATTCCTTATATGATTGAGTGCAAGTTTTCATTTGTATTTATACGGCGATAGTTATTGCTCCCACTTAAAATCTCTTATAATAAATAAAGAGCTTCAACAGCCCACTTGAGAATTGAGGCCAATTCGGAACACGCCTCTTCTTTCTCTCTCTCTCTCTCTCTCTCTCTCTTTCAATTTGCACTTTCCTAAGGCACGATTAGAGCTTAGAGCTAAGGAGGGTAGGATTTGGCTTAAAACGAGTGTGCCGTTAACATCAATGGTGGATGGTCAAATTCCCTTTTTTTTTTTGCTTGTCGGTCAAACAAGCACTTTAATATTCGTGCTTTCCTCCCCGGTCGGTCCATTTTGCCTCCCCACATGCCATCGTTTTCATGATAAATAATATAATAATTGCTCACTACCAGACTTTGGATAAGAATTCCCTCATATGAAATTAAATATAAATAAATTATATATATATATATATATATATATATATATATATATATATATATATATATATATATATATATATATATATATATATATATATATATATATATATATATATATATATATATATAGCAATATGAGCCCTTAAACTTAGCTCTCAAAGTTGAAAAAAAGAGTTTTGCCTGTTAAATTTTATGTTAGAATATGCTCATCAAAATATAATTAAAATAAATTTATATTTATTAAATTTATTTTAAATGCAATATATTATATAGTTGATCAATCAAATTTTACATCACGTCTTTTCAAATAAATTAAATGAATATAAAACTCAATATGAATTTTAATCATATTATTCTTAAACTTTTTTTTCTTTTTATGATATGCTTTTCTCTTAAGAGTTATTTGGATGATTGAAAAAAAATAATGTAGAAAGAATATAGTATAATGAATGTCATGTATATCGATTACTTTAAGATTTTTGTTGAAAAATCTACAAATACATGAATTTTTTAAACATGAGAATTGGCTGCAGCAGATCGATAGGCTCAAGGCATGATGGGGACGATGACCTACAGTGATGAGCTGTGGCAGGCTGGCAGCGGGCCGCAACCGACGACAGTGATGGTGGCATCGTGCAACAGCTTGATAGCGGCAGGGTGACCTATGGATGAGCGGCATACCCAACGACGACGTGGTGGGCGACAAGCAACGAAGCGGTGATGGGTCGTAATGGCTATACACCGACGTATTTATAATTCATCCAAATCTTGGCAATTCAAAATGCACCGTAATTCATCATTTCAAATTATTCTAAATATATCACATTACTTTGCACCATTCAAACACATAAAAAAGTTAAATCTACTATATTTACTTTACTTTACACTAAAATTAATCAAAACCAAATAACCACTTAACTAATATCATTACATTTCAAATAGTATGAGAGATTTGCATATATACCATGAAACTTATATATATATATATATATATAATATGCAAATTCTTATAATTATTTATGCATCATTTTAAGATCAAAATTTATGCATGACAAAATATATTGATATTATTTTTATGGGTTAGATATATAAAAAATAAAAAATAAAATAAATAGTATTTTATCCTTTAAAAGCAGAGCCAGGTTGAACTCCAACTAAAAGAATTTTCTTCACTATTGGTCACAGTAGAATAGTTTTACTTTAACGTATTACTCTTTCAATATTTTGGCCATGATATCAAAAATAGTCATAGTACTTTGCTTTAAAAAAAATTATATAATTATAATCGAATTTTTTTATTTTATATTTTATATTTTCATTTAATATTATTTTTATTAATATATCCATTTAATATTTTTTAATTATTTTAAAAAATAAAAATAAATAAATTATATTAACTTTTAAATTATTAGAAATTATTTCTAAATATTCTGAATATTTTTAAAAATAATTATCACTATCAAATATATATTATTTTAAATTAAAATATAACTAAAGGATATTAAAATAAAAAATAAAAAAAATAAAATTGATTTTAAACTGCCTCAAAATTTATTGATAGCAAAAAAATATTGTAGAAAAATAAAATAATTGATTTAATAAAGCTTAGGGGCTGTTTGGGAATAATTTTGTTTTTTTATTTTTGTTTTTATTTTTATATTATTTTTGAAAATATATTTATTTAGAGTGTTTTTTAGATGATTTTATTTTATTTTTTAAAAAATAAATAATATTATTTTAAAAATACTTAAAATATCTAAAAAAAATATTTTAAATATTTTTAAAAAAATAATAAGTAGAATCAAATAAATTTATTTTTAAATAAAATATAAACAAAATAAAAAATAAAAAATAAAAAATAAAAAATAAAAGTGATCCCAAACAACCCCTTAATAATTGTTAGATTGTCAATAGCATGAAAAATAATAATTAAAATATACTTAACAAGCTAATAAATAATCTCAAAAAATAAAAAATAAAAATAAAAATTGATATCAATTAATTGTTCTACTCTCTCCTCATTCTTTATTCGATATAAATAAATAAATAACTTTCCTAAATCCAAATATTTTATCTTTAATAAAAACATATTCGATTTTTTCTATTTTTTTAAGAAAGCACTTATTTCATAACTTAAAAGCGCCAAAGGAAAAAAAAAATCCAAAAGCACTCAATTAAAGCTCGTGGCAATATTGCAAATATTACTGATATAAAGGTCAATTAACCCACCAATCTCATTTAAATACGCACCCAACCCTCATTGGCCATTGCCTTCCTTATCCCTTCCAATCCAAAACTGTAACCGCCGAGTAGAAGTAACAGAGCTACTACTTCAGCAGAAAAGCTTAATGGGAAACTGCTTAACTATTATCCACGCGAAGCAGAAGCCCATCGACCAATCACCGCTCGCCACACGACTCGACACGGCCACCGGCGCACAAGACGAAAAGAACATTCCGATGACAGCCGGTGACGGCGGCGCCGTCGTAAGGATAAAGCTCGTGATAAGTAAGCAGGAGCTGAAGGAGATGATAAGGAATGGGAGTTTCTCTATTGGTGGTTTGATCGCCGGCCCTTCGACAGAGGAAAGCAGAGATTTTGAGGGGAAACTAAGAACCTTAGGGTGGTGCCCTGCTTTGGAGAGCATACCGGAAGGGAGCGGTCTCTGATCATGGAGATCGAGATTATTTGCAAAAAAAAATTGGGTGAGGGTATTTTTGAATTTATTTTGATATAAATACGATATAATAATTATTTATGCTTTGTATTTATATCAAAATAAATTTTAAATTTTTAAAATTTATTTTACTGACCCAATTTTTAAAGAAGAACAGTTTTTTATGTATGTTATTTTCTAAGTGGAAAAAAATAGAGATGAATGTAAATATAGATATGACTTTTGAAGTTTGGCAGAAAAGAAATAAAAATATTAGGAGGGTTTATCTACATATCACATAATTTAGGTATTTATGTCTAATTTTTAATTTTTAATATATATTTTTATAATATTTAGTTTTTTTTTAAATCACATTAAAATATTACTAATATCAATTTTATTAAAGTAAAATGTATTTTTTATGAATATATTTGATGTCGTTGAATTATTAAAATTTTATATAAATAAATAGCAAAATTTTAATATTAGACATGAAAGAATTGTGAGGCAAGTATGTCTATTGAATGTAGATCATAAAATGAATTTAGTTTAAACGTCAAAACTTCATACTAATTTCAATTTATTAAAACTAATAAAATTTTCATTAAGATTTGGTTGATTTGAGTCGATGATTATGATAAAATTTTAATAATAATAAAAATTTTAATTTCTTCAATAGAAAATTTTGGTCAACGAAAAAATTTTGTGGGCAAATTATGAATTTTAATAAGGCTGACTCCTTATTTTGAATATTTCATGAATATCTATTGAATTTATTAATGTGTGCATAAATTTTTGTGCTTCTGTTTAAGGAAATGTTGGTTTTATCTCATATATTTATAATTTATGTGTTGCGTTATGATATAAAATTTATGTGAATGATATGATAAAATTGGACCTTCCTTTTCTTCCAAAAATATATTTTTAAAATTTTGCTAAAATTAAACAAAATGATCATTTTGTACTTGCTGTGGATTAAAAGCAAAGCTATGATAATCATTTTGTCTAATTTTGAATAAATTTTAGACTTTATTTTTCAGTAGAATGGCATTCTTACATAACTTCTGGTTCGAACAATAAAGAAAAACTCTGAGGCCTCGACGGAACAACACTCCAAATGCAATTGTTTTAAATCAGCTTTTTAGCTTTTCGAAAAATTGATTATAAAATTACAGTATAGAAAATAAATTTTTAAAAAAAATTATTATAACATTATAAATATTTTTTTTTTAAAAATTTTAAAAACTAAATTTCTTAACAACTCTAAATTTCAAAATAATTTTTTCACTATAAAATTTTTTAAAAAAATTTAAATCAAACGAAACTATTTTATTTTTTAAAAAAACAAAACAGTCATAAAAATATCCCAAAAATATCCTGAATGCTATTTTAGTAATCATATTTTAACTATATTTTAACTATATTTTAAAAAATATAATCCAAAAAATTATATTTTTCAATGTGATCTAATAAATTAAGATACTTTTATAAACATATAATTTAACTTTTTCAAAATAAAAAAATTATAATATTTAATGCAATTTTTTAGATAACAATATTTTCTAAACAACTTCACCATTACATTTTTAAATAATTATAGCTCCATAAAACGGATATTAATTTTAGGATGCATTTAAGATAACTTTCTGTTAATATTCACATGAAAAATAAAAAATAATTCACAATAACATAACTAATAAATACAAAATCTTAGTTTCTCCTAACCATCATTTCATTGATCATCCTCATCTTCCTATTTTTCATCTTCTTCACACCCTTCCTACTTGCCTTGCAGCCCAAAGCACCTTATTATTAAAGCTTCTCAAATATAGACCATATGATCTCTCTGACTTTCTCACATATTTTGGTTGCTCTCAATATTAGCTCACTCTTGATCTATATGCAACTTAGGAGGCTAGTTGTCCTCAATATGGCCGCCAAAGTCATCCACTCCATCTTTGTTCAACCCATATCAGACATCTATCATTGCATCAAAGTCAAGCTCATGCTGAGTAGCAGCCACCACACTGTATGTTAAAATCATAGTTCCTTCATATTGTAGCAAATTAAAAAAAGTGCGCGCGCACGCACATAAATGGCAACACGAAAAATTAAATTACAGAAAAATCCTCTCCGGACGGGATTTATACCCAAGAGAAAGTAAGTGACACGCGCGTGATGAATGAAGAGCTGCAATTAGTTACACATCCCCACCCACAAGCAAGGGTGTTGGGTGGATATCCATTGCAAAAAAAAATGTGTCATTCAAAATCAAAGATTAATATAATCATTAGTGGATTTGTTCTAATAACCGTCTAAAATGCCCAACCTTTAATGGAGCAAGTTTTAGGTCATTCTCCTGCAATTTGTAAAAAGAGAAGATATATAAAAATAGAATATGTGCTTTAAATTCTTAGATTTAATAAATTATCAAATTAAAATGCGATAATATTACAATATGACACTCACGCATAGGAAAAATAATAGAGCCTCTTGAATGCATCATGATGACAACTCCCTTATAAGGTGGTTGGCCTAAGTGATCTCAAAATTATCCTACCAATCCTCACTCGCTCAATATAAACTAAGGGCATGCATCACAAACAGCTTCACACAACAAAGGGAAGTCCCACAATACTTGGTGTGGCCAATTCAATTTATTTAGACTGAGTTTGAGACAAAGGTTGGAACCTTCAACCAAATTTGAGACAAAAATTATAGTTTATTCAGAATAATATTAAGAATATCTAGTTTAAAGCTCAGCAATTCGATGCTTGTTGTATCTGAGTAGGTCAAAAAAAAGCTCATTGTCACTGGTGTTTCGAGATATGCTGTCTATTCGTCGTTAACTAAATGAGCAACACAACAAATATTTAAGCTCGATTTATAAACGATAACACCTAACAATTTTGTTCGATCGTTTACTCGATTTAAATAAATAAATAATTTATATTAAATTTTATTTAAAATATAATTTATGTATTAAATATTTTAAAATTATATTTAATTTAATAATTAAATTAGTTAATAAAATTTTAAATCAAATAAGCTAAAATATATTAATAATTATAATTATAGAAATTTTTTTAATTATGTTTAGCGGCAGAACAAAACTCTGTAGCATCAAGCATGTTACCCTGTAGCTGTAGCGGAGCCATACAATTTAATCCCAGCCATATGAATTTATGTTAACGGCTGGGATTTAAAACAATCGAACGATATACCTGTAGCGGAGCCATACAATTTAATCCCAGCCATATGAATTTATGTTAACGGCTGGGATTTAAAACAATCGAACGATATATGAATAATATCTCTCGACTCGTCCGCATTTCGCAACCTATGCTCACCTCTCGACGCTCGTCTCGACTCTCTCGCCTCTCGACTTTCGCCTCTAATCTCAGAAGTCCTCGACTCTCGTCTCGGTGTTTTGACGCCAAATTTCTACTCTTCCTAGCAAGAGTCTTTGAGTTGTGAGTCATGAGTTGCAATAGTAATATCAGAAGCAATATGAACCTCTGATGCGATCTCCGGTTTTCTAGGTTTTGAACCATTATTTTCTTGTTTTATCACGCTTCTACTTGGGACTCAGACTTTGCATATGCTATCATTATTTTCTTCTTTTATCAAGCTTCTACTTCGGTTTCATGTTAAAAGGAGAAATGCTCTTAAGCTTTTACAATTTGTGACTCTGATTTTTCATTTGTAGACTTGAGTCACTTGATATCTGTATATGTTTTTTGTCCTGACCTCTGATTGAAAGTGCTTATTCGGTTATGCCATGTACGATATTCTACATCTTATGCAACTATGTTTGTTGTGGATGATTCGGTTATTCCTTGTAGGTTATTAAAATGCTTGAAGTGCTTACTCTTTGTCTGTCCTACCATTATTCTCATTGTCTGTTATTTGGGAGCTATATATTGCCTCTTTGATTTCTCATTTTCTTTTACTCTTCTCATTCTAATTTGTCTGTCCCATTATTCTGTCTATATATTTGGGAACTATATATTGCGTGCTGTAGATTTTTCATTTTTTTTTTACTCTTCTCATTCTAATTTGTCCTGTTCGGCCATTATTCTACTGTCTCTGTTATTTTGGAAATATATGTTGCAGGCTCTATTTGATTTTTCAGTTTCTTTTACTCTTCTCATTCTAATTTGTCTTGTTATTATTTTGTCTCGTTGGCATGGATACTATTTATTGAGTGATTTGCCGATAGTAGATCGATTAATTATGTATATCTTGGAGTTGCAATTTTTTTGAGCTGATTAAATAAGAAGAGTAACAGAACATTGAATATGGAGCTTAGTATGGAGATTGGAGAGTGTATGTGTATGGTCTAACTCATATTTTCTTTTTTTATTTAGTGATAATAATGTCTAAATGTGGATCATTCTCTCAGTATCATATGTGATGATTTAGTAGAGGTAATAATATCAAGTACTTCACAACAAGTTGAATCGAGGAGCATATACTTGAGAGCTAGATTGATGTTAACCCTAAGAGAGGTAGGAAGAGAGTATCTTGCAGTGGGAGTATTTTATAGAAACCACTTATGTATTTAAGGGAGAGTACCTCTTACAATGCATATATTGTCGCAGAAATTTCATAAATAAAAAAGCACAACTTCATAACTTTTGAGGTATGTGAAGGAATGTGAAAAATCAAGGCCAAGAAAAAGGGTTGTTGAATTAAAAAAGGCAAAAAAATTAAATTTTACGCTTTTGATATCAATCAAATTGAGATTCCATTATATTGACCAAAATTATGATCATCTTCGACAAGGAGATAATTGAAAGATGATTATTGTATTGAGTATCCGTTTATGATGGTTGAGCATATGTGGTTTAATATTCTTTTGAAGGTATTGAATCTGAGAGATCTAAAACACAATTAAGTGATTGCATGAAAGTTTATGAAAAGGAAAAGAGAAATTAAAACTTTTCTTAAGAGCATTCATAATTTCTTTGACTGATTGTTTGGACATCAAATCAAACAAATACATGTTAACAATTCACTTTATTGATGATTCTTTGGCAGCATAAGAGTATCCAATTGAAGGGTCATTTACTTGTTGACTAAAATATTTTATAAAATGATAAAGTTGTTAATTTCTATAACGAATGAAATAATCAACATTTAAAACCCTTATATTTTATAAGTTAAATTGTTTTTGATGATTTTATGGATTCCATTTATTTTATTAGATACATGATTTTTTTTTTTTTGTTCTTTTTTTGTGGACAGGATTGGTGAACTGCTATTTCCTTGTTGGTCATGAAATTTAACTTCAAAAAAAAAAATGATCTTATTCTATATGGTTAATTGAATTGTGCAATTTGCATGATGTTGACCAAAACCTGCTGATTGGCTATATATAGCTCTGTTACATTTCCGAATGTGAGTGCCAATTTGTAGAAGTGAAAGAAACTTAAATGTTAAACAAGCTTTCTAACTTCAACTAAGTCTTTAGAATATATATATATTTTTTCTAGTTAGGCAGTATCTTGTTTGACTATTTATATTATTGCTTGCAATAAGGCATTTTTTATTGCTTTATTGCATTCATTTTTTTTTAGAATTCTAGCATTTAATTTGTTGGGATGGTTAGGGGAATGTGTTAGCTTGTTCATCGCATCACTCTACTTATTTTCATACAGCTGACAAATGTATTTTTTTAAACATTCATACCATGCTTTATTTCAGAAATTCTAAGGTGTTTGTGTTTGTATCAAGTAGTCACGCTTATGTCATAATTTTTTTTTGTATTTTTTTTTTCTTTTTGGGTGCAACTATTATTCCATGATTGCCAAAGTTGGTTTTGTGGTTTCTTCTATTTAATTTTTTTGTTAAACTAATAACAGGGCCCTTTTTTGTGAATTATAGCGACACCTCACATCTTTGCTTCGAAGTGTTAATTCTGCTAGCCATGTATGATCTGTGCAGAAGCAGCAACCATTTCCTTCAAAAAATGAAGTATCTGAGTTCGCGTCTTCCCAAAGTGGGGACAACTGTTGTTGTTAAATATTACGCATCAAACCTTTTGTGTATCATCAATGCTATTAAATAAACTAATTCTGTGTTTCTAAGGTGACTGGTTGATTGATATATATCAGTAATCGTGTTAAATTCTTACTGTCTGTATTGTTTCTTCTGTATTTTCCATCATGCCGATGGTTTGGTTCTTTATTTACTAACTGATTTTGTTCTTTGTGCATTACACACTTACTGACTGATTTTGTTCTTTGCATCCTTATTGGGCTATGATAAGATCTTTTGATTACACTGATTTAACAGATGTTATATTTCTTATTAATGTGTAAGATCATTTATGATATTACACATTAATGATGAAAAACTAAATAGATGTATGAGATACAACTTAACTGATATTTGTGTATGTATTTTTTCAAACATTTAATTTAATTTTTTGTGATTACATTTTATTTTTTGAATGTATCATTTAATCGATGATTTTTAATAATAAATTTTTGAATGACGCTATACTTATTTTATTTTTTTTGTGATTTATGATTTTTTTGTGATTTCATTTTTGTCGATTTAAACAAATGCACATTTATTTTCATTTTTTTCGATCCTACCTTATTAATATTAATCTTTCATTTTATCATTTTTTTTGAATGTAATATTCAAATGTAGTATCATTGATCAATTATTATTTTAATTTTTGAGCCCACTCATAATATTTATTTTATAATTTTTTGCTAATTTTGTTAAGTGATTACGAAGATTCAAGATTGGTTGAATTATATGAAAGTTTTAAAGACTATAAAATTTGAACATTAAAGCTCAAGAATTGATTTGATTAAAATTGATTTAGAAATTGTATGATTATTTTTTTTAGTTTAGACTCATAATATTTATTTTATAATTTTTTTTGTTTGAAGCAGATTACAAGATTCAAGAGTTAACTTGGGGATATTTGAAGACGAATGAACATTAAAGTCAAGAATTGATTTGATTAGAAATTGATATTTGAAAATTATAATTTCATTATTTTCTTAATTTTTATTTTTTAAAATTATAAGTTATATATGACCATGTAAAATTTTAGGTTGAATTTATTTTAGAAAGCTGTAAATCTGTAAATTTGTAAATTATGTAAGTTATAAATTTGTAAATTTGTATATGCATATATGATCTTGTAAATTTTGTTAGCCTATAAATTAATATTTGAAGTTGTGTTCAATTTTGTGTAAAAAAATGATTTTTGAATCTCTAATTGAAAATCATTTAATTTAATAAAATAAATTTTGATTGTATATAATTTTGATTTTTGAATCTCTGAATGAATTTCTAATTTTAATTTTTTTTGTAACAAAACTTTTTTTAGTGCAAATATAATAATTTTGATTGTATATAATTATTTTGTATAATTGTATATTTTTTAATTTTAATTCTTGTCAATAATATTTCAGTTTTTCACTGTATAAGATTTTAATAATTATTTTAAATTAAAAATAAAAAAATAAAATTATTAAAATATAAAATCGAGCCAATTCGAGTGACACTAGCCTAAAAGCAACACGAATATTTTTCGGTAACACCTAACATCTATAAACGAAGCCAACACGAGCGATTTGAACAAAATAATAATAAACAAAAAATCAAATAAATTTCACCACTCAAGTTCGGCTCGTTTACACCCCTAATCAGCAGCACCTGGCGCTTACCATAAATGTATGGAACGCCCTACATGACATAGGTAATAGCGTAACTGAAAGAGTTACCTGTCCAAATTCTCTTCCTTGTGGTGACAAAATCCAATAACCAATTAAGTAATGCCTATGGATTAGTCTAAACCTATAAAAAGGGGAAGATCCCCACATATTAAGGGACTTTTTAAGAGGCTCTCCTTCTCTGCCTTTCTGAGACCTTGATTCTCAATAAAAAGGCTTATATATTCACTCTCTTTGTCTATATAACTCCTTGCTAGGCTACATGAGACCCAGACAAATTAGGGTCCAACATATACATACAATATATGTGTATGTGTGTGTATCATGTGTATAAATTTAAAATTAAATTTGTTCGAAAGTAGAAAAAAAAATATATTCCACCATTGGTTTCCTCCCAGATAATTCCCGTTCCTAACAGAGGATCTTGTTTACCCAATTTTTTTTGCATTTTAGACATGTGTTAAGAACTACATTAAACTTTGTTTCATAAAATAAGCTTAACCATGAAGATATATCAAGCTCATAAAATATAAAACAACCAGCCAGCCGATTTATGCATTTATTTATGATTTTTCAATGACCTTGTTTAGGGGGGTTCCACTGAAAGCTATTACTTGCAACTTCAAAAAGTAATCAAACAAATTTAAGGCTGAATTTTCCCAGATTTAATGCTGACACTAGGAAACAATGAGGAGAGGCAATTGGCAAATTCTAAGCACAAAACAAACAACAATATTTTACAAACAGTTGCTGTAAATATTAGCATGTTCAAACTCGATTCCTTCCTGGACTCTAAAATGGCAGGAAGCTTGATCCACTAAGACAACTTATACCTGATCCCTTGTCCTAACCTGCGAGTTAGGCTCCAAAGACAAACTATGGTGGGTAAGAGCCTAAGTTATAATCGAAGTATTGAATTTGATCGCCATTTATGCCATAATAACTCCTGCTTTATTGAAAAGGAATTTCATGAGTGACAAAAGAAGAGAAGGAAATCACTTACAGGGCTCGGAATCATGTGACCGACCATTGGTTATTTGAATCATTGGGTTTTGGATCAAATGCACAAACAACGCTACATTTTTTTCCTCGGAGCAGGGTATTTGGGATCCATGTATATTGATTTTCCTTTTTTATAAAGCTGCAATGGAGAAAAAGGATTCATATAGCCACCCCACATAGTGAGATAAAAGCTTATTGTTGTTGTTATAAGGCCAACCAAGTATGACTTCTCCATGTTTCATGTTTGTATCCATGTCGGACGCAAGCATGCTTTGGACATGACATTAAAGTAAATACAATGCATTGAGAATAAATAACATTATTTATTTGATTGTAAAACAAACTTACATTTAGAATACTTAATATTTATTTGATTGTAAAATAAACTTAAGAGAGTAGTTTCTTGTGTTTATTTAAAAGTGAATAATTTTTTAATTAAAAAAATAAATGACCTGAAGGCATGACAACAATGGGAATTGAGTGTCATGTCCCACAATGATATCCCACGACACATCAAAATGAGACATAAATTTTTAAATAAATATTAAATCAAATAATTCCATTTATCTTAATAAATTGATAGTAATTTAGTAAGTAATTTAACTAATTTTAATGGGTGAATATTAAATTGAAATATGATATAATTGCCTTTCTGGTTTCACAGCATTAGGAAGTCAAAATATTTTTGGAAAAAAGTTGATAAGAATCAATTTATGAGAAAAAGTCTCATTAATATAATTTACATAAGAAAAAGGTTAATGGCAACCCATTTTATGAGAAAAATTCATCAATTAAATAAGATTTATAATTCTAATACAAAAAGTAAGTTTTTTTTCCCTACATTGTTAATTTGGTACGAGATGAAATGTAAACACTATAAATTCTTAATTTTACAAATAACATTTATTACAAGTTTATTTGAAATCAAATTGTATGCACAACTTTTGTTCTTATATATAATTCAACTGAACAATTGATCATGTGTTGTCTCTTGTGATATTCCACCATTAAACTATTCTACTTCATTTATGATCATTTTGCACAATTACATTATATATGAATTTCTAAATGAACAATGCAGACTTTAAAACAAACTTAGTTAAGAAATATCATATGATAAGAATGAGGTTGGTAGAATATTAATGATGTTATTTGCACATGTTTGGGTAAAAGAATCCTCAAATAATATATTATGAGGCAAAAGAATCCTCAAATGACATGAAACTGGGCAAAAGGGTCCTCAATATAGATTTTAAGCTAATTTACGTTAGTCAATAACCTTGAGAACTATACATGACACGTTCCAAAGCTAATATTGTGAAAAATAAGTTATGCCTGCAAATGTTCAAATTATATTTTTTTCATAAATATTAAAAGTAAAGTTTATAATCAAATTAATCATGTATATACATCTCTAGTTTACTTATTTTAGAATGTCATGCATATTAATTTCTATTCTTCGATCTTTGAATTTTGTATTAGACTTATTTATCTTGTTGAATCTTATGACTTATTGAGTGAGAATAATTATTTTACAAAAAGAAAAGGATAAGTTGGGGGAATAGATTTTTCTCATTTTTAGAAGTATTTTGTGGGAAATATGTTGTAAATAATTTTTGAGGTGAGTTGAGTAGATTTTAAGTTATTGTTTCAATATTAGATGTTTTAGATATTTTATAGTTTAATATTTTAAGTACAATTAAATTGCTTCTACTTACTATGAATATTGATTGATTTTAGATATTATTATTATGTAAATTCTTGTGTACCGTTTGAATGAATTTAGACGACTGAGTGGATCTCATATTCTATTTTGTGATAAATTTTTAGAATAGATATTTGAGAAACATTCAATCAGCTAAATCTACCAGTCTCTATTATATCCCGCTTCAATGTGATAGGATATCATTGCGGGACATAACATAGATGTTACATAAAAGTCGAGAGGATGAGGTCAATTACAACAAAGGTAATGAGTTCGTGTTGATGATCCAACAAATGAGTAACAATCGAAGGCCATAAACTCGGCATGATTGTGTGTGGGTCTTGAGCAAGTGAAAAGCAAAGGTCACAGAGATGGAGTGTCATGGTCTCGATGAGGCTATGTGCAGGTCTTGAGCAAGTGACAAGGAAAGGTCATAGAGATGGAGTGTCATGGTCTCGATGAAGCTATCTACATCAATCGCAATGAGCAAGGGAGCAAGTGAATAGGAGGTCATATCATGGTCTAGCAAAATAGTGTATTTCGAATTTGCACAATTCAAGTGAATATGGAATACACCAAAATGAACTAATGGAGGAATTATAAATCCCTCAGATAAATGACTTCATATTTATTTTCCTTTCAACCAAACACCTAAAATTTCAAAACTTCGTGCTTTTGGTTTACACCACTTATACATTCAAACAATCCATTAATGATTACATTTTTATAACCTCGCCGTTTAAGGACCTGTAAATTTAACAATATAGAAAAAGTAAAAAAGAATGACAAAAGAGGCATAAACACTTAATTCCTTTTCATTATAAATTAGAAATATAAGAAAATCACATAGGTGCTGAGTACCTGCAAGAGCTTCCTCGAAGTTATTACTTTCAAATCCCCATTAACGGGAGCACAAAATGAAACGGTTTCTACCGCCAAATCACCAAACTGCAATCCAAATTCAACAAACAAAAGAGGTTATAGTTATAAAAACAACAATAGTTTTCGGTTAAATAAAACATAATTGATTTTTGAAATGGAATTTGTTAGTTTAAGTTTCAAGTGGAAATAGTTACCAGTTTTTCTGTCACGATATTAGAGGCAGGGGCTTCAAGCTCAAACATCATTGACAACAGATACAAGCCCAAGGGTCAGGTTCTTGGATAAAGAGGATTAGAAACTCCAAAGGCCATGCTCGCCTCCTTGAAGCACCACGACAGGCACGGTCACAGAAAAGCAAGGACTCTTTGGATTTCAAGGCAACTTGCACTCTTCCTCATTTTCTGAAATAGTTGCATGATCTTTGAATGTTCATAGAAGGCTTCCACAGCAGTGGGCATCATTTCCAGCTATTTTTCTTGCTTTTTTTTTTCTTTGGTTTAATGTTTTGAATAACACAAACTGCTACATTCATGATTGATCTCATCTTGCAGCATTTTCTCCTAAAGCCTTTAGGACCTGTGAAAAAACAATATATTAGCAATTTAATAGCATGGTCCCAAAAGAGTTGGCCTTCGTTTATATTAGCATAAAAGAATAGCTAAAGAGTGAAATGGATATGCACAGTTTGCATGAGGCTTCACCGAATAAAAAATAATGGTAAGCATGCACTATTCCAGGTGATGATCAGAATCTATCTGATGTAATTTTTCACAACACGCTCAAGTTTTTCAAATGAACATATCCTGAACAATTTCCATAGTGACTACTTCGTGAGCCAATCGCATAACATTCATTATTGTATTGTATGCAAAATGAATGATTAATGAATTGAAAAATAAAAACAATATCATTTATCATTTTTTTTGTTATGGTTTTAATTTTAACTACTCTTATTTACATATAAGTATGATGAAGGCATGCATCATTGATACATAAAACTACGTGCATTAAATATTAAAATCCTAAAAGTACAAACAAAACGGACAACAAAGATGAGGACGAAACTGCCTAAACTTTCAAAATTACCAAAACAAAAACTTGGGGGAGAAATCTAATATTGAAAGCAGTAATGGAGCTGAGTTTTAAAACCTTGGTAAGTACTCACATGTTGATTGTTCAATTCATTGTAGCCCAAACACCCTCCTAGCAATCCTTGACAATGGTTCTTTTTGCTTTTTCTCTATCACCTTAATCTCATTAATAGAACCATACAGACTGGTTTTCACTGGAGATGACCAATTTTCATCTATCTCTTCATCTTCAATGAATTTAGAAGAAAAGGAATGATCCACGAGACCTTCTAAATGGTCGCCAAGATCTTCATCATTCTTGTCAATGCATTTATTCTTTTCATCAATTATAAGCTCTTTTGACATTGACAATACTTCCTCCCGAGTTCCATCCACTTCTAGACTTGTATTCGGAAGATTTGTGCTTTCCCTCTCATGAAACTTGTTTAAAATCCTCCAAGTCACTGAATCTGGTTTCAATCCGTTCTTCCTCATCTCACCCACGATCTGATAAGCTTGCTTCTTCATTCCCTGCCTGCAAGCACTATCAATCAAAATATTATAATTCACAATCCCTGGAGAAACCCCACAGTCCACCAACTCATACAAGAAGTTCCAAGCAACATCCAGCTTCCCCAACCTGCACAAACCTCTCATTATTGCGGCATAAACATAGTCATCATGCAAATTCGAAGGCCATGTGATTTCATCCCAAAACTTCTTCGCCTGCTCAAGCAGGCCAGCTTCACAAAGTCCTTCGATAATCACTGTATGAGTCATACAATCAGCCTGTAACCCCTTGCCTGCCATTTCATGGAAAATCTCCATTGCTTTATCCACCTTCCCAAGCTTAAATAATCCACGCAGAACTGCATTGTACGTCACTATATTGGGACTACAATGGTGCTCCGGCATTACTTTGTGCATAAAATATAATGCTTCTTCAAACTTACCAACATCAATAAGGCCATAAATAGCAGTAGTAAAGGTCACAACATCAGGAGAGCAGAATTTTCCCTCCATCATATCACCCAAGATCTTCATAGCTTCGTTAACCCTTCCAATCTTACAAAAACCATGGATGACTGTGTTAAGTGTAACAACATCAGGATGGCATTGCCTCTGAAGCATCGATACCAGTATATTCAGCTGCTCGCTTGGATTGTCAGCAAGGCGAAGTGCACTTAGAAATATATTGTATATTCGAATTTTGTCCACTCCATCAATCTCTATCATAAACTCTGCGACATCCTTAGCCTTGTAGAGATCTTTCTCCTTGCATAATGCCTCAACAAGCGCCTTATAAGTTGGCTCTGGCGGTGAATACCCAAACTCAATTCCTTCTCTGAACAGCTGATAAGCCCTCATGCAACCCCTTTCTTTGCTCAAGCCATGAACAATACTATTATAGGAAACCAGACTAGGAACAAAACCCCTCTTCTTCATTATGTAAATAATCCTTGAAGCCCCATGATACCTCCTAGCCTTGCATAAAGAATCGACCATTTGCGCATAAGCAAATTCCTCACAAACCAACTTCCCCTGTGGCATCTCCTCTGCTATCCTAAACACCTCGTGGAAAAATCCTTCAAGACATAAAGAATCAATCAGATTCGCAAAAGCAGCGCTGTTGACAGCTCTGTCATCCTCTTGTTGCATTCTCATCCACAACCTCTCCATCATCTCCTTTCCTTCTTGCACTCTCTTACTTTCTCATCAACCACCTGATTAAAACACTGTAAGTAAGGGAATTCGGCTGAATCTTGCTCTGCAACATTTCATCAAACAACCGTCGTGCATCATCCAAAAGACCAACCCGCCCAAAACCTTCAATAAGGGCAGTGTATGTCACCGTATTCGGATTGCGACCGCGAGCGATCATGTCAAGGAAGAGACTATGAGCTTCGAAAGGATCTAAGAGGGAACAAAACTGGTCGATGAAGCGGTTGTAAATGGTGAGGGAAGGAACAAAGGCGGGCTTAGCTAGAAGAAGTTGACGGAGAACGGAAAGGGTGAGGCGAGGTGTGGAGGCCTCGAGAAGACGAGCGAGGAGAACGTTGGCGATGCGATCGTCGGGAACGATGCCGGCTGTGAAAGAGAAGAGGAGGCGACGGTGAGCCTCGTCGAAGCGACCGGACGCGCAGAGGCCATGAATGATGCTGGAGAGATTGATAGAGTCGGGACGGAAGCCACGAAGGCGGAGGCGGTCAATGAGACGGAGGGCATCGTCGATTTGTCCGGGAGTCGACGAGAGAGAATGAATCTTTTTGGTCCAGTAGGATCGGTTTGCTATGCTCTGTGATTTAGAGTCCGTGTCTTCAACGTGTTGCTCCTTAAATTCGCCGCTGGAGAAAGGGAAGGGGGAATGAAGTGATTTGAGCGAGGCGGCAGTGGCGGCGGCGCGGTGGCCAGGCACCGAAGGCGTGGGATGAACCGACTGTGGGTCGTGTCGGAAGGCGACAGTCGCATGCTCTTTTTTTATGATTTTTAGGAGCCGAAGTTTCCGCATAAACGGACTGAAACCTCAGCTTCTCTTCGTATTTTAGCTGTATTTTTAAGAATATGAGAATACAAAATTAAGTTTTTTTAAATTTATTTATGATAGTTTTAAAAAAAATTTAATATTTTATAAAATTAAAAATTATATATTCATCATAATTTTTTTAAATAATAATTTTTCTAAGAATCATCATCATTAATTTTTTATACAACTTCAATTATCTCAAATAGACCTAATAGTTTCAACCAATTTTCTATTAGGAGATTGAAACAACCAAAATTGATTTAAAAGTTAGAGCAAAAATTTAAACATAAGTGAATAAAATATAAAATCATAAAAACATTCGATTTAATGTAGTAAAACTTGAGAACATGAAAAAAACATAAAGCCATATTACATCCAAAAATCCACTTTGAATAAAAAATGGAGAATGATAAAATTTACATTTCACTCATGCCTCTTCATAATTTTTATATTATGGCATGTACTCATCACTTTTTCTCAAGAGAGAAATCAAAAGAGCAACACAAAAACTACATAAAATGTCTAAATAAGAACTATATCGTTTAGTAGTATCGTGGATTCTAGCGTCTAGGTGTTGGTCCCACTGTCTTTCTTATTTTTTATGCATGAATTATAGCATTGCAGTGCTGCTGTTGTAGCGCAAAGACATTAGCCTCTTTATCTTATGAAATAAATGCTCGGGTTTTAGTGTTGTAGCGCTGCTTGCTACAGCGCCATGGCACAAGATTCTCTATCTTTTTGGAGCAAATCAATAGATCGTGATATCGTGGCATTATCCTCCTCATACCGAGGTGCTGTCTTTTTTATCTTTGAAGCAAGATCTTCATGTTATACAGTTAAGGTGCTATACAAAAAATAATAATAATAAATCTCATGCTGCTCTCTGCACCCCCAACAAGTTCATTGTCGAGTTCAACTGACAAGATTGAAGGCTCTGAGTCGACAGTTCATCTTCAATTGATCGACAAAATTAGGCTCCACATAATAATATTTTTCTTGATAAACTTATTGCCCATTTTATATATAAAATTATATTAAGTTAAAAGAACATAATTTTTTTAAAAAATTGTAAGTTCTCTTGAATTAGATTTGCTTTTGTGGATTAGAAGAAAGGGTTTTTGAAAAAAAGAAAAAAAAAAGAAAAACAATGGAGACTTTAGAGCCACATTGTGAAATAAAAACTAGTATATTGGATAAAGTTCGTAGAGTTAATGAGATGACGTTTACCACCAAAAAGGGAGAGGAACTAGTTAATTTCAAGGGTTAACCAATTTTAGATGCTAGATTAGTAAATATAAAATTTTAGATATTATATAGATATATAAAAAAATAAGAAAGATAGTATAATAAATGTAATGTATTTAAAAAATTAAGAAATAAGTAAAATAAATTTATAAATTTTTTTTCATACGTGTTTGGAAGTAAAATAAATTTTTTTTAATATTTTTAGGACTTCGAGAAAGCAGAGGGTGAGAGAATAAGATCTATAATACTAAAAGGATGGTGATGATGATCGATGATGTAGGTTGTTGGAGGTGACTCAAAAAGATTGTAGATCTATTGAGTGTCAGCAGGATTGTTGTGGTGGCAAATTCTTTTTTAAAAATAAAAATTGAGGGCATAGCCCAATATCATTCCAATGAGATGATGAAATAAAAAGTCTTATAGTAATCCCTTAGGGATTGAACCTAACCCCAAAAATAGCAAGACCCATGAAATAAAAACATAGATCAAAGAAGCATAAAGCAAAAAAATAGTTAAGAAAACTCAATATAGAGACTGGATTCAAATCAAAGGAGATTCATCCAGAATCAAAAAATAGGCAACAAGCAGAACCAGTTTGCGGTAGACATGGTTGTCGTCCAAAGGAGTAATGAATTGATGAGTCACATTAGTAAAAGATCAATTGAAGTATTGGGTCATGGTTGCAACAATGTCTGCCTAGCGAAAGCCATAATATAAACCTCCAAAAAATCAAAAGTGTTTCCATAGGAGATCATCATCGTCCAGAAGAAAGTAAAGAAGGGAAGAAAGCAAGATCAGAAGCAAAAACTCACAAAACAATTTAGGAAATGTCGTAATCTTTTCAAGTGTAGAGAGTTCTTAAAACGTGGTCTGTCCAATGATCTTAAATTTCCAACGTCTTAATTTATGTGCAGTGATGATCTTAATTTGATTCATCATCCCAGCTAGAGAGATAAGTTCCTAATTGTGAAACCTCATGTTCCTTTCCTTCCAAATGATGCACACAGATACAAAAATAATTAAATAGCAAAGCTGGGCAAAAATTTTATTGCCAATAAGGACCATATCACTTAGAACCTGAGGGAGGGTTGCTTGCATTAATAAAAACTTACCATGAGGTAAAATATCCCGAATGAGCCTCATTGAATCAAGGCATTTGAAAAAAAGATGAGAGTGAGATTCCATCGATTATTTACAAAAGAAGCACGTCATAGAAAGGCCCATACCCCTAACATGAAATTGATCATAAGTTTTAAGGCCTTTTAAAAATGTCATCTAACAAAAAATAGCATGATTAATGACAAAACCCTTAAAATAAATCTCCTTGTACCAATTGACCTTGGGGGAGTGTTGGAAGATGGATTTGAGAAGAAGTTTAGATGAGAGTTTATTAGATCTATCCCACATAATAACATCAAACGCTAAACTGTAATTAAGACCATAGATGCCAGTAAAACAGTTGGGGAAAGGAACCCGCAAGGCATCAAGAATGCTAATTGAGCCATTCTAAAAAAAATTAAATCTAAAAAGCATCAACAGGCAAATTAAAAATGGAGAAGCAATCACCATGGATTCATAAATAAAGTTTTCATTGCACCACAAATCAAAATAAAGCAATAAAGAATAAGCTGATAGAGAAAATGAGATTTTATCATGATATTGAGAAGCAAGAGTTTTAAGTTCTCTCCACAATGGAGAGATACAAAAACCAAATTTGCTCCATAAAGAAATATACTTGTTATGGCACCATATAGCAAACTGAGAAAAGTTTTTTAAAATTCTCCACAGGCATTTGATTTTGCTAAGAAAATTAAGTATAGTAATAGAATAGAGTTCAACACCACCATGATCCCTAGGGAGAGTTGTTTTGGCCCAAGAAATAAGATTTAGTTTTCGAGCTTCACCATTATGATAAAAGAAATTAGCCACAAGGGAAGAGATCTTATAGAGAATGCCTTTAGGAAAAGAGATCGATCTCATCCAATAAGAAAGGTAATTATTGATAGAAGCTCTAATGAGTTAGAAGTAGCATCCAAAAAATAGAAGTTTACTTTTCCACCCAAGAAGCCAAGAATATAGCTTGTCAAATAGGGACCAAAGTGGCTCATCTTAAGAGTACCTGAAGTAATAGGAAGCCCCAAATATTTGAAAGGAAAGCTACCACTTTTGATATCCGAGCCAATAGAGATCGAGGGATTGGGTCTAGGAAAGCAAATCAAGGATTTCTCCCCATTAACCTCTAATCCCAAATAGTTAGCTAAAGAATCCAAGGTTCCTTTTACAGCAGTGATAGATTTAGAATTGGTCAACCCATACACCAAGAGATCATCTCAAATTAGAGATGAGAGACAGAACAGCGACCAGCAGTGATCGAGCAAAAATTCTTCAACCTATCCTGCTCTTCCAATAAACAAGAAAGGGAATCCATAGCAATAGTAAACAAGAAAGGGGATAAGGAACAACCTTATCTGAGTCCATTAGACGAGCCAAAAAAATCTTTAATTTCCCCATTGAGGATAATAGAAAATGGGATGTCATTGATGCAAGCATCAATCCATTAGACAAACCATAAGAGAAAACCTTTTGGGTCATTCTATGAAGGATAGCAGTGCGATCAATTATATCAATGGCCTTATGCAGATCAAATTTTGCAAGAAAATGATCTTTATTGTTCTAAAGAGAGGAATCAGAACTTAATTCATGGGCTAAAAGCAATATTATCTAATATATCTTTGCCATAAATGAAAGTTGATTGAGCTTAATGAATGATAGAAGGAATGAAACTTTTAATCTATTAGCAAGGACCTTAGCCACTACCTTATAAAAGGTATTATAAAGTGAGATAGGTCTATAATCTGCTATAGAATTTGAGTGTTTCACTTTAGGGATAAGGGTAATTAGTGTTTGCTTGAATATTTTAGGAAGTTTGAATTAAAAAAGTGATGAGCAGCCAGCAAGAATTGTTTACAAGTTATCTCTCAAGTAGCAGTGAAGAATTTTGCATTAAATCCATCAGGGCTAGGAGCCTTGTTATCACTAAAGCTGTGAAGAGCCCCAATAATTTTTTGGTTAGTGATATCAATAGTCATCTCATAAGCTTGGAGATGGGACATAGAGTTGCCAGTAAGTAATATGAATGAGTTAGGATCAGAGAAGCCCCTTATATTGAAAAGGGCAGCAAAGTACGTATAGATTTCCTCTGTATGGAGCTACGATTGAAAATTAATCCACTAGTTGTAAGCAAGCTTTTAATATGATTGGAGTTATGTCTTTCTTTAATAGAACTGTAGAGATATTAAGATCATCGTCCAAGTGTGTAAACCAATGAGCTTTGGCTCGTTGAGCAGCCCAACTACTTTCATTTGCTATAAGGTTGGAATATCTTGATTTAATATCAAAAGACTCTTGAATAATGATATTATTGGAGGGATCTATTTCAAGACATAAAGGATATCATCTTATTCTTTCCTAAGAGAAAGAAGTTGTTGATTGAGGGAAGAGAAAACCCAAGTCTTTTTCTTAAGAAGAGCCTTAAAGAACTAAAGCTTTTTAGAAAGC
Source organism: Cymbidium sinense (assembly GCA_021442155.1). Classification (NCBI taxonomy): domain Eukaryota; kingdom Viridiplantae; phylum Streptophyta; class Magnoliopsida; order Asparagales; family Orchidaceae; genus Cymbidium; species Cymbidium sinense. The sequence continues at coordinate 103,016,540 of CM038220.1, forward strand.
ACAAATAAGAGATCTCCATGAATAAATGAACTCTAAGCATAGTAAATAACATTGAGAAAATGTGCATAATTAGTCAAATAATTTCTAAACATAAACCTTGAAGGAAGAATGGATTGGTTGTTCATAAAGGTAATAAGGGGGGAATGATTAGAAGATAAGGGGGAGATGACCTTATAATAGGAAACAAGAAAAGACCTGATCCAGTACAAATTACATAATACTCTATCAATCTTAGTGAAAATGGGGTTATCGATTGCAGATTGGATCAAGTATAAAATAGACCAAAGCTTGGAAGATCCAACAAGCCACAATCCTGAATATAATCCATAAAATCTTGCATCTTATTGGAAGGAGTGGGGTTACCCCCGAGCTTTTCTTTACAAGAGGTAATGCAATTGAAATCTCCCATGATAATCCAAGGAGCATTGATGGATGAAGCAATGTCCTAAGGGAGTTCCATAGTAGTTGCCTATCTCGAGGGTTATTCTGATGATAAACAAAAGTGATACCAAAGAAGAGCCATTAAAATAAAAGATCCATGAATAAATTGAGAATCCTTGGAAAGCGTCATGAAGGAAAGCGAATGAGGATTCCACTTAATTCAAATTCTACCACCAATGCTGCAATCAAAATTGCAAGAGCTATCTTTGACCAAAATAATCAAAGTCTTTTAGAGAGACACCCATCAACCAACAAAGAAGATGAAAGTTTGGTTTTCAAAAGATAGAGGAGGTCAAGATGAAAGTCCTTGACAATACTCTTGCAATCATTCAGTCTACCTTTAGTAAGGAGACCACGAATGTTCCAACACCTTAATCTAGGAGAATTTATAAAGAAAACCAGAAGAGTGAGGGAGAAGGCTATTTGCCCTTCTTCTTAGGGTTAGTCTTATGGTCGTACCCATTATGACTCTAGGAAGCTTTAGAAGATTCCAAATCAGAAGAACATTTCCCTAGAGTTTTGATAAAATTTTTCAGGGATTTTTAAGAATGGTTCTGAGTAGGAGAGGCGGTTGACGATCGAGTAGTAACTCCACCAATTTGTGGAATAATAGGATCAAAGGATGGGGGAATGTCACTGCTGGAAGGTAACATGTGATTGGAAGAAACTGAAATCTCTTCTTGGGGTGGATTGGGCTGGAAGCTGGTTCAAGTCATTGATAGGCGAATTAGAAGAAGAATCGATTCTGAGGAGATAGAGTTGGGAGGAATGATGGTCTCAGTGGCCACAGTTACTTGTGTTGAGAGAGGAATGTTGAAGGTAGAAGGGTTTGAGGTAATAAATTTAGAGGGACGATGAGGTCTGCTGTGACTTCTGCCCCGAGTTACTGGCCTTTTATCCGGGTTGTGTGGGCAAGAAGAATCTTCATGTATGAAGGAGGCACATTGAGGGCATGCTTTGGGTTTCCAGTCGTAGATAATTTCTTGCTAAAATTTGCACCCATTAAGGTTTAAGAAAATAAAATATGTCAACGGGAATGAGGGATTAATTTGAATACAAATTCTAGCAAATGTAATCTTGGACTTTGAAGCAGTCAAATTGTCCACGGCAAGAGGAATACCAACCATGCTGAAAATTTTAGAGAATCTCAAATCATTTCAACTTAAGGGGAAGTTTGATAATTTAATCCAAAGGGAGATATTGGTAAAATGCTCTTTAGAGGGATCCCATGACCATTTATGGAAGATAAAGGGGTGACCATTTAAGAACCATGGTTCGTGGTTCCAAACCAGTTCATAATCTTCAAGACAAGTAAATTTGAGAATGAAGAAATCTCCTTCTAAAATAAACAATCCATCTCCCCTTGAACCTCCACTTCTTCTTAATAGCTACAAGAAGAGAGTCGTAAAAAGGGCGTTTCCCAATAGTGTGGCCGACTAAGGATAGATTCTAATTTTTTTGACATTCCTCTAGCTCATTTGCAGAGAAGTGAGCTTCTTCAAATGTAGGAGGGACAAAGGAAAGAGCAATTGAATGACTTTTCTCATTTTTGGGAGACCGGGAGATCTTTTCAATTACACGAGGATGCATTCTATCACTGGGCATTCAAAGGACAAGAACTCCCATATAAAGGGGAAGCTCTTAAAATAGAGCCAGGGTTGGAGAAGAATAAGTTTGAATGGGTCCATCAAAAAGGAAAGGGACCATCAGCACAAGAGTAGGGGGAGGGAGAAGCCGGAGAGGGTTAGAGATTACCAGACAAGATCCAGGGGAGAATAAAACTAGAGAGCGCCGCTAGAACCAACGAGAGCCAAAAAGCGAGCATAACCCTAGCCATGTCAGCGTTTTTGTGTGGTAGTTTAAAATTAGATGTGGTCACAAAATTGCTCTAAGGGCATGGGGCTATCGAGGTCATGAGGTGTTGATGTGGCTCCAAGGTTGTACATTTAAAATGCATTAATAATTATAAAAAGAATACCTCATAAGGATTTGTCTAAATTTCTTACATAATATTCAAATCTCATCATTTTACAAAAGTAATATATATCATTTTTGTAGCTATTAAACTTGTTCATTTACATGCATCACAATCAAATTATTGGAAATATAACAAAGGCAAAAAATATTGATTGGTTTATTATAAATTTTGATATTTCCATGAAAATTTGAAAAATTGGAAATATGAGGGTATTAGTTCCAAATATTTGTGTGTTATGTATGTATTACCTCAATTTTTAGATATTTTTACACAAATTTTCTTATGCAATTATCTTATATTTTTTTGTTTCACATTTAGATCTATAATGATAATATTTTATGACTGATAAAACTTAAATAAAAAAGTTTTGAGAGTTTTTTTAGATGATAACATTACTTAATATTTTATATGCTCAATAATTGGCTCATGATTTGATTATAAAATCTTTTGATTAAAATATCATGTTTAAGTTAGACATATATAAAGCTTATAATAGCCTCAATTAGTAGTTTCTTTATGATATTTTATCTTTGTTGGGTATTAATGATGTACATTTAAAAATTATAAAACATAGTATTGAATATGTTTTGTTTTTTATTTTAATAAATCATAGAGCATATAACTTTTATTATTTTTATCAAAGATTTTTCTAAAATTAAAACTTTTTCAAGTTCAAGATAAAAACTATCATTTTATCAATCATTAAACATGGAGTGTTTATATCATTTTACATCTATATCATAATTTACATCATTTAGCATTCAAATAAAATAAATGTATGAGAGGGGATTATTCCAATGGGGTTTAAAGTTTGTATTTCTTGTAGCATGATAATTAAATATTCTTTTGAATTTTTAATTTTAATTATATTATTCAAAGAAATAAAGATATAAGTTTTATTATCAATTTTAAGAATCTACATCATCACCACACTAAATATATATTATTTACAATTTATCACCTTCATCATTTTTTTTGATGATTCGTATTTATTTTTAGCATGCCATGATCAATCGTAATAGTTTACAAGATCTTGTACAAAAATATATGGAAGCTTTTTTTCGTTATGGTTTTCCTCTTTTGAATTTCAAAAATTATATTTGAATTTCTTTAGTTTAAAATATAAATTTTTTTGTTTTTAAATCATTATCAAAGATTTTCTAAAGTATAAACTCTTTTTTCTTCACCGTACATAAATTTATTATATTATTATATTTTATTTTATCTTTGAATTGTTTATCAATAAAATTATTAATGACATAATGACAGTTATTACTCCAATGGGGTTTAAAGTTGGGTGCTTATTTCTTGTAGCATGATAATTAACATGCCATTCTTTTGAATTTTTTAATTTTAATTATATTATTCAAATAAAAATATACAAGTTTTATTATCAATTTTAAGGGATATCTACAAATAAATTATGTTAGTTTTTTTTTGAAAATCATATAGTTACATCAAATATGTTTACAATAAAAATATATAGGTTGTGCGTTTGTTATGGATTTCAATATTAGAATGTCAATATATATATAATTAAAGTTTACATAAATATTTTTTGTTTTCAAATATCAAGTCATATTTCATGGACCTAAATTGTGGATGATCTTCTTTCTTCTTGTACATAAATTTATTATATTATTATTTATTTCTATTTTTGAGGTGTGTTTATCAATAACGTTATAATAATGACATATATGACACTGATACAATAATTAACATCTAAGTGAATTCAAGGATTAAACATCGATTATAAAATGTTCTCATTTCTAAAATTAGTGTGCTAGAAAATCAATTGTAGTAGAATAAAAGTTTACGCTTTAGTTTCGTTATGAAATTCAGTACACATATATATATTTGAAGAATGAATAAGAAACTCTAAGATTTTATGTGAAAAATCGAAGAAAAATCAGCGGAAAATCTTATGTATTTGAGTACAAAGTTTTCAATGCGATTATAAATTTATGAAATTGCAATAAATGGTCGTAAGCGGTGGTTATTACAATAGTTGTTGGTGGAAATTGGTGATGGTGAAAAGTGGCGGTTGGCGGCGACATGATATTCGATGGTGATGGCGATGTGGAGCGATGGCAGATCGGCACTGACCAACAACGGTGATCATAGCGATGATGATCGATGGTGGTGGATGGCGACCGGCATGGTCGGCGGTGACGATGGTAGTCGGCGGTCAGAAGTTAACTCTGGTGGTACGGTGGTTGAGTGGTTATACAATAGTGGTCAGCCGTCAATGGTAACGATTATAGAGATTTTCAAACCTTGTTATCTCTCTCTTAACTTTCCTCTGTGAAGAATGATGGACTATTTATAGATTAGAGTGATGACATTTTTGTAAATATATGCAAAATTCAAACCACTTCATTGGACGACTCAAAATGATTCTCTTGATCATTTGATATATTTTAAGTATTTGAATGCTTAAATGAATTCATAATCAAGATCTTGCTTTAGATCCACTCGTCAAGAATTTGATCATACTCCTATTTATTTAGGGATTCATATCCCAAAATTTTCAATGATATTTTAAGTGTTTGATCTGAACTGGTTTCGACTTGGGATCATATTGCTTTTGACATCAAGATTCGTGCTTCGATTAGTGAAATTTTTAGTGTCATATCAATAGTAAATTTCATGGATTATAAAATTCCATAAAATCTAACATAGAGTTTAGCATTTAATGTAAGGTTTAAGTTTTTTTTTTTAATTTTAATAGAGAACTACATAAACTTTAATTTAAATATTCATCTAATAAAAATGAATATCTTATCAAGGTGATTTCAATGACACCAATACCATTGGAGTCTAAGTAAATGAGACAACCATAATGGTTCCCACTTTTATGCTTCTTCGATCTTTCTTCCTAATCGTCTTTGCCATTCTTAACTTTCAAGATTGTAGTTGCATCCCAACCACACCATCTCCCATCCAATGACTAGCAAAGAGCATCATACCGACCACCTAACCTGACCATCTTTATGCATAATCACATATGAGCGTTTAATGATAAACATGCAACTCATTCATGAAGATCTAAGTTTTCTAAGTGCCAAATATGATCTCAATAACAACTTATTGTTAATATGACATCTACATTTTATCAAAAAGATAACTTTTTTTAATCAATATTGACGAGCACTATTGCCATCTTCCAATGATTATAAAAATTTTTTTTTTAACTCCTCTTGATTATTTTTCATTAAAACTTATATATTTATTCATATATAAAAACTTTTTCAAACTATTTATATATTTATATATGTCATGATTAAAATTTGATAAGAGTGAAAATTATGAATTAAAATCTTATTATAAAATTTGATATTTGAATGATAATTTTAAAATATATGTATTTTTTAATGTTATTTATTTGATTCCCTCATGAATGAACCCGCAGCAATGGCACTACAATATCCAAACTATTAACATTTACAATTTTCGGTGTAAAGAAATATCTCTTTTGTGTTTGTGCACGGTAACAATTTCCGTGAAGATTAGTTTCCCTTGGTCCTCGATTAATGGCAATCAGCCAGCGTATTTCCTAGCATGAAGCAAAAATCTTGGCCTGAGGAGGAAATTTTTTTTTTCATTTTGGGAGGCGGGCCACTGGGAAATTTTTTTTTTTTAATTTTTAATTTTTTTTTTGAATACTGAATTGGGAATATTAATTTTAACTTTAATTAAAGTAAATATTATTATAACTTAATTAAGATTTAATAAATATAATTATATTTATTCAAATTAAAGATAAATAATTCACGATTAATAAAATAATAAAATAATAATTAAATTTTTTATTTATTTAGTAAGAAAATAATTAAAGCATAAATTATTTATTAAAGAAAATTATTTAATAAATAAATATTAAATCTTGACGATTAATTTATTTAAAAAATTCTTATTAATTAATTAATATTTAATATAGTAATAAAATTATATATATATATATATATATATATATATATATATATATATATATATATATATATATATATATATATATATATATATATATATATATATATATATATATATTAAATTTATCATGTTAATAAATGATAATATTCAAATTTTATTTATTTATACACTAATAATTAATATCTTAGAAAATTTGTAAATTAATTACTAACAATTAAATAGAAATAAATTTTTGTATTTAATTTTATTTTAATATTTTAGAAAATTTGTAAATTAATTATAAAATTAAATATTCAAAATAAATTTTATTTATATTTGATTTTTTTATTTATTTTTTAGTCAAAAAAAATTTTATTTATGATTTATCTATATTTTATTTGATAATATTTATTTTGTGAATACTTTTAATTGGTGAATAAATTTCATTAATTTTACATATATAAGTATTTAAATCTATATTCTTTTATTCAAATATTTTGATATACAATTGCTTTTTTTTACATATCTTCAAAAACAAAAAAATATAGTTTTGTATTCTTTTAACCAAAGAAAGATTGATGATGAATTCATTTTCATTGTTTTCAACTATTAAATCAACAATTCTGGCACACAGCCTTGAAGGCTGATCGAACTCACGTGAACACGTGCCACTCACGGCCGTCCTAGACGCCGGAAGCTCCCACATGAAAGGATAGCTCTCTGCTATTCCATCGATCCATGGCGAATGTCCAAACCCCGGCTAGTTCCAGTCTCTTTTTAACCATGGCTTCTATCTCTACCAACATCACCGCTGCAAGGCTAAGTAGCCACTCGTCCACTCAAACGCATCGCTTAAAACCCTTGGCTCAAATCGGAGCCACTCCAGGAGGCCTTCGATTTCCTCTGCTTCCCACTACTTACCGCCTGCGGATTTCGCTGATTTCATGCAAACCTAGGGTTTCCACTTCGATGTTTCGTGCGAGCGTGCAGTTGCCCTCTGGAATCAGGCCGGGGGGCCGAGTGGAGACGGATAAGCTGCCGTCCGATGTGAGGAAGGGGGCAATGGACGCCGTTGATTTCTACGGAGGACGGGTTACGATTGGAGATGTGGCGAGCAGGGCAGGACTTAAGTTGAATGAGGCCGAGAAAGCTCTTCAGGCGCTTGCTGCTGATACTGATGGATTCCTGGAGGTATGCTTATATTTGCACGCCTTGCATTTTTCTTTATGTTCAGGAGAATAATACTACTTCAATCAGCAGAAATTAGAAAAGTAAAGATTCTATGGGGTTATGTGGCCTCACAATAAGCATGAAATTCCGAACAAATATGTGAAATAACATACGCAAATCTACAAATAATTTCTCTTCATGCATGGGATTATGTGCAATATTGATGGTTAACTTATTTTGACAAATCACAATAGACCCTCATAGAGAGAGAAAATGAACTGCCTACAGATGTGTCTTGGAATTATATATGTTCATATCTCCTGAATACAAGATGTAATACTATATATAGTGGGGAAAAGGAGTATTCTAGAAGTGCCTTATAATGGAATTCTGTTATGAGTACAATCATCACATGAGTAGAGATGTGAACTGTAGTGTGTAGTAACTGAATCATATCTCAAGCTTCAAGATTTTGATCCAATCATCAGCTTGTCCTGTAAAGCAACAAAACCAGCCTTGGAGAATGGTGTAGTTAACATGTCAGCCGGTTGTGTATTCGAACTGATGTGATGAATGTCCACTTCTTTGAAAAGAATATATTGGTGAATAAAGTGATAATCGATCTCTATATGCTTTGTATGAGCATGAAAGATGGGATTTTTGGCAATGGATATAGCAGAGATATTGCCATAATAAATGGGTGCTGGCTGAGAGATGTTAATTTGGAAATCTTTGAGGTGACGGCGTTACCATATGATTTTTTTTATGGCAGAAGCAAGAGCCTTGTCTTCAGCTTCCGTGGAGGATCGAGCTACTGTTGGTTGATTGGAGGGTGGAGGTACCAGGGTCTATGTAGATTGCTGCTGGAGGACTTGAAATTCATCCCTCATTGCTTGCTGCCAATGTTGATGTTTAGGAGCAGTAGTATATGTTGGATCAGATGGAGTAAGAAGGAGATGGTGAAGAGAAAATATGATTTTTGTTTTCAACGATCTTGTTTGAGATCGTGTTATCATATGGTGTTGTCAAGTTATGGGAATGGTAGAAAGATATTGTGTAGGAGAAGGTAGCGGGGGATTGCTGGGTGATTGCGTTTGTTTGATGGTAGTAGTGGGAATGGAGTTAGTAGAGACTGAATAGGAATGTAAAAGAAGTTGATTTTTGGTGTTGGGGGTAAGAAGAAGGGAGAGACAAATGAGGTTTGTGTAGTTTGTGAAGTGACTGTTGTAGGAGGGTGTTTGTGATAAGGAAAGAATTCTTCATTAAAGACTACATGTCGTGCTAGAACAAGACGGCTTGTGGTGGTGTCCTAGCATTTGTAGTCTTTTGTGGTGTCTGAGTATCCAAGAAATACACATTGGGGAGCTTTTTGGGCTAGTTTATGCCTTAGAGATGATGGTAACTAGGGATAACATACACAACCGAAAATGCTGAGGTAATCATAGGTGGGTTGTTTGTGAAACAGAAGTTGGCATGGTGATTTGTTTCTGTAGTGAGAGAGGGGCATCATATTGACGAGGTAGACTGCAGTTAGAACTATTTCAACCCAAAGAGAATAAGGAAGATTTTCTTTGGTTAATAATGTTTTGGTAGTGTTAAGGATATGCCGGTGTTTGTGTTCTTCAACACCGTTTTGTATGGGAGTGTATGGACAAATAATTTGATGTGTGATGCCAGTAGTTTCAAGAAATTTTGTAGGTTGTGTTTGAGGCATTCCTCTCCCACATCAGTCTAAGAAATTTGATTTTAGTTTGAAATTGTCTCTTGTTTTTGTTTAAGTTATATGAAGAGTTGTGTGACTTCAGATTTGTGAAACATAGAAATATCCATGTAAACTTGGAATAGTCATCAATAAAGTTCACATAATAACTGTATCCTTTAATGGAAGGAACAGGGGAAGGTCCCCAAATTAGAGTGAAATAGCTCTAGTACTTTATATGTAGATTTGGAAGATGGAAAAGGCAATTGATGAGCCTTTGTCATAGTACATGATTTGCAAAAAGAAGAAGAAACAAGAATATAGAGATGTTTATTTTGTTTGGAGATAGCAGCTATTCCAGAGAGATGTGGATGCCCAAGACTGTGATGCCAAGTGTTTGCTAAGACATGGGCCGTGATCGGGCTGAGGAGGATGGAGCTAAAGTCTTAGGCAGAGGATACAATTCTTTCCGACACGGACCTTGGAGGAGAGTTTGATTTGTTGTTTGATCCTTGATTTGAAAACCAGAAGCATCAAAGGAAACAAAGCAATTGTTGTCGACAGTGAGATTGTGGATTGAAATTAAATTATGTGAAGTGTTTGGGACATGAAGTTATGGAACATAAAGCTTATGGCTAGGAATGAGAATAATGCATTTATCAGAGTGTGTTGTTGGTAGAGTGGTTACATTGTCAACAAGAATACTATTAGAACCTGTGTATGTTTTTGGTTGCTGAAGTTGGTTGATATCTGATGTTAGATGTGCAGTGGAGCTAGAGTCCAGATACCAATTGGAATGTTTTGCTGAGAAGTTGTGAGTAGAGCTTTGGGGGAGGGTGTTTGGGTAATTGTGTTGTCTAATTTGTGCCAATAATAGAATGCTGAGTGACCAGGTTTCCCACAGATTTGACATAAAATAGTTGCTAGAGATTGTTTTCCACCATTTGCTTGAAAGTTCTTATTGTAATTTCTTCTTCCACACTTGAGATTTGAGCCTTTGCATCTGCTGTGAGGAATTCAAGAGCTCCCTTGTCCACGAGTGGTGAAGAGAGCTTTGATACCAAGTGAGAAAATGAAGGAACAGAAAATATATGCTGCTTACAGAAGTGTCTTGGAATTATATATGTTCATATCTCCTGAATATAATATGTAAGACTATACATAGTAGGAAAAAGGAGTATTCTAGTAATGCCTTCTAATGAAATTCTATTAGATGTGTACAATCAGCACTTGGGTAGAGAAGTGAATCGTTAGTGGATAGTAGCTGAATTTGTAGGTTGGTTATTACATAGGACCTTTTTATTCAATCTTTAAATCTTTTAGGATAATTTTCAATCACAATATTTGCAGATTTCTAGTGTCATAGATAATTCAACTTTTGTGCTAGATTTTACTGCAGTTTCTTTTTTACTTTATTAAGTCAAGTTAATAATGTGCAATATCTTAAAGTTGAAGTCATATCAATTATAGATCTTACATAATCAACATTTGTATGGGCTTTAGGTGTCAAATCTTCACCCCTTTTGATTAAAATTCATTTACACGGAGTTTCTTTCATATATTATGAAATTCGATGTGCAGCCTAATATGTAATTCTTTAGTATTGTGTATGAATGGACTTACCACACCAACATTATAGGCAATGCTAGGTTTAGTATGTGATAAGTAGTTAGTCTTCCACAAGTATTTGATAGGAGTTTTTTCCATGGTTATTTCCTTAACAACATCTCCAAGTTTATGATTTAATTCATGAGGCTCTTACCACAACAATAATATCAACAATGCTAGGTCTAATATGCTATAGGTAGATATGTCTTTCCATAAGTCTTTGATAGGAGTTATCTATAGCTGTTTCTTCTATAGCATCTCAATTTTATGATTAAATTCATGGGGCTATTTTTATTCTTGCATCCCAACTTCCTTGCCTTTTCAATAGTTTTCGTGCGTAACATCAATGTCAAAGATGTACTTTAGCTTAGCTCAGCTTTAAATTCTTTGAACATCATTTTCATTAAACTATCCACTTCTTCAAAGTTACTACTTATTGTGATTATGTCATTGGCATAAACTATTAGTATGGAGATTGGAGACTCTTCTTAATGCCATTTATTTCACAAATAATGTGTGGTCATCTTGATTATGTTTATATCCCATGTTGATCATTACCTTGGCGAACCTTTTGAATTGTGCTCTTGGATATTGCTTCAATTCATATAATGACTTCTTTAGCTTACATGCTTTTGTTATGTGTTTGAGCCAAACCTTGGTGGGATCTCCATATATTTCTCCTCCAAATCAGCATCAAAGAAGGTATTCTTCACATTAAATTGCTCCATTCTCTAAGCTTTTTTAATTAATAATGATAAAATAACTAGAATAATATTCATTTAAGCAATTGGAGCAAAAGATTGAAGATAATCAATCTTATATGTTTGAATGTAGCTTTTTGCTAGTAGTTTGGCTTTTTATATTTTTAATGAGCCATCAAATTTCTACTTTACAATAAATACTCATCTACACTCTAGTAGTTTCTTTTTTTTTTTGGGATTCCATTTTTTCTCTTATAGTATTATTCCATGTGACTCCACATCCATTGGGCCTAGAATAAAGTCACAAAAATCCAACAAGATATGATGAGATGAAAATTAAGATTTTTTTTTCAAACAATATAAAAATCTCTAAAAAGTATTTATCCACAAATAAGGTTAGCAAAGCATTTAAATTCAATAACACTTAATTAGTTCACCAATATAGAAATAATTTATAAATACTAGGATGTTTTATCTAAGAAATAAATCATTATTGCATCAACTATGGATGCTATACATTTGTTAAGAGGTTTGATGGAGAAGTATAGAGAAAGTAAGGAGGATCTACATATGATATTTATTGATTTAGAGAAAGCCTATGATAAAGTTTCAAGAGATGTTTTTTGGAGAGTTCTAGAAAAGAAAGGAGTTAATATTGGTTATATTCAAGTCATCAAGGATATGTATACTAGAGCTATTACTTGTGTCCAAACACAAGGAAGATTGATAAAATATTTTCCTATTTCAGTTGGATTACATCAAGGATCAGCTTTAAGCCCTTATCTTTTTTGCTTTAGTTATGAATGTTCTTACTAGTCATTTACAGGAAGATGACCTTGGTGTATACTCTTTGCTGATGACTTTCTTCTTGTTGATAAGACTAGAGAGAGAGTCCAAGAAAAACTTGAATTATGGAGGTCAACCTTAAAGTCTAAAGGTTTTCATTTAAGTAGTTCTAAAACTGAATATATGGAGTGTAATTTTAGTTGCAGAAGTTCTAGTAGTAGTGTTGTGACATTGTGTGAACAAGTCATTAAAAAGAGTGAGTGATTCAGATATCTAGGCTCTATTGTTCAAAATGATGGTGAAATAGATGGAGATGTTATTAGTAGAATTCAAGTTGGATGGTTGAAGTGGAGGAATGCATCCGGCTTATTGTGATGAAAAATGCTTAAACTTAAGGGAAAATTTTATAAGATGGTGCTAAGAGTAATGATTTATGGTGCGAATGTTGGCCAATAAGAGAAGCATAAGACTAAGTTAAGTGTTACGAGATGAGGATGCTCAGTGGATGAGTGGCTTTACTCTTAGAGATAAAATACGAAATGAGTATGTTCAGGAAAAAGTTGGAGTAGCTCTAGTGGCAGATAAGATTAGAGAGAGTCGCCTTAGATGGTTTGACCACATAAAGCGTTGATCGTTCGATGACCCGGTTAGGAGAGTAGATGCATTAGATTTGCTTTATGTTAAGAAAGGTAGAGGTATACCTAAAAAGACTTTGTTAAGATATATAAAAAATGACCTTAGTATACTTGAATTAAATGAGAATTTGATACATAATAGGACACAATGGAGACGAAGGATTCATGTAGCCGACCCCACTTAGTGGAATTAAAGCTTGTTGTTGTATCAACTAAATAGTTTATAATCTTAACCACCTTGCAATGATACATAGCTAATAATTTTAAAAAATCATAAAATAATTGGTCTGAGTTTGCAAAAAATGCACGGGAAATCTACTAAGTTTAAATGATCAGGCATATTCTATAAATATGATAAATGAAAGAGGTAGAAGTAAAGATGGATATACATAACAATTATTGGCAATGTATGAAAGATAAGATTTTTAATTATTGTAATCATCTGATGTTATTTAGCAGTAGGGTTCATAATAATTTATATACAAATTAATGATCATTACGTTCAAATGCAAAAGCATTCACCTGAACTTCGATCATTTATCAGTTTTCTTTTATCTTAATATATCTATAGTTGGTTTTACTAACACACCCTAAAACTATAGAGATGCACCAACCCCTGAAAATCTAATGGTTTTCAAAAGTGTTGCTGCCATGAAGACCCGTTGGCATGACTAGCCAATATTGAAAGAGTTTTGCGACAATACTGCATCATACAGATAGATATTCATTATGTAGATTTTATATAGTAAAAGTTGTTAATGAAGATTATATTATGATCAAATTAAGTTACATATCAACATAATTCATACTTTATGTGTGCAATATATATATAAGTAATTTGTATAATAAATTATAGAAATTTGTATATTAAGTAACTTGATAAAGCTATTTATCACATTATATCAATGTTATCACATGAAATATTATTAAGAATAAACCATATTTCATAATATATTATCAATAATTAAAGCATACAAATAAATATAAAAGATACGTTATTAATGAGAAAGGGAACTTTTATCCCTTAGCTAGTAAAGAGTCACCTTCTCAATAAAGGTCACATGCAGTTCAACATCTTGATCATGTCGTTCATAATTTTTTTGCTCTAAAAGAGTTTTGAATTTGAATGTTTGATGTGTGCTGCCTTTGTCATTAGATCCAAACTTTTTATAAGTTTATTAACAATTATAACTCCTTTCTCCCTTTTTTTGTTTGAATGATACTAGTGACTTCATTTAGGGAAGGTAAATCCTCCTTTTGAGATTAGTTTTTTCACAAATTCTACTCACTTAACTGGCCAAAATTGTTCACTTAAGGAATCGATAAAGCTAAGAGAAGTCGGTTGACGAATTCACTTGAATTCACCCATTATTTGGGAATAAACATTTGTACTTTATGTAATGAAATTAATAAAAGCTAGCTAAGTTTATTTATCTTACAACAAATATCTGTTATGTCATGCTATGTAATTTACTTGTATCGTTTAAATATAGCTTTTCTTGTAATGCTTTGCTTCACCAAATTCTTATGAATAGGGGGTAATAAAGCAAGCATGACAATTAATCATTGACATACGTCTTGTATTTCATGGAAATCTAATCAAATCCTAGGGCTTCTCACTATAAGCTTTATGTCTTTTTTCCTTAGATTGATTTATTTTTGTTAGCAAAGCTTTGGTTTTTTTCATAGGCAAATTTGGATTCAATACTGAGAACCCTAAATGGAATTTTGGCATTTTTGTATTGTGAGAAGTGTTGGGGTAGATAACATGCACCTGCTAACTATCTGTTGACCTCCACATATGTGTTATAAATCAAGATAAGCCCACAAATCGAATTCGACGGACTTCTGAGGTGACAAGGTGCAAATTGAGGCTCAAAATGCACTGGATGTCACTGAAAATGGTCGAAACGACCTCTGATCGGTTAACGGACTTCGCCATCGCATTCAGAACGTCAAAATTAATCAGAATATAGATATTGCAAAATCTAACGATTAATTGATTAAGCGCTTGAGCTATCAATGTGTCGACGCATATATCAGAGTCAGGAAGCTGCGATAATGACCAAATAATATCCGTTCATGAAATTGATCGCGCCATTAACCATAAAATCTATCAAATGAGGCGTAATTTTCGGTGGACGGCGCATCGAAATGTCAAATGATTTGAAGTGCGCGAAATCGAGCTAAAATGCGTAAAGTCGTCGAAATCAACTCAAATGACTTTCGATCGGACGATCTTCGCCATTCGCGTTGAGCGTCGAATTGGTCATGATATAAATATTGCGACTTGATGACGGCCGTCAAGCGCAGTCGCCGCCTCATGATCGGGGAGGCACCGACGCAAGTCAAACGAACTCCGTTCATGAAATTGATCATGCAATTGGCTTCGAAACGTCAAAATCTATCAAGTGAGACTGTTCGCACTCAATTCGGACGAGTCTGCGCGAAAATCGAGTGGTCGAAAGCAGTGACATGCAATTTTAGCTGAAAATAGACTCAATTTGACGTTGACTCGAACCAAACGGCCTCCGATCGCGAAATGGACTGCGTCATTGCGTTCAGAACAATGTAATTATCTCGATATATATATTGACTATGTGCGATTACCGGTGTGAAATCCACATTTAAACCGTTTAATAAATTCAAAATTTATTAAAAATTCCCAAATTGCCCCTCACGCGATCGTTCCCCTATTTTCGGTTTATGAAAAGACAAAAAAAGCGAAAGAAAACTACTCCCCATTTCCCCTCATTCTCTCTCGTCTTTCTCTCTCGCTGTAATTCTCCTCTATTTTTCAATTTTCCTCTCGGTTTTGCCATTTCCCGTTCGCGCATAAAACCACATCTGCCTCCGGCAATTTCTTCAACCCACTCGGCCGACTGCCGACCATTTGTCCTCCTCGTCCGTCGACCCGGTGAGCAAGCAGGCCCGATCATTGTCGTTCAGCGTTCTCACCTCTCCTATCCGCGATCCGTCGACCGACCCGCGGATTCAGTTCGATCTCCATGAGCCCGCCGTTCCGTGACCCGGTTGGCCGACCCGGCCCGGTGAAACCAGCGTCCATAAAGCATCCACGACTGCGACATCCATTCGATCCGCTCCCGACGCCTGGCGAGCATTCTGTTTTCGCTGCGTTCAGATCTCTGCCCGACCCGTAGTTGAACTCGTGCTGCTCCCGTTCTTCGGCCGTGACCCTTCAGCCCGGCCAGCAAACCAGCCTTACCAAACTGACCCCACCAGAACCTCACCATTTTGTGAATCGAGGAAGAACATCGTTAGCGGTATTCTTCCGATTTTCGTCGCCTCACTAATGGGTCCGTTCATTGTATGTCGGAAGAACATCTTCATAGAATTCTTTTTTCGATTTTTGCACCCCTCGCTTTAGCCGTCTCGTTTCCGTTGCGCCGTAAATCGAGGAAGAATATCGTCAACGGTATTCTTTCGATTTTCGGCGTCCTCGCTTTAGATGTTCCATTGCTAGAATCAGGAAAAAACGTCGTCGTGACATTCTTCCTTCGATTTTGACGTCGCGCCTGTTTTAGCCGTCTATTCCATTGTAGAATCGAGGAAGAACATCATCGTGACGAATTCTTCCTTCGATTTTCGTCGCCTCGCGTCGTTCATTGCCGCCGT
Source organism: Cymbidium sinense (assembly GCA_021442155.1). Lineage (NCBI taxonomy): Eukaryota > Viridiplantae > Streptophyta > Magnoliopsida > Asparagales > Orchidaceae > Cymbidium > Cymbidium sinense. Next base: position 103,033,106 of record CM038220.1, read on the forward strand.
CGGGAAGAATATCGTTAGCAGGCGAATTCTTCCTTCGATTTTCGACGTCGCACCCACTTTCGTCCGTTTACGATGAATTGGGAAGAACGTCGTCGGTCGTGAATTCTTCCCCGATTTTCGACGTCACACCCGCTTTTGCGCGTTTTATTGCGCATCGCAAATTGGGAAGAACGTCAATGCCGAATTCTTCGATTTTTCGTCGCACTCGCTACCTTCTCGTCGCATCACGTAACCCGTTCCTTTACTTGTAGAAAAATCGTCGAGAATATGTGGGATTTGTGAATGTGAATATATATATATATATATATATATATATATATATATATGTGTTTATTTGTAAGTTTGAAGACCCGTTGTGCTTTCGGCCGGTGCGACGAGATGAAAAATAGATGCGTGGTGTCACTCTCATTTCATTCGCTCAACAGGCGTCTGTAAGCACCACTGTTGATGATGTCCCCCGAAATTTTGTCTAATTTAGGTTTAAAGGCCTCGTCGTGCTCAACATGGCGCGATGAGATGAAAGCACGATGTCATGAGCTCATTATCTTCAAATAGGGTGTCTGAGTAAGCACTGCGATCTGACTCTACTGGGGATGGAGGGAGCTAGAAATGTCAAATCTTTTGACTTGGAAAAAAGGGGAGAGTGAAATGAAATGACTTAAGAGCGCTAAATAGGAAAACTTGCAGCTAATTTTAAACTAAAAAGCCTCAAACAAGAAAAAAGGGGGAGTTTTTAAAGAAAACTTTGGAAAGAATAGAACACCTATTTAAAATCTAAGTGAAATTTGAGAAAGATTAATATTCATAATTCAATTCTACTAAATTGAGCGGTAAAGTGAGTTCTCAGAATTTCTCGATATTAAACAAGCTTTAATTAGAATTGAGAGGGGTAATGTTAATCACATAACAAACTTGATAAACTCAAAATCAGGATGAATCCAAATTGAGTTTAATAACTCTTTATCTGAATGTGGAGGTGATTCTTATCTTGTAATAAGCGTAGTAGAATTTAAAAGCGACAACATTGAAATCGCCACACTTATCAAAAGTGATATAAATTGAGCATAATCAAATTGGGAGAATTACAAAATTTCAACAAGTAAATACAAAACAAGTAATATTTTAAACTACAATCTAAATCAAAATGCCTTATTCGCCACCGGATCTGCAACTCGTCGCACAAGCATACAAAAGATGATACTAAATCAAAATCTATAAACATCATAAGGCTTCCTTTAATCAAAAATTAAGGAATATAATTATAATTATGATTTTCAAAATCGATGATTCATTAATTAGATGAAATTAGCTGTATAAATACCATGTCTGACGTAGAGATTTCAGTCAAATTTTAATGTCGAAAAGGTTGCTAAATTGGAATATATTAAATATTAATTTGAAAAATATAATAAGATATTAAATCAATTTACAATGTTCTTGTGGCGACTGTAATTCATGCAGCGGATAGATGGCGATCTTAAATCCAATTCTACAAAATTATGAGCTTCCTTTGATCAAAAATTAAGGAACTTCATTCTAAACTATGATTTTCAAAATCATGAAATCATAATTAGGTGAAATTTTCTATAAGCACTGCGTGCTTTCGGACATAGAGATTTCAGTCGCAATTTTAAGGTGCGAAAAGGCTTGTTGGAATTGAATGAAAAATCTGAAATCATTTTCATAATTCAAACATAAAATTACCTAAATTTTTAAATACACCAAGGTACACTATCTTAAATGCTTAAATTCAAGTGTATGAGTTACCCATGGGTTCTTCGGTTAAGTCTTGAACCTGCGGGTTAACAAACCTAAAACCTATAATAAGAGTTTCAAATTAGTGAAATATCTGAGAAACTGATTCTGTCAGGTGATAGTAGATCTAATCCTTTGTTAGCAGCTAAACAAAGTTGACATGATATAAAACTCTTAAATATATTTAAATTAATCAATTTTTCAAATCAAATTAAATGAAAAATCTAAAATCAATCTCATAACTCAGAAATAAAAATTGTTTGAATTCTTACAATACACGATATGTGCCTTATATCTTGAATCTTAAATTTAAGTGTTTGAGGATCTTTGCGGGTTGTTTTTTAGTCTTAGTGGGTCAGTTAACAAAACTCAAAAATCTATAATAAGAGTTTTAAATCAGTGAAATATCCTAATTACTTGACTAGATCTAATCCTGTTAGTAAATAGCGAGTTGGCAGATCTAAAACTCTTAAACATATTCTAATTAATCAATTTTTAAATAACAATCCGCTTAAATAAATTCTATCATTAAAAACTTGAACTTCAATCTATCCACCTTATTTGTTTGTTGGAGGTGTGAAATTAAGAAAACTCATGAAGAATTGATATCAATCAGTGTTACTCATGTTCTCTGATTCTCTCAGTAAGGATGTGACGTTCCCATTTGCGTGGCTTGGCCGATAAACCGATAAGCGATTATATAGAGTCCTCGATCGGGTGGTTTGGCGGTCCGTCTCCATTATATTACGATTACAGGCGTATGCTCTCATGGCTCGGCTTTGAGTTGTGAATCAATGATATCTTAATAGACAAATAAGTCTCACGGTAAGGTAGACTTCACAAACACCAACACGGGTCTGAGGATTTGGGCGGCGTATGTTCTTGATGAGGATCTTTCGTCGGGTTGTCATTCTACTCATTAAGTAGATTAGGGACCCATGACGGGATAATGAATATGGGATCTAGATCGCGTCATCATTCCCAACCATCCGGTTTAAGCTAAAATGATAAATTTCATATCTTAAATTCAAACTCTATATCTTTGTTATTCAGCATTCAACGATAATGATTAGTCTTATGAAAGTTCTCTCACTTATTAAGAGAGTAATTAACTAAACTGCCTATAGGAAACCAACAGATCTAAAGTCCTCACCAAATAAATCTGGTAGTGTCTTCTACTATTCCATCTAGCCAAAATTACTTTAAAACACTCTTTTCATCGAAGAGGTCGGTGGCGAATTTTCGGAGCCCACACTATCTTAAATTATTCGTTGGATAATCAATTATGGCTTGAACATATACTTGCTCTAGTTTTGGAGCTTTTGATTGGTTATATGCTCATTAACATTTTTTTAGTTACATATTCTTTTATAGGTACTAAACTGTATTTTTTTGCCAATGATTACTTAATGTTATATTTCAGTTTCCGGGTACTTATAAATTATTTTGTTCTTTATAGCTCTTGTCCTCATAAGGAAATCTGTTTCAAGATGTATATATAGGTTTCAGATGAAGGTGATGTTCTTTATGTTTTCCCAAAGGACTATCGTTCAAAACTTGCTGCCAAGTCCTTTCGAATGAAACTCGAGCCTTTGCTGGATAAATTGAAGGTTCTTCCTTTGCTTAGAAAATTTCAATCGTGTTTTTCTCGTATTTGAACTTATGCTATCAAGTATTTTGACATGCCTCTTTCCTTTGTATTGCTTCTTAGGGAGCAAGCGAGTACGTAATCAGGGTTTCTTTTGGGACGGCACTTATTATGTCAATTGTTCTTGTATACACAACAATAATTGCCCTTGTTTCAAGCAGAAGGTCTTCCTAACATCTCTCCATGTTTCCATCTTTTCTTAAATTAAATATTACATCTTTTTTTCTGCCCAATTTCTTGCATGCTTTCCCAATCTTGAGCTGGTATATTCTATTCTTGCTGTGTCATGTTAACTATGCATTTTATCTCGGCATTCCTATGCTATTTTTTCCATTTATACAGCGATGATGATAATCGAGGAAGACGTGGGGGGAGATCATATGATTCCGGGGTCACTATTTTCTTCAGCCCATCAGACTTATTTTGGTACTTTTTTATTTTTTTAATTCTAAATCTTTCTAACTTGGATAGCTTTTAGGTCTTCAATTTTGTATGTTTCTTTAATTTTTTTTTTTGTGAAATCCAGCCTTTGATATTTTATTTTTCTAAAGTTTGCTTGGAGTTCAAAGGTATTATGTGAACTAACTCGTCACCGGCAGTGGACTAGATACCAGACCTAAAACCCACATTTAAGATGTTTTTGGAGGCTTGCAATTGAATTTTGTTGTCAAATACAGCAGTACATAACAAATAATTATTTGTGCTAAGACCCTTTGTTGATGAATTATTCTACACGAAGTCTTTGAAGAAATCAAGTCGAACTACCCACAATTAAAAAAATATGACTATTTTGGTCTATTCTATATTCTTATTAGCAGTGAAAATCTTTGAGAATCTTCCCTATCCTTTCAAGAGTGCATTCGTACCACTACGGGAAGGACCAGCTGTTAATAATGTATTTGCCAACTTAAAATGGAGTTTAGAGTTGATAGGTAGATCTAAATAATTACCAACACTATACATTCATTTCATTATAATTTTCTTTGCGTCATGGAATTGGATGATAAGACTAAGACTTGATGGGACTAATTAATGATGGTGATAACATCTATTATGGCATGCATGTGAGTTTTCTTGTTGCCGTTGCTATTTAGAAGCCATCAATTAAAAACCTTCTTTACGGAGTATCCAGCCTGAATTACTGGGCATGAAACCTTCTTTATAGCTACTTAGCTTTGGAATCTTTTAGTTCCCGATAATTTCATCGAATTTAATGGATTCCTCATATTGAGACCGAACAGTTTCTTGGACATCCTCTCAATTCAATATGACGATCTTAACTTCTCTTTAAAATCCATAATGTTAGGACGTTGAAATTGGAAAACCTCCTGGTTTAAGTTGTTGTTAGCCTCGGATGAATAACAAATGTTTAGTTACGTTGCATTACATTTTATCTCATTCTTGTCTCACATTAGACTTGGCCCATTATTTTGATCCCTCAATTAGGATACCACAAACATGTTGCCTGGCCATTGGCGCATAATCCTGCCATGCCAGATTGTCACAGTTGCATCCTAGCTGTTTTTGGTGATATAACTAATTAACGTAAGAACAGAAAATGGAACCGATGATGTAGCTAAGTGGATATATTTTTTTTGAATTCCAGTAAAAATTCCTTTGATGCAAAACTTGAAAACATGTGAAATGCACGTCAAATTATATTGGGACAATGTAATATTTTATTCCACAAAATCTAAAATTTTACAAGAAATTTTAAGAATGAAATAATGCCACACAAGGATTAGTATTCACTATGCCAAAGAAAAACTATATTATAGCAAATTTGACCAAATCTCATTCATGTTGTTGTAAAGACTTCACATTCAAAGAATTTGCATCCAACTAGCACACAAGCTTAAGAGGAATATAAAATTTTATTAAACCAAGGCTGAATTTTATATGCTTAGATAACTTATATTTATAATCAAAACTAGGCCATAGTTGATATTTCCTTGGAATTTAGCCTACAACCTTAAAACAACAAATTTCCATCTATAAAATAGTAAGAACAACAGCTCTTTTATCTACAAAATTAGTCTTGAATTCGCCTAACCCCACAATCAACCACTTTCCAATCCTAGACGGGAAGCTACAGCCCCATTATTGTGCCAGATATGGGATATGAAGTTTCATTCACATGCCATAACAATAATTTGCTAGCTAATAGATGTAAGAAAGGGTGTCAATTTTGATTAGGACCTAAATTTGGACTGACTCAAATATATCAATTCAAACTCTACCTATTAGTAAAAGGGTCAAAAAAAATCTCAATGTGAACCTTACTCGGCTTGCATATGTGAAGAGCACTTAAATTGAGAGGCATTGTTATAATTCCAACTTGAGAAAGGCACGATTTCTCCCTTCGGACATGAAATTAAATTAACATTTTTTTTTGTGAGATAAGAATTAAATAAATTTTTTGGGTTGATTTGAACCAAATCTGACACGAGCCAAATTTGACATGATTTTTTTGAGTTAGTTATGTTGATCTAAACCTGACCTAAATATTAACAAGTGGACTCATGCTGAAAATCTTTGTGCTAATTTCAAGTCATGTTTTTTTTGTGTTTAATAGTGATACTATTACAAACCTTTTTAAGTTAATTACCTCTATTATTCATGGGAGAGCCTATTGATTAATAAGGTTGCATAATCCCAACTTTAGGCTCAAATTTAATGTTTGGGTTTATATGCCATTAAGTGGGAATGGTTAGGAGGATGGAGGTAAAGCCAATCATAATCTTATAGTTCTATCATTTCAAGTATTCTAGTCAACCTAACCCATTAATATTAGGGCTTTGAACTATAACATTTTGATAGCTTGAATAGTGATCATTAGTAGTCTCATCTTACGTATCCTGAGTAGATTAGGTCAGGAATTTGTGTTAAAGACACTTTTGAGATTAGATTAAACTTGTTTACTTGCAAAGGGTTTATCATATCGCATTTGTTGTATAGTTCAAGTACACACACATCATGGTTGCTTGAGATTTTTTAACTTGACTTGAAGAATCATATCTAAGATTCAAGATTTGATTTTTGTAGTTTTGATTGACTAGCTTGTTGTGAGAGTTGGCCTAAGTTGAATTTGGGTTGGGGCTTGCATCAATTTTAAGACCCAAGTTTTAATTTGAAGTGTTTGTTAGCTTCATGACAATTTGATTGATTTAGGGTGGGCTTACTTCTTGTGGAAGATTGCTGACTTGTTTGCTTTGTGATAACTCAAGGTTGGAGAAGAGGGAGTGTGGGGGGTGATTTATTAAGTGGACGACCTATAAGTGAGACATACAACCTCAATCTCAATGTTGATGAAAGCCCACTAATGGGTCTTACAACCATACTTTACTAGCAAGATGAACCAAGTAATTAGTTTGAGGGACCTTGTGTTGACCTCTATATATATATTTCATAAGTAAAATTAAGTTGATGCGACAAAATCAACTAACAATGGGCATGACATTCCGTCAATTGAGCTTAAAGCACGCCAATCATGTTCAAAATTGCTTGAAAACATGGCTCGATCATGAAACAAATTTTATCTATTCATTTAAAGCATTGAAATCATCAAAGGACGTGCTCCTCGATTGATTCGATTGATCCAATGAAAGATGATGAACAATGGATGTGACACATGCGAAATCGACCCAAATTATTTCGTTCGTCAAAATTTTCCAAATAGTTCCTATTTATTAAAATAGATTGTGATATTGTATTTGAAGCACCAAAAAATCTACCAAACCAGGCTTCATATATTCAATTTAATCGTATACAATGATGACAAAGTTACGAATGAAGCATCACTCAATTCAAACCAAAATTATTTAGATGGCTATTGATGTTGCCTAGATGATGTTCATTCTAGAACGGATCGTTCTGACATATTCAAAAATACCTAAAATAAACACGTATATTATATGGGTCGATGTGCGAACGTGGAACACATGATTCCGTACATTCATGAGGTGGTGACATGAAGTTTGCGACACGTGTGATGAAATCCATAAGAATATATATATATATATATATATATATATATATATATATATATATATATATATATATATATATATATATATATATTTAAATATAATATAATAGTCAATGAATTAATTAAATCAAATTAAAACTGCACATAATTAAGTATACTTACATGATTACGTAAATTAAGGTCACTGTTTTCATTTCAATTAAATTAAATTTGACTATGATTAGTTATAATTAACCAATGAATTTGAACATTACACATATTAATGTATATTTAAGTATTAAATTTTATCCTCATCCAAAAACATTTAGGGGTATTTACATACATATCACTTAAAAGTTATTATATTATACCCCCAAAACATTTAAATAATACAAAGATAACACTTGTTTCGTTAAATTTTTAACCCTATTACTTCTAGTTGCTTTGGTTGTTACAGCTGTTGGTGATTGGCAAGCTTAGGCAAAGGCACTCCATGGGAGCTGACCTTCTTAGCAAGTTCGATGCAACTAGAGTTGGATACTTGAGCTAGTGTCAATAGGTTTTCATCAGATATAAATAAAAATGTCATAAGGCAATTAATGGCTTAATATTTTGAAGACAATCTAATGGTAGCCTTTCAGATCCCATAACAAAGTAAAATTTTAAAAGTTGTTTCAAGCACACGTATGAAACCTCAAATTTAAGCAACATCCCTATATAAAACTTTTATAAAGAAAAAGAGAACTTTTTTTAGAGCTAAGAGCTCAAGAGGAGAAACTTGGTACATGGGTTGGGGAATGTCATAAAAGTCGTAGATGGTAATATTGGAGCCATTGATGACATTGACTATGAGTTTAGCAGTGTCCTAATGGCTAAAAACCATTGGAATGGCCTTGGGAATTGCTGGCTCTTCGTACTCAACGAGGAGATCCTTGAGGCACTCAAATCCTACTGAAGCTTTCGGATTTTGTGGGTCGAGTGTTTGTGGGAAAATTTTATGGACCAAAGAAGTTTAGATGTTTGGAGATAATCCTAAGCAAGCTAGAGATCCATTGGAAGTTCCTTGGGTCGTTGTAGTCACCGGGATCCTATAGCTCAGCTGTAGGATCGACTGGAACAAGAAATCAGAGAGTCGAATTCCAAGAAGGATTCTTTTTGCCATCGTGATCTACAGGAGTTCGTTACTGGGTTTTGGAGATCGCCGGGCAAGAAGGCTAAGCTCCGTTAATAAGATGCTATATTTGTAAAATTTGAAGTTTGAGTGTTAAATATATAATATAGTAAGTTTTGAATGCTATGTTTGTAGATCTCCCAAAATTTTATTATTCTAATATTTTGAAACCTCATAACCTTCAAAAAAATCTCACAAAATCTACAGTTTGTACCTGCCAGTGCAATCCTTGTACAACCCTCCCCATCTCTTCCCGTCTAAAGAAATAAAAGACCTAAGAATTAATCTCATGCATATTCCTCTCTCACGTGTCCCTCCAGCCTTTCTCTATTTCCATCCCCGCTTTCTCTCAAAATTCACGTGCTTCCTACCCTGCAGCATGCAAACCAACTTCTCATGTTGATGGATAGTATCCCTTTCTCCTTGCTCGCACATAGCCCATGCCAAGCACCCTCATCCGCTTCCCTTAGCTTTGCACACCAACCCACATCTCCATGGCCTCTTCTTGAGCTTGCTCGAACCGAGCCCAACAACACTCCATCGCAAATGCCACTCTCTCCATTTCGCCAGCTCGATCTCGGGAAGAGAATGACTGCCACCAACATCATCACCTATAGCTTGACCCCTCCCCAAAGTTTTCTCTCATTCTCACCTAACTTGCACGACCAAACCTCCGACCCTGCTGACAAAACTTGCTGCTAGCCACCTCCTTTGTCTCCCGCACAAGCACAACCTAATTTCACCCCATTCCTGTTTCCACATCTCACTCTCCCCCTCCAAATCGAGTCTCTCTCTATCGCTCTCCTTCTCCCCCTCTTCCTCTCTCTCTAGTTTAAAAAAATAAAAAAGAAAAAAAGAGGAAAAAAGAAAGAGAAAAGAAATCTTCATATACAATTTTATAGGTTTCATCACCAATTTGTTATCTCAAAATCGTCGTGCAGCTATGATATGTGAAGGTATAAAATCAAAAAATATGATCATGCAAAAATAATTATGTTTGGTTTATGCAGGTACTTGAAGGCCTATATGTGCCTTTAAAACGGGTAGATTAAAAGATTGTACGGTGGTGTGTTCAAAAAATTACTCATGCAGGTCTTTTACACAAGTAGACAGGCTTGATTTTGGCTAATACCTCCCTACCGGGGAAGGGCATATAATTCAGACTCAGGGAACAAAACTAAATGAGCTCTTAAATGACTAAAATGACTTAAATTAAATTAATTGAAGAAAGAATAAAATAAGATTGAATATATTGAACAAAAAAAATTAAATGCAAAATAATGGGAATTGCAAGATGAGGTGAGAACCAAAGGAGCATACCTACATGCAAATATATGAATGTTTGAACCAAACCTCGAAAGCTCAATCGCTCAATCAAAGTTAAATCTTAACCTCTATTTATAAGAGAGTGATGAATCTCTAGCGAGCCCTGCATTGTTGAAAGACAAACAAATAAGGGACAAAATGTCCCTTCGTGGAATGCCTAAATAATTCATCATGCATGAATCTAACACAATCCTGCATTTATGTTTATCACATTGATGCGCACAGACAAGTCGTAGTATTAAAGCAATCCCATTCCTAAGCAAACTTGCATTTGGCTTCGTCGCATTGAAATACGTGTAGATCTAGATATGCATGCATTTCAAGGCGACTCGACATTTAAATTGTTGCTAAATACGTGTAAATGCCCCAAGAAAGTTAAATGTGCAGGCTTCTTGAGGTAGGCATGCATTCAAATTTATTGTATTGAAGTGCATGCAAATTATGTAAGAGATCGAAGTTTGCACGCATCTCAAGGTAACTTGACATTCAGACTATTATATTGAAACATATGTAAGTTGCTTAAAAAATTGAATTGCGTAGATTGTTAGATGTATTTGTATTCAATATCATTATATTAGAGTGCATACAAGTGGCTTAAGAGATAACATTGTGCATGTTTCTTGAGGCAACCACATGCTAAAATCTATTGCACCGACGTGTGTGCAAAAAGCCTAACCAAATGAATCGTCACAAAGCAACTTAATTTTCAAGCTATTGCATTAAAATGCGTGCAAATAGCTTAGAGGATTAAATCTTGCATGCATCTCGAGAAAAGTTTTATACTCAAATTGATTGCATTGAAACACTTGCAAGTTGCTTAAAAAGTTAAAATGTACGTGGGTTATGAGACAATCATAAGCTTGACTTCAACATCTCAACTTTCGTCTGAGCATGTTAAATGAGTTGTATGTGCGTATCGCAGGGTAGAGTTAATTCAAATCTAATGCCTCGGCAGATGTGCAAGCACTTTTGAGTGATTTACACGCTTTATGAGAAATTTTTAAAGCTTAGGTTCAAATGCCTCAAAAAGCATATAAATTCTCTAAGTTGTATGAAAATTGATTGAGCAAATCTACCCGGATGTGCCCCGACACATGTTTTTGAATGTTCGAGTTAAAATCAAATAGACCAAGGTTTCATCTTGCTTTGAAAAATGTGCAAGTACATTGTGAGATTGCATTGTAATCTATGTAATTTTGTGGTAAATTATATATTTATGCGGGTTAATATTAAATAGATTTTAATATGCTTGTATGTGCTACGACTAATATGTTGAATGCTTAATTATATGATCTGAGAATGCTATGCAAGCTAAAGCATAATCAACTTAAGTCCACTTTTGCATGGAAAATCATGCATATGTTTTGAATGATCTATATATATTTTTATAACGAAAATGTAAGCTCTCTATTTTCAAAGCCAAACTTAAATCTATTAATCATACATATTTTTGAGTGGGCTGCTCTACTCATATTGTGGAAGTCATAAGTTATTGCTGATTAGTCCGATCTTCCTCAAAAGGACTTGAGTGATAGGATTGATCACAAATTAGACAATCATTCTTAATGTGAGGATTTTATTTTATATCTGCATACTATCATCAAAGCCTTTAATCAAGAAATTTCATATTCAAAATTATAAACTTTTTGTTTCAAGATTAAAAATAGATCATATATTTTTACTAAGGACTTGATCCTCTACAAATAGACATACAGAGTTGATAAAGTTTAAATTGATAAAATAAAATCAATTAAGTATTCCAATGATGAGTGTGCTAATTGAAGATTTCAACCAGGGGTTTATTGTTATCAAAATTTTAAAAACCTCAATGTCAAATCATCTAAAGTTTGAATTCTAATAACTTTTGAATTATTCAAGAGAATTTTAAAATTTTGGAAATCACTTAAATGAAATTTATCATTAAAAGACATAAAGCTAACATCAATCACTTTTTGCAACTATTTATTGGGGTGATAGTTTTTAAAAATTTTAGCTCACAAAAGAGTCAATGTCAAGTCATGTGTATTATTATATTCACTCTCAATAAATCTCATACTAGTAAGGACGTGATCTGTGTCCTTTATCCATTTGATTTTACCCCTAAATGACACCAAAAAAAGTAGTAATTACAACCATATACTTATGACCTAATGGTTTGGCTCATTAATGGCCTCATTAAATTACAATCATGGATTTAGATCATAACCTCCATAATGGCTACTCTTTGAGTCATAAATTACAAATGGGCAAAAAGTTTTTTATCAGCTATGGTGAATTTAAAGTTGTCTCCTTCGACAGATATCTCTAGGTTTATAAGACCTCCTTGGACGAAGCAATTCATGACTGTTGATAAGAAGTCTTCAATTAGGTTGGGTCAACTATCTTTTCTAACTAAGTAGACCGTGAACCATGACAGTCCGGGATGATGGAGATCTTGATTGAGTTCATCAACATTTTCCCAACATACACTTTAAGTCAAAGATGATGAATTTCATAAAGTTAAACTCAATCTACTGCTACTATATGTTAAGCAATTAGCGACCTAACGACTAGCCTTAATCAAAAGTTCTATCTCATTGTTGGAGAGGTAATTAACTATAAGTGTTTGTGTTTATAGAAAACTTGGAACTAGATTTAAAATCCTCATAAAATGGGAGCTAAATTTTTGGTAGTGTCTTATCCACAAATTCATCTTTCTTTGAAAGTTTGACCAGCATAAATTTAAACTCTTCTCTTGGAGAGGCCAGGCGTAAATTTTTGGAGCCCACACTTTGTTGATTTTATGTTGGCTCTATTATTAGATTGTGGCTTACATCCATTAGAAATTGATATGTGAGATGATCAAGCTTGGGGACAACAAAGTCCAATGGGCCTTACAACTTTAGCTTTTAGGAAGGTGGCCCAAGTGATTACATTGATTGATTTTTTGCTTTATATGTAGTGCTTATTTTAGAACAAACATTGAGACGATGTCTTATCAAAAACCTTAGATCAACTAGGTGAGGATAAGAGCAAACTTGGATCCCTGTTAGGCAGATCAATTGAGTCAAGATTGAATGTATTTGAATTAATATCCTAGAGGTATTATAATAAATTGATTTTTGAGAGGGCTCTTGCATGATTTATTATCCTCGGGAGAACAAAATAGCCTTGTTAGGTCACTATAAGGATCTACTAGAAGCCATTAGCTGAGTTATGATTATTTTACAGTTGAGGGTGTTTTACAATCTTTCATAAGGTGTTTATATTATGGTATCCATACCTCTCAGTTTAATATATTATAAGGTGTACGACTTTCATTTGACAACTCTATAATGTTTTGAGTTTTTTTTGGAATGTGCCATCCATAACTGAACCTTGATGTCTTGGTCTTGCTTCTACTTGTAATTAAGTGCAAAGAAGTTTAGAGTTAGTTTGGGGTAGCTATAATTTTTTTTATAGATGATTATAAAGTTGTTGTGATAAAATAATTTTTTGAAAAGTTATTGTGAGTGTTATAAATATTTTAAAAAAAAATGAATTTTTGACAGCCACAATACTTTAACAGTTTTGATTTTTAAAAGCAGTTTTTAACCACTAATTTTTTTGAAAACTAGCCAATAAGTTGATAGCCAAACATAGTTGTGCTTGCTTTTTGAAAAATAAAGCATCCAAAAAGCTCCTTTAAATGCACCTTCAATTTTCTTGAGGGCACTTCTAAAATTTGAGGGCATTATGCCAAGCCTCATTGTGATTTGAGAAAACTAGTGAAAGAATATATTTGTTTGTAAAAATTTGTTGCTTTTCACTTAAATTGTTATAAAGCAAGAATGTAGCACCTAAACAAAAGTATGACTGTGGCCTAAAAAAACAAAATGGTGAAAAAATTGTCCTAAACAAACCCTATTAAATAAAGTTGTTTTTGCTAGTTATCGACCCAATACCTATAATAAGTCTTTGCATTTGCAAGCGACAATCATCACTAATTTTCCCTAATTCTACACCCTAATGCTAACTGCAACTCCTGTATTTAATGTCATATCTTTTTAAGGATGAATTGACATGCATAACAAGCTTAAATGGTAAATATTTGATGCTATTTTCATCTGTATTTTGGTGATGCTTCTCATTAATATTGTGTGCAGGTATTGGGATCCTTATTATTACAAGAGGCGGCGGACAAGGACTGATGATGGAATGAACTTTATCGAATCTGTAATAACGTTAAAGGGTTGATTGATTTGGTGGATGCCTTGGCATTTTTATTGTTACTTTGATGTGCAACTAAATGCCAAAATCTTGTGTGGTCTTGTAGGTTTTCTCATTTGTTTTTGGTGATGGAGATCCAAATCAAGGACTCGAAGAAGAGAGGTGGAAGCTGGTATTCAATCTTAATGTTGAAAATTTACTCCCTTTCACGATTAGTGTATAAGATTGTATATCTTGTATGGTAAAACCTCTTTGACATTTTAGGTCTAATTTTAATCAGAGATATGATCCTTGCATGCAAAGTCCAAGGAGGGGACAAGCTTGAGAGAGAACTTGATATCAAATACAAATGTTGTGCTCTTTTTGTGTTTCAATGAAAATTAAGATGTTCACTTTTTCAATTTTTATTTTTGTTAATGCTGATTCAATGGATTATTCTGCTTCACATTTTTATGACTATTAAACAATGAATTCCACATTTCCTAATATTTCATTTTCAAGATAATTTTTTTTAGGTGGAGATTTTTGAAGCAACAATATTGTTTTACTTGAATGGCATCCACAGGCATTTCTAATTCTTTGCAAACACCTAAGGCTAGACATGATTTATTGTCATTGAAATTTCGTACAAGACTATGATCACAGTTCTGTTTTTTTTTTTTTTTTTTTTTGTCAAGGCAACATTTATTGAAACAATTTTATTTTCATTATGGGTTCCATCATCAGGGAAAGCAACCATAGGTTCTCTCTCATGTTTCCCTTTAAAATTTCTAAAGGTTCACAACAAGTTTCTAAAAGATATTGTCATCGCATGAGCCATTAATTGTTACTATGGCTAACTGAAGTCATATTTGGTTGGCTGGAGACTTCCCGTTGGCTTTAGTTGTTTGTGAGGTGGTTGCGATAGAAAGTGGAGGGAGAGGAGATGAGAAAGAGAAATAAAGCAAGGGAATTCTAGAAAAAATGGAGTAGAATAAGGATAGGGTTGAAAAAAGTTCAGAGGGAGAGGGGGCAAGGAGGAGCAAGGTAGTGATTGAAAGAAAAGGAGAAACATGGGGAAGCAAAGGGGTAAACATGGAGGGGAAGTGGGGCTGGAAGGGGGACAGAAAGAGGTTATGCTATTTGCTACTTAATGATGGAAGTGGCTGTGTAAGTGGAGAAATGGAAGATGCAGAAAAAGAGGACATCAAGAAAGAGCTAATGATGTGTAAACAGAGAAAGGGAAGACGGGGAACATGAGGAAGTGAAGAAAGTGCCAAGGATAAGGTAGAGGTTTAAGAAACTGGAAACACATTGGAATGGAGGTTTATTACCTTCAAACTGAGTAGTGCTTAGAGAGGTGGTAGTTGTGAAGATGATGAGGCATTGAATGTGGTGCTGGTTGCAATGTTGAGATTAGTGGTTTATGGTAATAGGGATGGGGATGGGGATAGCGATGGCATGGGTCTCCCTTTTGACTACCTTGTACCTGACTGGAGCTTTGGGAGGGGCATGTGAAGGAATGAGGATGCCATGGATGGTGTAGGCAGTGAAGTTGAGTAATTTTGGCATCATTGATTACTGAGAGGGTCTTAACTGATTTTAGGCTAAGGATCAATTATTTTCTACCAAAGGTGGACTTATTGTTTCCTTCCTCATAAGTGATTGCCTTTCTTGCTTATTACACTTCGATTTTGTTTTATTGCAATGGCCTTTGAATCACAAAATCTTTCTGTTTGGCAGATTGGGACAATATATTTCTTCAAATGGTGGTGTTGTTACAGCTGAGGAACTTGCTCCTTATCTTGATGTGGAGCTGATGGAGAAAGCAGTCGTATGTGATTATTTTCTTCCATTGTCTTCTCTGCATGATAAAATAGTATATGTTACATCTTTTTCTTGTATGTTTGATATCTTGATGGATTATTTTGTTTTTTTTTGCATTTTACTTGCTTTTTAACAAACATGTATTGGAGGCATTTTGTTTAAACTTCTTTGTCACATTTTTCTTTTTACCTTAGTGTGTCACAGAATATTTTTTGGTCGCTAAATTCCATTATCAGGTCTTGATTCTGCAAAAAAGGCTACTGTGATTATTTTATATTCCTCTATTCTCTAAAAAAAAACTGAAACCAATGTTTAAATGTATGACCGATCGATGAATCCTTCTCATGATGGGTTCACAAATACACATCTGATCGATTCAACCACTGCTCTGATGAGGAAGCACATGGAAAAAACCATTTAGAAGCAGAATTGAGGATGTTTAATGCATTTGAGAGTGACAAAGAGAGACGGTGTGGGCATAAGGCGGGAGTAGCTTGTTCAAGGGAGGTGGATATCTTCAAAATCGAAACTTATATCAATATCAACTACACTAAGTGGTTATGTTGATGCAAAAGAGAGATGTGTGAATATTGAGTTGATAGTGAGTGTGAGAGAGAGAGAGAGAGAGAGAGATTTTTATCCAGCATCATATGCTTCTGAATGCACACACAAAAACATGGATAGAGGGGAAGGTGAATTTTAGGTATGCCTTTTCACCCAATTGATGTGGAGCAAAGAAATAGAGAGTTAGGGGCATGAGTTCGAAAGAGAGAGATAGCGATTACCACTTTTCATCTAATCAGTTTGAATGATGGTGGTGGTGGAGTGGGATGTGGTGTCTATTATTGCACCTTTGTTCACACTTGGAGTGGAGAGATGGGGATGGTATTGGTAGGGAGTTAAAGGGCTCATGAAATTTAGTCTTTCAAACAAATAAACTGAACTTACTAACTTATTCTATTAGTTTATTTTCCTACTTACAATCCTCTTTTCATTGTGGGGGGTGGAGATTAAATTGGACAATTTTTAAAGGTTTTTATAGTGTTGGTGGAAATGGATTAACGTTATACCTTTTGATTGATTTGGCTGATTTGGCTTCTTTGTCATCATCATTGGACTTAATTTGACCATGTTGCCTTTGATTTATACCATTTTCCCAAATCCTTTTTATTAATTCTATTTATCCACCATATTAATGCATCTTTATGCTCAATTGTACATGCCTTAATTCCGTGTCTCTGATATAATTATTTTTCATTCTATGTTTCCTAATTTTACCTGACAATACCATCAACATTCTTTGTTTTGCCACACTGAATTAGGGTACAAGCGTCTCTTTATGTAACTTTATTCATAGTAAGATTCAGGGCATTATCCACATTATTTTTACATATTTTATAGCATATAATGCTTAGCAGTAACATTATTTCCAAGGTGTTGGATTTTTTTATTATTATTTTTTTTATTTGTGCATGCATGTTTGTTTTGACATCTTTGGCAATGGTTTGATTGTTTTAATTTACATCTTTCTACAACTTGTTGATTATGCTTCTAACATCGTTTGAGCATTCGCAGTTTGCTGATTAACCAATTTTATTTTCTCAATGTTGGAGTAGGATGATGATTCATTTATCTTACCCGTTCTATTACGGTTTGATGGACACCCCGAAGTGGATGATGAGGTTTGTTATCATAATGTCATATCATGTTAGATTCAAGGAAATGGTATTGTAATTCTTTAGTTTAGTTTTGTAATTTTAATACCTCATTTGGTTAGCTATACTTTCTTAGCTGAAGTGCTCTTTCACCTATACCAATTGTTGAATAGGATATGCAAAATAAACTATTGAGAAAATCAGAAGGCTATATGGAAAGTTAATTTGGTTTTGAGAATGCATCGAATGTTTCATTTCTTCCAGTTTGAGATTCGGTTATTTTCGTTAGACATTCTGATTCAGTTTTACTATGATGGAAGTTAAATTTTGAAGACAATG
The DNA here is from genome assembly GCA_021442155.1 of Cymbidium sinense. Taxonomy (NCBI): domain Eukaryota; kingdom Viridiplantae; phylum Streptophyta; class Magnoliopsida; order Asparagales; family Orchidaceae; genus Cymbidium; species Cymbidium sinense. The sequence continues at coordinate 103,050,961 of CM038220.1, forward strand.
CTTTTCTTAGACTAAGATTCTTTCAAATATTTTAGTACATTTGTATTTATTTATTTATTTTTTGGCTTCGTGCATCTATTGTTTCCCCTGTGCCCATCAATCCTGCGTCAATCCTACACACTGAAAACAGTTGCATTAAGGTGCAAATCTCAAGTCTACAAAACCCTGTATTGCATTAATGTGTTCCTTGGCTCTGCAGAAATCCTAACGTTTTCCTTTTTTTCCTCCCTATTTTTAGGAGGCCTTGGGCATTAGAATGTTGAGACCTTGATTGTTGATAGGCGGTTCACCTTTTTTTTTCATCATATTATTTAGATGACTTTATAGAATTTCACTGATTCTTTATTAGAGGTTCCTCAATAAAATAAAAACCGCCAACTACATAAATCTGACAATAAACGCACCCACAGATGAAAACTCAAATTGGGCATGTATAATTGATTCATGCCAAAGAGGATTAATCGGTCAATATTTTTAATAGAAATCATTATTTGTATATCACCAACTCTATAAGAATGAAAATCTCGTGTTAAAGGCCTGTTTCATCTAGTGCAGCTATTGATGTGATGATATATTATACTTTCTCACTAATAATTAACATGTTTGATGCTATCCTTCATATGAACATTTGTATAATTTCCACCAGTGGAGGCTTGCACTCACAAAGACTTCTATCATTTTTCCTTCCTTTTCCACTGCCACTTATTTGTCCGTATGATCTCTATTGTCTACTCATCAATGTGTGGATTATTATAATTTTTTTATAATTATTTATATTTCTTGAATTTGTATTTTTTTATTAACTGCTTAGGGTTATATAAATTTTGTACAAGTTAAAATGAAATGCACTCAACTAATTCTCCAATTCTTGTCATGGTATCAAAACTCTAGTTTTTTCTCTTTTTTGTATTTCTATTACTGTAACCTTCATTGCTGCAATACCACAATCTCACAATCTTCATTGTCGCGCTCTCTTATAGCCTTTCATCATTGCATTGGTGCAAGCATTTCCCATTTTGATAACCTTATCGCTGCATTTCTATAAACTGTTTTACTTGCTGTTGCCTTCATTGTTGTATTGCCACATTTCTTTCTTTTTTTATGTTTTCTTATGAACAAAACAAGATTTTCCTTTTCATGGATAAAAACAATAATACTAACATACTCTTACTCTTGGGTTCTCTTGGAATTGAATGATGTAATATAAATCTAATGGAGGAGTTGCAAAATATCCATTCAACATACAGTTGAATAGAAAAAAAAGAACTATATAATGTGATCGCTATTGGTTCGCAAGTTCTTAACAGATTTGTCCATTTATAAGACATACTTACTAGGAGCACATAAAAAAATGTTTGCAATATGTACTTGTTCTTTAACATTTTTAGTTCTTAATTCCCATGATTTAAAATCTTAGAGATGCCCATTTCTTGCTATTGAATCATTAATTTAGGAGCTGCAAATCATATGCAACTTCAATTCATATACCCTTTATCCCAACAAGTAAATAATCGATAGGTCTTTCACAATTGTGGCCAGCCCAAAAAGAATTCTTATAAACAAACTCCTCATACTTAGAAATATCCTCTATATACTTGGATTATTTATCAATCTGTTATCCATTTAAAAGCTAACCAAAGATTTCATTTGTAGTGTTGTATTTTATCCTCTATATTATGTCTTTTAAAATAGTGCACATGATGAATGATGGGTCTTTACTAAAGAAGGGGATAATTTCTATTATTTTGAGGAATCTAATGATCATGAAAACTTCATACAATGTTTGATAATTTCTCTTTTATTGGAAATTCTTAAATCCATTAAATTACTTTAACACTCACGTCTTGGGTACTTATCTTTTATTATAACAACAATAATACTTTATCCCACTATGTGAGGTTGGCTACTTATATTTTATTATTCTCAAATTATATTTCTTTTAGTACTCAAAGAAACCAATATTGAAATATTAAATTTTGATGTTTATGAATTTCCATAACACAAATGTGTTAATTTTCTAGTTAGTGATATTTTTGATTAAAAAATCATTTGAGGCACATGATGTGAGGCGTGCCTCAAATCGAGACGCTTGCACAATGCCTCGAGGCTTAAGCCTTGTTTGGTTCAATGTATACAACAAAAATATCATCCTCTCTGTAGTATACACCAAAATACATCCTCCTTGTAAATATTTAGTAAGAACATCCATAATTATGACAAAACGATATGGATCTTTGATATAATCTAATTGAAATAAGAAAATAAATGGTCAATCCTCCTTGTGTTTGAGCACTTAATAGCTCCAGTTTTCATATCCTTAATGACTTAAATATACACAATATTAACTCCTTTCTTTTCTAGAACTCTTCAAAAAAATTCTGTTTGCAGTTTATTATATGCTTTTTCTAAATCAATAAATATCATATGTTGATCCTCCTTATTTTCTTTATACTTCTCTATCAAACCTTTCAATAAATGTATATCATCCATAGTAGGCTACCTCGCATAAATTCAAACTAATTTTGAGAAATTTGTGTATCACGTCATAACCTATATTTAGTTACTCTCTCTCATAATTTTAATGTATGTCACATTAACTTAATTCCTTTATAATTTACACACTTTTGTGCATTACCTTGATTCTTAACAATAGGAACCAACAAATTCTTTCTCAATTCATCCGATATCTTTTTAGTATTTAAAATAATATTTAAAAGTTTAGTAAGATAAGAAATTTTTGATTTCTTAAGCATTTTCATACTTTTATTGGAAAATTGTTGCTTTATTATACTTCATTTTTTTAAAGCTTAAACAACTTCTGATTACTAATATGATGATAAAATAAAAATCTTTATTTTCATTTAGGATATTAAGATCACTAAATTAAATCTCATTTTCACATCGTTGAAAAATTTATCAAAATATCTTATCCACTTATATTGAATATCTTCTTTTAAGAAAAAATACTTTTTGATTGTGGTGAAAAATTTCTATAGGGAGTCGCCTTCAAATCTATGGGGAGAAAGAAAAGGCAAGACACTATAAAAATTCGTCTTGGTAAGATCGCACTCGATGTCTTTATTGGTGATGCGTCCATCGAAATAGTGTCTTATCCCGAAAACATCAATCACTTTAATGAACCTAATCATAAGGACTCTCGATTCTGCGTATATATCGTGATTCTTCTTCTTTACATGAAAAGTAAAGCGGTTTATTTTAAAGCGGGTTCGTTAAGTTCCCTAGCTCATAGTTAATTACATTCTTAAGGGAGGAAAACTCTCGATTAAGGTAAATGATCGTTGTCTCAAGATTTCAATAGGAAGGACTATCAATCGATTGGTTTTTTTGAAGATCAAATGATATTGATCAAAGAGGAGTTATTATCGAAGCCAAAATGGGAATAAGTAGGAGATGCTCACGATGCTAGGAAATCTAGCGAGTATCTCAAACTATCCTAAAATTGAGCTTTACATTTTAGAAATTGACTTAGTTTGTTTGAGTTGTATTTTTATTAGAATTTTTAGACTTAAGATTCCTTAACACAAGATTAAGAAAATGCCTAAGGTGAAAAATTATGCTTATGACCACAAGGGGAGAAGCAATTTCGAAGAATCTAAGGAGAGCGAAGGCCAAAACCTTAAATCTAAGGCGAAAATGGGTAATTAGTTTTGCTCCAGAGAGGACAAACCACCTTGGACTTACTACCGGGGTGAGAACTCTACGATTTTAAATACATGTAGACAAGTCTTTATGCTTATGCAAGATAGTTAGGCTATTTTTTTTATTTATTTATTTAGAAAGAAGATAAGTCCTTAAAACTCACTCCTTAAAGAGATTAGATTATGTAAATGGATATGCTTTAATGACCTAAATCTAATGCATTTCATATTTCAATTTATTTTTATTTTTGGACAATCAATTTGACTCAAGCTAATAGGACATTTATGACTAATGCATGAGAAAATAGTTTATTGGCCAAAATCATAAGTTTAGGAGGTGAGTTTCCACCACGACCTCATAGGTCAGCCTTCTCAAGATGGAAGCCTCAAATCAAGAGTGAAATAAGATGTTGTGTATAATATTATAAAGAAAGAACTTTATCCGGTTAAGGGGTTTAATTCTTTTATCTTGATTTTAATCCTGCTTTAGGTGAGGTTATGAGTTGTTTAGTTTTAGTTTGAAGTTGTTAAGTTGGGTAAAAGATTTATTTTTCCCAAAAGCTAATCCTCATCCAGGCCATACATAAAACAAGGAAGAAACTAAGAAAAATATGTCACTTAATGCGCAAGTTAAACAAACATCAATCAATTTATAAAATTAGCGCAAAAAGAATAAATGACCGTTTATTGGGCACCATCGCACAAACTGAAAATCAAATCCCACCTCTGACGGATTACAAATGAATTAAATTACATTTAAGCAAAAGAATTCATTGTTATAGGGGTCTTGTTCTTCTTCTTCTTCCTTCTTCTTCTTTTCTTCTTTTCTTCTTTGGATCTTCCTTTTGGGTGGTTGAATGGTAGATTGTTTCAAGGCTTTACATGGTGCATAAGGTAGAACCTTATGACCAATACTCCATAACAAGTTATTCCAAATCCTAAATATACAAATTTTTACATAAAGAGGGAAAAATATAAATCTAACTAACACCTGCAAAACAAAAGTTAGTCAAATCACACCACACAAATCTCAAGCATGTATATTGGACTTATCACCCCACACATGGGTGACTAAGTCCTGCTATGGATTATGCTTGGGGATATATGCACTGAAGTATTTATATTTTTATTATTGATAGCATCCCTTTAAGACAATCTCCAGAAAAAAAATATTAAACTAAACACGCCTTACCAATTCTCTACATACACCCTAATCTAAAACATTCATCACAAAAACATAACATCAAGCTGCACCAACCAAAAGCTAGAAGTGGTGACTTACTAATGTGTGTGCTTTGAAGGTTTGTGTGACATGCTTAGTTTAGGATTTTAGGTTTGAATTTTCTAAGTGTGAAAGACATATTCAACTTAGAGGAGGATTTCATTTAAGTTGTTTAGTAACTTTGAGTTATTTTTATTTCATATTTTGATTTGATTTAAGTGAAGCTTAGAATTAATTACTAAGTTATAAAGAGAGGGAAAGAGAAGATAACTTTTCTTTTCTTCCCTAATCCTTAAGTAATTTCTAAGATAAGTTCACATTTTAATTTGATTTGGGTGAATATTTTAATTACATCATTTAATTAATCCTAAGTTTAGATCAATTCTAAACAAATTTATCTAAAAAGAAAGACATTTTAAGATTAAGAAAAATGAATCAAAAATCCACACAACATACATTACCTCAATTCCCAACATATACGCATATGGATGGACTCTAAGCATATCTATACATGAGATAATTAACACACTTAATGATGCGCTAAGTAGTTCATTTAAGAAAATTTGGAAGTTAAACATGTATAATTTTTCTTAAGTAGAAAATATTTTCTTTCTCAAAACTTTACATACAGTGAAAGTAAGAAAGACATGGTGGTCTTTATTGTTAACTCAGAGGTGTAGCTGAGAACTACTTCTTAAAGCTCTGGCCTCGGTTGTTCCCACTTTTCTTAAATACTAATATGCATGTAAAAGAAATAAAGTGGAAAAGGAATATGTAAAAGTTTGCTTAATAGTTTCATTTTAGTTTATGCAATTTATTGATGCAAGTGTAAGCATTCCTTCTAAGTGAGCATAGGGATGAATGGGGTTAATCAAGTGTTGGGTTCTTTCAAATGAACCACACTTTACTAACCCATATTCAAAACTATAACATAAGAAAAGGAAAGGTACATGTGGATCCGAAAAATTCTCTTTTGGAATGAAAAGAGTTGTTTTAGAGTGTCGGTGAAAATAGATGAATAGTAGATAAGACACTACCAATTCATTTTGTGAGAACTTTTAGATCAGTTAGTTTCTATAGTGCAGCTATAGTTAATTACCTCTCAATCTTGGGAGAACACTTTCGATTAAGGTTGAATTCAATCGTTAAATAATGAGTATATAATAGATAGTAGAGTTTAGAATTTATGAAATTTATTATTTTAATTTAAAACTTTTGGTTTGAGAACGATGGCGTGGATCCCAAATCATGTTTAAATATCCTTTAATAGCTGAATTAAACAGTGAAGGGAGGTAATTAACTCGGCGAAGGATCCTGTCAACAGATGGATTACGTTGTCAGGTATGTAAGGCGCAGGGTGGAGTTTATCAGGGATAAATATAACTCAACCTGGAGAGCTTTTCTTAACCAAATAATTTAGTGGTATTCTATCGCTGGTCAGATAAAATTTACATGTAGAATAAATTTATGTGGTGTCGTTTTGTGGCAAAATCACGTGACGAGGATACCGCCACGTTTTTACGGGCTTAAGATTATTTGAGTGTGAAAATAGTTATGCATTTGATTTGATATTTACTTTTTGTGAGTAAAAGTTTTCTTAATTTGTCACCCCCAGACAAATAGTTGCGGAGAGGTGGATTGATTTTAAATTTTAATTAAATAATTAATTTCATTTCATTTATATTTTGCTATTTTATTTGAATTTTTTATCATTTTTTGATTGATTCAGATTTGAATATATGATTATTTATCATTAGAATTTTAATAATAATCGCCTTTCTCGATCATAAGACTAATATCGGTTAATGACTTTTACACGCTTATTTTCTGAAGATTGAGTTTAAATTCGTTTAATACCGAAGTATAATCCTTTCAAACCTCACGAACATGGATGATCGAGTTTGAGACTTTTCTCTGACTTGAGCTTAATAGATTATTTTGTGATTATACAACAGAATTAACTTCTCAAATATTATTAGTTTAAAATTCTTATAATGTTGGATTTTTTAGGTTTTATCGGACTTGTCTAGACCAAGCCTAAGTGTAGATCTGTTCTTTTTTTATCTTTGGATTGCATTTTTTTTAGATATTTGATCTAATGAATACTTCAACATACATACGATTTGTTCTTTTAAAATATTGATGCGTGAAATAAGTTGAAGTAATTGAGTTTGATATGATGTATCGTCATCTGAAGCAGTTTTGATATGGATTTTTTGGGTTTTGTTAATCCGCACCGGTCACAATGAAAGATGCGTCATTTGCTTTATATCTAACTCTTGCATATATTTTAAATGTCGAACATTTCAACGCATATATCATTCTTTTTTTAAAAAAAATATTATATGATCATATGAATGTCTAGGTTGAAATGTAGATATCAATTTGTAAGTTTGATTTTTGATATGATATTTTTTTGGGTTTTGGTAACTTGCTTAAAGAAACCGATGTAGATATCTGTTCATTTGTTTGTTTGATTGATTGCCGTATACATTTGAGCATTTAAGTATTGAATATTTCAACATACATACAAGCATTAAAATTTTGTATGACATTGAAATGTAGTTGAAGCATTGATGTTTGCATGACATAAATGTCGAATTACAAGCGTAGGTTTGATACCAAAATCATAAATCAAATGTAGATCTGCACAAATATGAATTTGACCCTTTCGGATGTTTGTCATGATCAAGAAGATATCATTTTATAAGACATAGTTGACTTTTCAATTATTTGTCGAGTATAAATCTCATCTATAAGATATATTTGACTTTTTCACATCTTTGCATAAATGGTGAGAGTCGATATAAGAATGTGAATACACATTACAAAGTGATTATGCATTAAATGATATAAATCCTTTCAATCACTTATCCTAAATCAGATGTATCTATTAATAAATTAAGCATGAATTTATTTTGTAGAGTATGAATTTGATTAGCTCAGTGTTTGTATAAATCAAATGGTTAACAAAAGAACATTTGTAAAGTGAGCATGATTTCACTTAACTTGCATATATTGAAGATTCAAATTGAATAGAATGCGATAACACTTTGAATACTGAAATCCTTTTGCATTTTAGCATGAAGCCCAAAAAACTATGAACTCATATGTAAGAATGGTTCATGAATCGTGCTTGATTTAATTTTCTTGAATATTTGTATAAATCATATCTCTTAATGTCATTTGCCAAGAACTTGCATGTAAGGGGAGATTAACTTTTTGTTTTGTCATTTATCTCCTAATGTCATATGACACGCACACGCACTTGTATTTTTGTCATTCCCTTTTATTGTTACATGACAAGTAGATCTAAAGAAGGCCACTCTTATTTTTCTTAAGATGTCTTATTTTCAACAACTCATTCGTAAGTATATAAAGACATATTTGACAATAAAGTAAAGTTTAAATCATCTGTGAATTTGGTATCGCGTTTATTCTCATTCATATCATATAAACAAAAATGAATTTAAATTTTAAATAAGTAATCATATCTTATGAGAATTCAAGTAATGATTAATTAGCGAAGTGAGTATATTTAAGTATGATGAATAAACTGAATAAACATACGCATACTTTCATTCTCAAACACATTTTACATATTTTTGTTTACCAAAATTTTGTACCTCCCTATTCACCATATGGAGCCGGAGATTAGCCTTCCCAGAAAAGGTGTGCGTGGTAGGTGTCTTGAGACAGCGTAGTTATTTACCCGCCAGAAAGGCGTGCGTGGGTAAGTTTCGCGTTCACATCGCGTTGACGCGTGAACATGTATTTATCACAAGTTTTCCTACGACATTGGAATAATGTGAACATATACTTATAACAACATTTTCCCTCGCGTTAGAACGCGTGAACAAAGATATCGGATATACGCCGCGTTGGACAATATGAGCAGTGCTATCACAAATTTTTCTCGCCGTATTGAAAAATGTGAGCGGTCTTATAACAAAGATATTTCCTAATGTGCATACATGATATGCATTTGAGCGTCACAAACAATAAGTCATCACCTTTTAATCACATGAATGCCATTACATGATTTTCTTTTTTTGAGCATGCTAGGTGAATCTCTCTCAAATTCAACTAGTGAGATAACAATTAGATGTCAAATCATGGCATGCATTGTAATTAAAATAAGTTTGTAATCTTAATGTAACTTTATTCATCCTTAATAATGAGAAGCATTCACCTTGGTATATAGAAATTAGAATGATATCTCAAAGTCATATCATAAGGAGTAAGAAGATGGCTACATGAGTTATAAAGAGCACGAGATTCAAATATAAGTAGAGGTTTTGAACCAATGTCAAACCAAAATATCTCTTTCTTTACTTCAACTTAACAATAAAGTTAGCCATAAACATCTTTCTAGATTCATGCTAACATAGAGAGTAGCTTAATATCTTATGGCAATTAATGAGAGAAGTAAGAATAAAGTTAAGTAAACACATGCATACCTTATATCCTCTTTGCCTCAACATGATGATTGAATAGGATTCAATGCACATAAGGTAAAATTGAACTCATACTTATTCAATTTAAGGATTTTTCGTTTAAATAAATAATTATTTGCAAAATAATTCATCACTAAACAATAGAACGAAACAAGGTCATGGCTGTTTCCTTTCTCTTTTGTTGCACATAATCATATCAAATAAGATTCTAAAATTTCGGATTTAAATTTAGATAGATTGCTATTTGCATGATAGTAGATTGCCAAATGTTAGAAAGAGTTAAAGATGAAATAAGGGGTTAGGTAAGCAACAATCTTTAGATATTTCATTCTCTTTTGCTTAGCAATCCAAAGGGGACATATACAATGAATGAATATGTATAAAGATTTAACATCTCCTTGTATAATATTGCCCCTTTCAATCTGTAATGAATAAATCATGCAAATACTTGATATTAAAGCAACACATCAAATCCATTTACTTGAGGAGCTCCATATTCCCTCTTCATCTCACTTGCATAAGAAAGGAACCCAAGCATAAAGGGAGCCTCGCTCTTAGAAATATGCAAGTAAAAAAAATGATGTAGTGGTCATACATAAGCAAGTTTACACCTTCAACAATAGGAAGAATGTAACATTAAATCCTTCAAAGATTAAAACTTTACCACTTTACTTGCCATAAAAGGATTTGATTTGATATGAAAATCTGAACGGAATCCAATTCACATCATGTGAAATAATAAAGACATCCGCATTGTATCATAAAGATGTTCAAACTCAAACAAATTTCAACTTTCCCTTTGTTGCATAAATAATAAAAAGAAAGTTTCATTTCTTTCATGGCCTTAATTTTCATCCCCCCATAAGGCAAGCAACCATGTTAAGCTTAATATGCACTAATCTGAAACTTCATATTTAATTAGGTGATTATTTGCATGATAATAAGATGTCAAGTGATAGAAAGAGACAAGTATGCAAGTGAGAACATGCTCAAAAGCCAATCATTCCCTTCATTCTCTCCTAAAGTGATGGCCAAGTGTCAAACCAAATAAGGCAAACAACCAAATTACATTTGATATCATGCAAACAAAGTTTCAGATTTTGTAAAGATATCCATATGACCACAAAACTGAAATTCAAAATCCTTATTATATATATATTTTATCTTTCCTAAGTCCCTCCGCTGAACTGTTATCATTCAATCATCCCTCATTAGATAGGTAAAGAAAAACAAAATTATTGACTAGATTGTAGATGGCGACAAAAACCCCAAGACAGAATAGTGCGAACATAAATAATCCAAGTACAGGGTAATGCCACAATCCCATTGTCTCCCAAATCTCCATATCCTTTCTTAATTCTTTGTTGAGAAAGGTGAACGCAACATTGAAAATGTAAAGCCGACCAAAGGAGAATGGAAACAAGAAGTAAACCATTCAAACGATGCCAACTTGAACAAAGAAGGAAATGTAAATAATACATAGCCCATGTATGCTAGCAACCCAAAGGCACATATACTGGCAAAATTAAAGCTCCATAGGGTAAGAGCAATCAGAAGGACATAAGTGAAGAAGAATCATTCAATCAAAGCACAAAATAAAAGTAGTAGATTTTAGTGATCAAAAGCAATCTGTGAATCAACATGAACATTATATACTCATCACTTCCTTTAGGAAAAACCTAGTTAACCCGCAAAGCAAGAAAGGAAGAGGTTGAATAGAAACAACCTGAAACTTTCGATTGCAAAGGGAAAGGAAGAGGAGCTTGGACTTAGTTTGCTCAAGAGGGATAGACAAACGATTCGTCCGATCGTTCGACTGCTCGAGGGAGACGGATGGTAGAGGACTTTTCGTTTAGCTTCTACGCTGCTCGAGACGGATGAGAATCGCACGAGAGCGAGAGAGGAAGAGAGGAGACTTCGGCCGAGAGCAGGAAAACGAGAGGAGGGATTGCGTCGCGTGAGGAGAATGAGGGAACAATTGCACTAAAGGGGGAGAAATCACGTCCGTAGGAGCTCGGGAGAGAATGAGGATTGCGTCAGAGAAAACTAAGGGATCGAAGCCCTCGTTTTGGCCCTAAAGTCCGATTGACTTTTCGATCACGCCCAAAACAAATAAGAAATAAAAGGGTGGCTAATTTGATTGGGTACATTCGGCGGCTATTTTGATTGGCCTATCCTGTGGCTGAGCAGGATTGGACGATTCAGGTGGCTAATTAAGCAAAGATTAAGAGATCATTAGCTAATTTCAGTTGTTAATTAGCTTAACGACAAAATATTGAGATTAAATATAAATAATTTGTCGAATCCTCTTAATTAATAAATTATAGCAATATGTATGTCAATGTAAGGTCTTTCCGTGGACGATGATGCGCCGATTTTGGACGGAGTCGTTTAACGCCTACGACGGGGGCAAAATGGCCAATTACGCGATGTCGCATTTGAATCGCTGACGCTTTAGGTAGACTTGCCGAATCGACGTGAAAAGTTGATAGATTTCGACGCTGACAATGACGCCAATTTCACAACGGCGTCGCTCATTATTGTCCCTCGACGATATGCGTAATTTTATTAAAATTTGATTTTAATTAATTGATCAGTTATTAATTGATTTGATATTTTTCATTTAATTAATTTTAATATTTTTGACGCATTACGAAATCGAATTTTCAAATCGAAGCGAGTTGATCGAATCCGATCACGATTAGGGGGTTTTAAACCTGATTCATGTGATGTTACTTTCCTTAATGATTGGTTTTATCTTTAATGCTTCGTTGTATTTGTGAATCATATGTGAAGGTCAACACTACACTACACATGACTTTATAATCTACTACATGTAAGCTTATAATTAAATTATAAAAATAACACACTTTCAAATTTTATGTTTCATTTATAGATTTTGAAAATATTTTGAATTTTTGTAGTGATAATAGCACTCATATTTTACTTTAGCCAACACATGCACATTTGACATAAAGTAAATAATTTTCTTTTAGAATTTTGAAAACATGAAATCATGGATGCGTAAGTCATATGACATACAATTTAACATATTGGAAAAAATTTAAAGCAATGTAATCACATGAATAAATTCACTTTACTTAATTTCTAAAGACATTCTTAAAGAATAAGAAAACTTAGAATAAATCAAAGTGAATTTCAAAATTTTTGTTTGATTGAAGTTTGATTTAATTTTAAAGGGTGAGATTAGTTTGTTGTTCCTAATTTATTCCCACATGTGTTTTTGTATTTTAGTTTAATTTTTAGATAATTAGATCTATTTTTAAGTGTTGATTAGGTTAAGGTATGCATTAAGTGATTTAATTAACCCTAAACTACACCACCTTAGAAAATTTTAACTTAGGTAATTATGAGCCAATGAGATGACATAAAATCACAAGATATGTAAATTTGCAATGCACCTAATAATGAAAAGGCCTAATGCAGTTTGGCTCACAATTAAATGTTAATTAAGCTAATGGGTTTTAGCTTAAGTACTTTTAAAACACCTTTTCACACTTATGAAAGGGGGTTTAATTTTCTTAATTAGACTTAGGCTATTGAACACCTAAGAATCTACCCAAGGTAGATTAATTAAGTTTTGGAGATTTTTAGAACTTTTGAAAATCATTTAGAAGAGTAATTAATGGATTAAACTCTTAATTAAGAAAGGGATTAAGGAAAAAAAAGAGAGTTTAGGGAATAACTTAGGGAAAATATCATAAAATTATTTCCTAAAACTCCTATTCATTGGATCTAACCATAATCCAACTTAAACATAGAAAAAATCGACTAATTACATCTTAATCACCCTTCATTACATGAAGAGGGTAATTAGAGAATGAATTAGCAATGTCCCTAATTAAGGCCTCAATAAATCTCAAAAAAATTAGGGGAGGCAGAGGTCATCCCCTAGAATGAACACTAGAAATTTGAGATCCATTGGTGGCTTAATTAGAAAGTAATTAGCTAATTACCATTCCCAAAAAAACCCAAATTCAAAGAAAAAGAGAAATCAAAATGTGTTGAAAATAATTTTAAAATATTCTAGGTGAAATTATCTACCTAAGGCATTTTTCATTTTATTTTTCTGAATTTTTTATAGAGAGTTATGATTTTTAGAAGCCATTGGGATTAATTAGGAAATTAATTAGTTAATTAACTAATCCCCTTAATCCCACCATGTGCGGGTGGCCAGCTTTACACGCGTCACGCCATGAGCCTATACTTAACCCATCAAATCGGGAGAGGCGGCGGCGGTGCACGCGTCTTTACCTTTAGCCGTCCGATCAATTTGATCGGACGACAGATGGTAAACCCGCGGGATTAAAAGGGAAAATGATTTATAAAATGTGGGAAATAATCTCAGCTGTCCATCTAAACACGCGTGGATGGAAGGCTAAGATTGGCTGAGTTCTTCCCTGAGGAGGAATGTGAGCCGTTCACAATCCAAGGGAAGATCCGAGGCCATTCTCTCATGGATTCAAACAAAATTCAGCACACACCATCTAGGGGATCAAAGCGGCCTATCCAACGGCTAAGATCCCATGATATGAAAATCCACTTCACAAAGGGCCAACACATCTTAAGCCTAAGTGGTCGGAAATTCACTAACCTTGGAGGTGATCACCGGCGCTCGTGATCGATGAGGTAGCTTCGTCTAGTGGAGACGAAACCTTTTTGAGGTTCCTAGCTCTTGAGGTTAAGTGGATGAGTGGGTGGACCAACTCCCCTTAACTCCCCTTGCGGCTTTGATCGAATTGATTCCTTCCTTGATGTGGGAACTCAATTGCAAGCTTGGGCAGGCTCGAATGGATCCTCTGATGATAAGTGTAGGAGGAATTTGGATGAAATTGAGTATGGAAGAAGTTTGCACTTCAATGTATCTCCCCTGTTTTCACTGTTTGAAAATCGAAGAAGTTGAATTGTCAATCTCCCCTAGAGATCTTGGGAAAGCTCTGTGAGTGTTCTCCAAGCTTCCTAGGTCTCAATCGATTGTGAGTGTCTTTTGATTTCAGTGAATTAGGGGGAGTATATCTCCCCCCTATGGCAATCGGACGGCCGAGCCCACTCATGCCGTTTTGATCCAATTGACACAAATGAGTGAGTTGTTTGATCAATTAGGAGTGTGCACATGGTCGGTTTGGCCAGAAGAGTGGATGCTTAGCTTCCATGTGCAATCAAATGAGGTTTGGGGGGAGTTTGAAAATTCAATTTGATTCCTATGGGTCGGGTTTGGTCCATAGGCCAAATGGGCTGACCCAAACCCATTGGGTTGGGTGCATCACTCATCACTTGGTCCCCTTAATGTTTTGGGAGAGCCTCAAGTGTTTTTGATGAGTGCATGACCAAAATACCTATAGGCTAGCCAAAATTTGTTATATGAACTAGGGGTATAATGGTCATTTTGCTGTTTTTTTAAATTTGGGTATGTTTTGTATGTTGAGAAAATAGGTTGAGCCAAGTTTCAATAGATTTGGAATCTATTTGATAGGCTTTGGCTCATGTTGACCCATCTAGGTCAAAATGGGTCAACTTGGATCAAGTTGACCAATAGATCAAATTGGGTCAAACCAAGGGTTGGATCAAGTTCATATGACTATTTGAAATGTTTTGGTACCTTTGGTTTAGTTCAATTTGGTATAGGTTAGGCTTTGGCTCATATGACCCATTTAGGTCAAATGGGTCAAGTTGACCTATTTGACTCATTTGACTTATTTGGGTTAGATCAAAGGTAGGTTTAGGTTTGGTTGGTCATATGGAGGGGATTTGTATCTTTGTTTCCAATCAATTTAAGTTAGGTTCAATTTTGGCTCAACATGACCTAAAGTCAACTCAGTAGGCCAATACAATGGTCAAGTTTCATGTGATTTGTTTTCAATTCCCATTGGTTCATTTGACTTAGATCAAGTTTTGACACATTTTGACCCTTCAGTCAAAATAGGTCAACTTGGTGGCCAAATAGGGTTAGTTAGGTTGACTTGGTCAAGTTCAAACATAGGTCATGAGTGAACTTGGATCAAATGTTTCAATCAATTTGGCCTATGGATTTTGGTTACGCAAGTCTCATTTTGGTTAAGTGTTGACTTGATCAACTCTTAGTTTGACTTGATTTGACAATTTGATTGATCATCTACGATGATTGTTGATAAGGATATATGAGTTTGGTTCAATCCAATTTGGTTATCAAAAGTTGGCTATAAGTTTAGGTCACTTTGGTGAAAGTGTCAAATAATTCAATAAAAGCTTTTAAATTGATTGATCAGACTTTATTTATGATTAAAATATAAATCCATTTACAAAGGAAGTCAAATGGATTTTGATCCATTTGAAAATCTCATATTCAAAGGAAGAATATGAAGGAGTTTTGGATTTGAATTTTGATTTTGGTTTTGATTGAAGGATTGGGGTTTAGATTTATATATGAGCTCATGATTGTAGGATTGATTGAACTATGAGAGAAAATCAGATTTGACTGATTTAAATTGATTTTACAAGTTCAAGATTTTGAAGCTTAGATTTGATTTTGATTTGATTTAAGTTTGATATTTGGAGTTGGTTTTGATTGTTTGAATTTATATTTCATTTATGACGTGAATATAAATGAAAATATAAATGAGAAAATTTCAAGGATTTGAAAGAGTTTAATCATGATTTGAAGTTAAATCCATTAATGGGAATTTAATGGATTTAATTAAATTTTTATTTTGAATTTTAATTTTTGAGTTAGATTTGATTGATTTATATTTATATTCCATTTATATGTGAGAACATAAATAAGAATATAAATATATTTTGAGAAAATCCCATGAGTTTGAAGTAGTTTGATCGAGGTTTAGGTTAAATTCATTAATGAAAAATTAAGGGATTTAAGGGATTTTTAAGTATTTTTTAAATTTGGAATTTAATTTTTGCTTTGGATTTAATTGAGTTATATTTATATTTCATTTATATATGAGAATATAAATGAGGATATAAATTGACTTTGAGAAAATCTCATGGATTTGAAAAGGTTTGATCAAGATTGATTTTGGCCAAGTCCTTTAATGAAAAATTAAAGGAATTTAGAAAAATTTTCATGAATTTTTTTGGAATTTTGAATTTGATTTAATGGATTTGAATTTATATTTCATTTATATATATAAGAATATAAATGAGAATCTAAATGGCTCATTGAGAAAATCTCAAGAATTTGAGTAGGCTTGAATCATGATTTTGACTAAGTCCTTAAGAAAGGGTTAAGGACTTCGGAAATTTGGACTTATGAATTTTTGATGGATTTTGATCATGGGTTTCAATCATAGAATTGAATCATGGAATTGATTTGAGTTAGGAGAAAATCAAACAAAATTGATTTGGAGTTTGAATTGAAAGAAGGAAAGTGAGGAATGGTTTAGGTTAAAGGGTAAGAGATTTTCCTAACACCCCTAAGGCATGACCTATTCTTATAGCTAACTCTTCTAACTCTTCGCTAGGAGAGGTCACCTAATCACTGGATGTTTTAAGATAACTCTTAAAGTCTAAGAGGAATCCTAAACCTAAGATGGAGGTGTTGAGAACTCATTCTAAAATGAGGTCAACATTGATCTTTATCCTTAATGCATTTCACTTAAGCTAAACTTTTACTTCTTCTATCTCTTTGTTTGGCTAATTTATACATGCATTTTTCACTCACTTTAATATCTAATATATTATATAAATCATTAAATTTTGAATGTTTTACATCACATATTCATTTTTTAGAATCCACGCGGGTCACTTATATCATTCTTAATTCTTCGACCATTTTAAATGAATTTTTATAAGACAACTTATTTTTTTCATTTTTTTCTTACATATTTTAACTCACCAATTATTTTTATTAATATAAGCTTTTCCTCTTTATTTTTCAGTCATAGTTTTTGCAATTAGCTTTATATTGCTTACTATTTTTTCTTATATAATATTATTTTTCTTATGAACATCTCAATTCCCAAGATCTCGTAGTTTACTCTTAAAAAATATTTTTATTAGTATTTTTTAAGTACCCTCTTCTAATCTTAGGTCAATGTTTCATATTATATTATATTGTTTAGTCTTTCATCTAAAAATTCAAAACTAATAATTGATGCTAGGTAATTAAAATTTCACTCAGAATTATCTTACAATCTTTTAAATTTAAACTATTATTTTTTTATAAGAAAATAATCAATTTACGTTTTATTATGTCTATTATTATAAGTGTCAATATGCTCCTCATTTTTCTTAAATAAAATATTAACAATTACAAAATCATATGCTAAAGTAAAATTTAATATGATTTTATATTTTTCATTAGTCGTGCCAAATCTATAGTCACTATGAATGCTTTTAAAATTTTTTATCGCTTTATCAATACATCTATTTAAACACTTTATAATAAATATTTTTTCTTCAAGATGTATTCTTTGTATTAATTCTTCTCGGTTATTTTAAATTTTTTTTAAAAGTATACATCTAAATACTTGAGGAGCATGGACACTTATAACATTAATAATCTTAGTATTAACAACAATCTTTAAAGTTATAATTCTATTTCTAATTATATAATTTATACAATATTATTCTTAAAATTTTTATCTATAATCACACTTACACAATTTCTAATATAACTCTTACTTGAATACCAAAATTTAAAATCTAAACTATCAATCTTCTTTGTTTTTTCCTCTATCCTTTTTTTTTTTTGAATATATAAGATATTTATTTTCTTATGAATCATAATATCTATTAATTCTATTAATTTATTTGTAAGAGTACATATATTTGAAGTTCATATCCTAATTCTTGTTCATGAACTAGCTTTTTTTCCCGCATCCATACATAATGCGGGAACCCTTGTTTATTTAATACTATACTTAGATGTTGGTGTAGCAACCCTTGCACACTTTTCACTCTATTTAGGCTAACGTGTCGCTTCTAGGGAATGTCCTAGCATTGACACAATGAATTAAAAGATTCAAGTCATGGTTTTTCAATAAATTTTACGCTGGCTATCCACTACCTAACACAACCTTTCACTTATGACCCGACAACAGTAGTGTTTCGCCAATTAAAATCACACAAATTAAAATCCCTTATATTTTAGAAATGCTTTTTTGAGTAGCTAAAGCTCATACATACCTTTGAGCTCTTATCCGTCATACTCATTATGTATGAAGCATAAGTGATTACTTTGTCCCTTTGAATTATTCAGTGAAACTAGTACGTCCAACCACATGTCCACAGTAATCTTAAAAGCACATAATCAACTCATATATATACATTTTCACCTTAGTCTGCTCAAGATACCTGAGATAAGGCAATCCATATTTATTAATCAAGTTCCTTTAATGCTATAATTTGCAGTTTGTTGATGTTAGTAAATTGGGTTCACTTATATGATTAAGATGATGGAGTCATGAGATTTTGCTTGGGTTTACCTCTATCCCATCAAGCATTCTCCACTTGAAATTCAAATTCAAAATTTAAAATTGACTCCAAAATTAAGCCTAAGTAATCTCTTTAATTAACAATGTTCTCCTTTGTGTGAAAGAGTAATTAATTATGGGAGATTGAGCTAGTGGAAGTTTTGACACCATCTCTAAATAAACCTTGGTCTAAATATCAAGGAAAATCTTGTTAAAGTAAACCTAATTTACCTCATAGAAAACTACTTTTGAGTTCTCTCATTTATAAATAAGTGGTTGGCTTTGCTTGGGACGTTGCATCCCAATGGTAAGATTTGAGAATCAAGATAGTTGGCAATCTCGATCAATGAAGCAAACTATTCAAAATTGACATATCTAATTTTTTGATATGTTCATGATTTGTAGATATCTTTGAAGTGAACAGTTAGGTTGGCCATTTCCTTTGTGATTGATCCCTGGATCACATCTTTTACAATAAATTTAGTTATTTATCATACCTAATAAAATGGTGAGGAGAGAAGGCTTGATTAGCAAAGAGGCAATGAAGGATAAGACTTTAGGGTGAAAATTTTCAAACAAATGAGAATGATAAGATCATTGCAATGAGATTGAAGAAAGGAAGAAAGTCCACTTTCGGCTTCAATAAACCATTGATTTCAAATAAAAAGCCAAGTGAGGGGGATACCAGATCTAGGGCATAAAAGAGGAGGGGAAATCGGCAGATAATGGGAAGGAAAGGGGAGGCCGATGATTAGGGTTAGAAAGAAGGGAAAAGGTGGCGAGGAAAAATAAGATTGAGATTAAAATAAAACAACATCGGTAACTTACTAGCTGATTCAAATGCAATGAAAGATACATAATCACCATCAACAATGATTAGGATATAAATTCATCACCCATTGTTGAAGGATACAGACATGTTCCAATCTAGGAACCCTAGATGATTCTCCAAATACAACATAAGTAAAAAGTCCCTAAACAACTCTCAAAAGAATACTTATACTCATAACACAAACCTTAAACATAATAAAATAAAAAGACATAAGTGTCCTGGATAAGCATTTGTAGCAGCTTGGGCAGACTGATGATTAGAGGAATGTAGCAGCTCTGTCTAAGATCGAGGGAAGAAGAATCAAATGCAATGAAAGATACATAATCACCATCAACAATGATTAGGATATAAATTCATCACCCATTATTGAAGGATACAGACATGTTCCAATCTAGGAACCCTAGATGATTCTCCAAATATAACATAAGTAAAAAGTCCCTAAACAACTCTCAAAAGAATACTTATACTCACAAACCTTAAACATAATAAAATAAAAAGACATAAGTGTCCTGGATAAGCATTTGTAGCAGCTTGGGCAGACTGATGATTAGAGGAATGTAGCAGCTCTGTCTAAGATCGAGGGAAGAAGAAACTCAAGGGCTATTGATGTGAATTAAAAGCCTAAAAATTTAATGAAGTATATATAATTCAATAAAAATGCGTGAAAGATAAAATACAGATAGTTGGGAGCTAAAAATCTAGACCCTAAAAATATGAAATTAGAAATTTTAATTAAAAAAATATTAGGGTGAAGTCCCTGTATAGTGGGCAACTTCAGAATCACCTCTATAATGGGAGATTTATAATGTCATTCATTAAGGGGGGCGATTTGCCCCTTTTATAAAATTATGTTTGTTGGAGCTCCTTTCCTTGAGGATTAAGAGAAATGCTTTTTTTAGAATTTAGCTGTTGGGAATGGAAGCATATGCAGGCTTCATTATTATGTTTGTGTGATTGAGGTTCTTTTTTTTTCTTCCTTGCAGGGAAATATTCTTTATCGCTTTCCATCATTACAGCGGACGGCTTCATCTCAAAGGGTTTCTAGGAAGGAATATGTTGGTAAAAAATGGGCTGAATGGGTTGATGGCATACAGAAATTTTTTGAGGAGAAGAAGTGGTCATTCAGGTTAATTTTATAATGAAGCTTCTTATATAGGTTTTAGGGCTACTTTCTGTTTATTTTGTTTGGTGTCTTCTGGTTTTATTGGTTGCCATGACTAGTTTTAAGGGAAATGGAATCCTGTACTGTGTTAACTAATTATTTTAGTTAGCAATAATTTTCTATTATTATTTTCGTGCTTCCAGTATTCAAAACAAAGTTGATGTTGGACGATCTCTCTTTAAAATAACGTATTGAAAATAATTAAATAATTTGGTTCCTTAAGATGGGTTTTGCAGATCGCAGATCCCATTTGGTCTTGATTTGCGAAATACGTGAACTTGTGCTCACACGTGCACGGAAAAGTTAGTTTCGGTTATATATTGTATTCATTTGGTCTTCCTTTGTGACATATACTACCTTGGGCGAGAAGGCCAATATAGGTTGCACATGCTTGCAATAGAATGAAGAGAAACAGGAAGGGGATGAGGATGATGGAGAAATATGATGTGCATTTTTTATGTCAATGCCTCCCCTTTTGCAACTCCTTTACAAAAAACAGAGAAAATTCAGATATAAAAGATAAAAAAAAGTGAATATTTTAAAAGATTTTATTAAAAAAATCATTTTTAATTTCGTACTTAAAATGCCTAACTTTTCTCCACAAATTTCTTCCAATCAAACCAAAATGTCATCTAAACCTACTTGTAGCCCAATTTCTTCATAAACCCTTTTACAAAGCTACTCGCACACTCTTCCTGCACCTAGCAAAGCTCAATCACATCCTTCTTCCACATACCTCTTTTGCTATTCCATGAATTTTCTTCATCTTTCTCACCGTGACTACTGATGTATGCCTGCATCTTTCATAAATCCTACAACGGAAACTTTGCTACAACTTATCTGCATCACGCCCATCTTGCATGCATGCTATCTTCAACGTTCACTCCCCTCAGTGTTCTCACATTTTCTCTCTACTGTAATCATGTGCTTTACCACATTCATCTGCTTCGCCACATCTCTTGCATCAGCCACTTCCAGTGCAAATACTGGCGTGTCTCCCTACATCTTGCTCTACCGCACAAGTCCTCACATATCTTCCTATTAGGTGCTTGCTTATAGTCCTGCCTTACCTTTGTCTTCTGCAAACCCTGCCAATCTCTACGCTTTGCCTCACTTTATTTACAATCACTTCCTCTATGACTATTAACGAGATCTCCTGTTGCCTTCTTTTAGCAGAGAATTATTCTTCCATCTTGGGTTAAGAACTTCTATTTGCCAACCCTCTGAACCAAGATTCGTCATCAACCCTGGGACACACTAATGAAAGGCTTTTGGTATTAAGTGCTTTCAAAATTAGCCACACCCAAGCTTCATCACCACTCTCAAGCATAACCACCCATCATTCTTCTTGCAGTAGCCATCCACAAACTTGAATTGGCCATCTGTTTTAGGCTGCTACAACTGTCAACTCTATTGCAACGGGGCATTTTTACTGAGTTTCAATTGCACAATCTAGCAGAACAATTATATTGAAGGCAATTTTTTGTTTTCTGTGGAATCTAGGTATTTTAATCTTGGTTCTTGAATTACTTAGCTTGATATGATTAAATGCATGTCATAAAGTCTTTAACATCAAATTCCACCATTTCTATTCCATAAGTTGCCAACCATATATATAACCTTGCTGATTTACTATTATGTTGTGACTGGTTGAATTGGATGAAAGTAAGTTGAACTTAATTATCATATGCAAGTAGTTCATTATCAAGTTTGATGTGTTTCATGAATTATTGATAGGAATTGCATTGCATAGTTTTGTCATGACAACAATGTATGGAAGTTATGATTATGTTTCTCATTGCATTGATAAATGCTGTGTACTATGTTAATTAATGTGAGAATGTTGACATATTTATTAACTGTCTATGACCTATAAGGTTATTTTGATTATTATTACATGAATGAACCTGAAAAGATAATTTTTGCCTGCTTCAGGTTGATTGATTCTGCAAAAGGGTTTGGGTGATTTATTAGAAGAACATTTAAATGCTCATCTTTGCATGGAATGAAAATGAAGCATAAACTCATATCAGGGTTTTCAACCAAATTCATATTTGAGTGACTTGTATGATGAGATTAGAAATCTTTGGTAGAAAAATCAACCAGTTATTTAATATTGTTACAATATTTTTTTAAGATTCTTAATGCTATGTTTATGGAATATCTAAAGAATAAAGGATATAATCTCTAAGTAAACAATTTTTGGATAATTTTTGGTAGCCAACTTTGTGTAACTTACTATTTATTTATTTCCGAATGAGCTCTTCTTTCTAATTGCTCCTATTCGAGCATGCAAAACTTGTTGTTATGGTTCTTTCATGTGTGGTGTGATTGTCAAACTCTTGCAGTAGTTTACATATGGTCTGAGTTCAGATTAGAATAGTCCTATTACTAATACCCTTTGTATTATGAGTAATTATACTTTATTGCTTATCTAAAGAATAATCTGTCTCATAAACTTGTCTTATTGCAGCAAGACAAGCGCATCTGAGAAAGCAATGGTTGTAGGTTTGGGAACACTCAATCTATTTGGAGTGACTGTTCTGGGAAGCATGTTGAAGTACTTTTCCTTCACTCTTTCTCTCTCTATCTCTTAATCTTTGCTTCTATATTTGTAACCTGAAAATTTATTTCATATTTTAGGAATACCACAGTCGCACCGTCAGGTTTCATTTCTTTTGTTTCTGATATATTTCCTCTCCTCCAGGCAAGCCTTATGTTTTCACTTCCATTTTAAATAAATGATCAAACAGTTTCTTAGATTCATACTAAATCAGATCCTGCATATTGAGAGCTGGGTAAGTTTTTTTGATAAAATAATCAAACTTTTTTGCAGGTTTATGCTGCCTCATTTTTTGCAATACCATTATTCCGATGGTTCCTTTTGAGTCAGAAAAATGCTGCAATAGAAAGAAGAAATCTTGCCAGGAGACAACGGGCTAGAACTCTTGAATTGCCAGATGCAACTCTTAGGAGAAAAGTAAGTTTGAAGTAAATGATCAAAGTATTTTTCATGATTTTTTAGATGTGTTCATTTTAGTTCCAAATATTTAGTTGTTTAATTTAGTTCATCAACTCACCAAATCTAAAGCTAATTTTTCTTAGTATATATTTTAATTTGACATTTACATACATAGCACACAATTCCTATATATTTACATATCTAACACCTAAACTTTCGAATTTACATAAATAGCACTTAAATTTTTAATATTACATCAAAAAATAGCACAATCATTGATTTTTTGAAATGAAATGCATCTTCTCATTCATACGAAAAGCACTATATTTATAAATATCAAATTTTTAGACATATAAATGCATAAGAATTGTATGCTATGAATGTAAATTTTCATATCTTTTATTATTTCTTCGGATGGGAACCAGTGGACAGAAGTTTTCTATGATAGCATTTTGAACTTCTTAAGATCAATCAGACTACTCAATACCAGCTCAAATCAAGCTGTTTAACTCTGAACATCTAAAATGCTCCTGGAAAACTTCCATCCATCAATTTCTATGCAAAGAAACAATAAAATTAACAGCAAACTCAAATCAGTTCAGATTTAATGAGTTGAATGATTAAGAAATCTAGTGCTAAAATGAACATTTAAAGTAAAAAAAAAAAAAATTTAAGATTATTTTGATCATTTACTCATTCAAAATTAATTCTGTCCATTCAAATGCTGCCAAATGTTCTGATGTAATTATTTTTCAATCCAGCTACTGAACGCTAGAGATATGGCTAAGCGGACGGTAATAGGATCAGATAGAATAGTTTATAGCACAGAAAAGGATGTTGTAGATCAGGAATATGAGGCCAAAGAATGGGACAGGAGATTCAAAGAGCTCTAGAGATCAGATTGAGGAGGTTTAGTACAAAAAAAAAAAAAATCTCCATTTGTCAAATTTCATATTTATCGCCGGCCTTGCAAAATATGAGATATTCCTACTGGAGTGCGCCAAGAAAATCTCTCTCTCTCTCTCTCTCTCTACTTCAGTGGCAATTCGGTAAAAAAAAGTCTCATTGGCCTACAGAGTCGTGGGCTGCTTCAAGGATGTTCTCTCAGATTTCATGTTGACAGCGATGCATTGTAAGGAGATTTTTGTAAACAATGTCTATATCAAAGTGTGTATATTTATCTCCGCCAGATTATGAAGAATCACTCTGATAAATTTGGTAATCAGTGTACGGGTAATTTTTATTATTTCGTAAAACCTTTAATTAAACATAATAAAAATATAATTTTACTGTTAGAGTGGCAGCATATATATATCTGAAATCTTATGATGTGAAGAGTATAGGATGTGTATTCTTTCCTAAACCCTAAACCCTAAGGTAGGGATTTGAGAGTGAATTTTGATCTTAAATTTGTAATTTTGGCAATAAATATTTTGATATTAAGAATAAAAAAAATAACAAATGTGATTGATTCTACAGGTTACTGTTTTGTTTCTTTCTTCAGAAAAGAATATTGAATCGTTTCTTCTAAAATGCTCTCCCATATCTTGTCATTTACATGCTCCCTCCCTATAAATCGACAAAAATAGACCGAGTTGAAGATTTGCCGCCAGCCGTGTCTTGAAAACTCCACAGCCTCATATATCTCCACCTTCCTAAATCTGCATAATAACATAAATAGTTCATTTAATAAGCATAAGATGACATTTATATATCATCAAAATATGAATTTTAATTTTCAAAAATTAATGATGCTTTTATTTTTTATGTAAGATTAAATATTTTGATATTATTTATATAAATATATAAGAATTATGTGCATCAATCTAATAAAAGGCTGAATAGTAGAGAAGTAAATCCAAGGAGAAGCTGCTATATTTTTATTTGACATCAAGCTGTTAGTCAACTATAAAATAAAATAAATGTTAATTTATATTTTATCATCTCTAAGCAAATCTAAAGATTATAAAGCTCATTCCAATAGGAAAAAAAATGTAAGATTTATATATATATATCACACAATTCTTATATATTTATATATTTAATATCTAAATTTTGATATTTATAAATATAGTATTTTTTTTCGATGTTTGAAAATATATATTTCATTTAAAAAAAAAATGATGATATTATTTTTGATGTAATATTAAAAATTTGAATGCTAATTATATAATATTTATGTTTAGGCGACAGACATGTAAATGACCCAAATATATATATATATATATATATATATATATATATATATATATATATATATATATATATATATATATATATATATATATATATATATATATATATGCACTAATTGAAGGCATCTAATATAAATTTAATTTTATAAGCGTTACACCGACCCTAAAAGCGATAGAAAGTCATTAAAAAAAACTGGCGGAGGAATAAAAAATAAAAATAAAAATAAAAAGAAGAAGAAGAAAAGCATGCACTAATCAAGACCGTACCAATCAGAATGAGAATATCTACGAAGGGATAATAAGATCTTTTCCTTTTTGTTTTTGATGCAGTCAGATATTTCCTGATCTGACGCATCTTTATATCAGACATGAATAAGAATGATTGAGACAGAAAAGTTTTTTTAAAAAAAAATTAATGGAATTAAAATGCTTTAAATAGATTGGTTAATACTTAATATTGTCTGCAGTTATCTTTTAATATAATAATTAATAACAAAAATGAAGTAAAAAAAAAAAAAGAGACAAAGGGGTGATCAAACATACCTCACTATGAAGTAAATGATGGCAAAACCAAGTTTTGCAATAGCAATGACTCCCTTCTTGAGATTTTCTGGTTGCAAATTTGTCATCTATCACTTCAAAATATAAGAGCAGTGAGTACTGCTGTGATAAGTGAAAAGCCTATGATCTGCAGAAATAACAACAAAAAGCACAGTTATAGATATTCAGATTCGAAATAATTTGTAATTTAGATAAGAAGATGAGCTGATGAAGTAATCGAAGTTGATTGTCATTTAAAATGATTGGATATAAAAACAGAAGGAAAAGATAGTCCTTTTAAACACCCACTAGGCATGATTCCTTTTTAAGGAGAAAGAAAAAGCGACTAACACATTTTCAAGACACTTAATCAATGATCTGTTGAGCACAAACCTTGCTTTAGAATATTAAATCATAGTTTCTTTTGATTATAGAAAGATAGCAATTGATCTGAGTTGGACCAACTTGATTCTCCAATGAAGGTAAAAACTTTTTCAGAAAAGTAAAAGTGAGTCTCAAGATTCTTACCCTGAGCTTTGAAGCAGATGAGTTTGACATTCCTGAAAGGTGACTGCCGCTCAGCCAAATGTTGTAAAACCGTGCCGTCGGGATAGAACAGTCCATAGTTTCTCTCAGAAGTTGGTCCTGGCTTTAAATTCTCGTTGAATAAGGCGAACACATGGATGTCGATCGGCACCGATGGCATCAATGGTGTGCCCTGATTCATTGATATTCTCTGCAACAAATTGCCATTATAAGCTGCGGCATTCTCCGGGGTGGCCCCGAACTCGCCTGGATCGCCTTTGGACGGCCATCC
Source organism: Cymbidium sinense (assembly GCA_021442155.1). Lineage (NCBI taxonomy): Eukaryota > Viridiplantae > Streptophyta > Magnoliopsida > Asparagales > Orchidaceae > Cymbidium > Cymbidium sinense. Next base: position 103,078,235 of record CM038220.1, read on the forward strand.
TGTCTCCGAAATTTTCACTTCGACGTCGGCTTGGCCCATTGCTTTGATGGCAGAATAAACCGAGTCAATCTGAGCATAGAGCATGTTATCATAGTGCAGGTTGGTGTTGGGATCGATGACTCCCGCATTCGGCTCGAAGAGAACATATGGTAATGAGATAGAGTTGGGATCATCTTTGTAAGCGAAGTAAGGATAGGCGTTTATGAGAAAAGGAGACTTGGCCATTGCATGGAAGTTGAGGAGGGGTTGGATGTACTGAGCAAGATCTCCACGGAACAAACCCGAGGAAGGAGGATAGGAGTTTCCTAAGATGTTGAGAGAATGTGCGGTGGTCACACTTATTTGTTTGTCTAATCCGATGGAGACAAGCGCTTGGTACACAGACTGCATCGCAGGGAGGAGATTGGCCATCAATGCAGTGTCATTGCTCGAGTAGACCTCATTGCCGACAGTGATGCATGTGATTTGAGCATTCGGGATGTAAGGTTGAACATACTGTCGAAGCCAGGCTTGTGCATTGGTGACGTCCATCATGCTCCCAACATTCTCATTCCCTATTCCAATTATGAACTCAACATTTGTGTTGAGGAAGGCGCTGAGGACATTCTGATCGGCGTCATAGAGTTTGATTCTGCTGATGTTTATGGATCTTAGAAGTCTAGATACTTGCCTTGGTGAAGGGAGATTGTTGGCAATCTGGCCATAGTTGATTCCAACTCCAACGCTAGATGTTTGAAGCAATGAACCTGCGAAAAAAATTCTTCTATGCTCAGTGTTCAAACATGCAAAATATAAAAAAGAAATTGTAAATCATATGTTGTTTAAATTTCAGAATATTCTTTTCCCTTTGTTGACCATAAGATTTGTTATTGACCTTGTTGCCTGTGGAAGCCAACCACTTTGGATTTGAACATGAGGTTGACCACATGGAACTCGGATGAGGATGGTCAACCGATTTTATCCTAACTACCTTCCAACCAAGTTTAGACAGCCCCAACTAACTTTAACTAACTTTTAGTACCTTTCAACTAACTTTCAACTACATTTCTAACTAATTTTTATTTAAATAAACAAAAATATCATGCAAGATGCTGGGATGTAGTTTGGAACCACTCAATATGTTACATCACATCTTGTGCATAATAGAGTTAAAGCTTTCATTTTTTTAACCTTGTTATTTTGGATAATGAATATCAACACTTTTGAACAGGCTAGGCTAGTCAAGGCACATGATAGTATTGACCATAGGTTGACATTAAATAATTAAAAATAATAATACTTAAATAATAATTAGTTGACCTTTAGTCATAGATTTAAGCCATTAAGTTGAGCCAATTTTGACCATTAGTATATCTAGTTCAACCTTAGTTCCCCTTTGATTCCCACTCTCTTAAATGACCAACTAATACCATACCTCCCAACTAAGAATTGGGTTGATCCCATTCATTGAGAGAGGATAGATTACCATCCTTTCTCTTAGCCGTGGCTAAGTTTTTCTGATTCCTAAAAGCTTTTAAAAGTTTTCAAAAACTATTTTTTTTGTTTTTTAAAACGAAAGAACTGGTTGAAAAAAACGCAGTTTCAAAGACACTATTCAAACGGGTATCAAAATTAAAAATTCACGCTCTCAAAAGCAAAACGCACTAAAAAAGCTTAGCCAAACGAAGCCTTAGTCTGAATAAATACATGAGACTCTAGGAAGACCGTAAAAATCAAAATATATTGATTTTATCTGAAAGCTTTGGCCATGAAGAGGTGTGATATTGCTAAAAAGTTCAAATAAACTTAGCTAAACAAACAGTAATCTTAATACCTGAAAACAGCTCTTAGTAAGACTAATGGTGGTTAAAGGTTCATGACTCAGGTAATTGTGATAGGGCTGCTGCCTTGGATTGAAAGCACATTCACTTATAGTTTAACCTTAATGTCAAACTAGTAAAGCTACCGAAATAGGACTGTTGCAGAAAATTGTCAATTTATCTGTTTTAACAGCAATCAAATAAGCAACAGTTATTTGATCCCAAAAAATATAAACTGACACAATATCTCCAATATAATCAAACACTATCAGGACGGATTATCATTTTGAACAAGATGAATTGAAAATCAATGGAAGGGGAAACAAAGTCAAGAACGTCAGCTGAAAAATCTTCACATAGCGCACACAAAACTTCTTCTCATTTGAGGACAATCCATTGTTTAATACCTCTGGAGCACTGATTCAATTTATATTACCAACTAAACTTCCATTTTCCTTAAATACTTCATTCTCATATTGTACAAGAGATTGACATGCAGAAAGTAACAGTCATATTCAAACCTTCATTTACATTGCTGAACAGAACAAGCAACTGGAGTTCAAAAAGTCTGCTGGGGAAATTTAACACATCGTACGCTCTTGAAAAATAGATATTTAATAAAGCCAGAACCGCATCATCAACCTAAGTGCCAAATACAGATTTAATGATTCGTGAACAACAATTAAAAGAAAAAAAAAATGATATACAAGACTAACGAATTGATTACTGTAGATCTGCAAAACTTCACCAGCTTTTTCCCATTCAAACCCTCATCTCCTCAGAAACTAAAAACTAGACGCCGGATTAATCCCTAGAAACAGAAATTCAAATAATCCAATCTTCTAACCCTCAATTCCAGTGATGACGACGAGAACAACAAGAATCGACATCAGTTGACCAAATTTATATATTAATCAAAATCAAAACCATTCACCAACATTCAGATCAAGATAACCATCTCAAGTAACGCCAGTTCAATCCCAATTCAAAAAAAAAAAAACGAATAAGAAAACGCATAAAAACAATAAAATCAGATAATCTCCTCCATAATTGAAATTCCTAAAATGGAAAAGAAGATTCACACCTGAGATCAGAAGACAGAGAAAGAGGAGATAGCGCGAGCAGAGACGATCCACCACCTTCATTTGTCTCCACCCTCTCTCTCTCTCTCTCTTGCTCTGCCTTCGGCAACTTCCCTCTCCGTATCTTCTCTGTGTATTTTATATAATCTCTCCCGCGTTGGAAACCCGTGCACCGTTTCGCCGACACGTGTCGGCCGACCTGCCATCTCGTTCCAGTTACAGCCTGTCATTAACTGCCAGATAAACCGGTGAGGCAAATCCGTAATTTTGGGATTTTGTCGGGGTGGTTTTGTGACTTGTTTAGAATTCGTATTGGTGTGCAGACTTTTCCGATGGCAGCCGCAAGAAAACGTGCGGCCCACCTCGGCCACCGACTCGCCGGTGACGCGCCTCCTACGAGGCAGCCCCCAACCGTGCTCAGCCGAAATTGGAGACTCTCGTTCTTAGTAGCAGCCGTCCCTCTAGCTCCCATGACAATTTTATATTTATTTTTATTATATTTTAATAAATAATTATATTAAATGTATATATATATATATATATATATATATATATATATATATATATATTGTTAACAAACGTTAAATTTTTTATATTAGATAAAAATTAAATTACCCTTATGCAAATATCTTAATATTTAATGATTTTCAGTCTAAGAGATATTAACTTTATTTGACAATTAATATAATATTAATTTGAATTTATTCTTTATATATTAATATTGATATGATACTTAAAATACTACTTGTTGAAGCACGAATCTTGATATCAAAAGTAAGTTGATTATAAGTTGAAACCAAATAATCACTTAAACATCATCAAACTTTGGAATATCATTAAATCCCAAATACTTTGAAACAAAGAGTGTTTATTGTCAAATCGAGTCGACTCCGGATCTAACGCCCAAGATCTCATAATGACTTCATTTGAGCATTCAAATACTTAAAATACATCAAATGATCAAAGAATCATTTTTGAGTTTTCTCATGAGTGGAGTTTTATTTATGAAAAAAAGTCATCTAATATAATAAATTATCATTCTTCATACGAGTGAAAGAAAGAGAGAGCTCATATGCTTGAAAATCCTCCGCATAATCGCGTCCATTCGATTGCCGCCACCACCTCCGGCCGCCAACCACCTCTCGCCGCTCGCCGCTGCCGCCAGCCGATCCTCATCGGTCATCTTCGCCATCGGCCGCCACCGCTCACCGCCAACCAACGCCGCCATCATCATCGCTGACCATCAATCCGCCACCGGCACCACCATCGTTTGCCATCGCCACCATCGCTATTCATCGCCACGACGATTTCATCATCACGATCGTTGTTCACCATCATCTATCTTCACTAGAATCGTTACAACTCAACGCGATTATATAGCTTGTTCGATTCGGATTATACGCTCTTTTCATATACAATTGTAATCTCATTATGGAGAAATTTTGTACTTTAAAAGATATAGAAGATTTATTGAGTGATTTTTTTTTTCCTCTTCGAGTTTTTCACGTAGTTTTTATTAATTCTCAAACATTTATGTGTGGATTCTAAAGTTTAAGATAAATTTTATTCTACTAACTGATTTTCTAGCACGCAACAAATACTATTTTAAAATAAATTTAATAATTTTGTACATTTTTTTATTAAAATTTATTAACTTAATATTATTTTTCATCTGTATTAGACCGCGAAAGCAACCTAATTTTTTAGTGGCGTTGAAATCTTCAGCTTTGACTCAAAGAACACGAAAGACAAGAGAAACATGATAATTAGTATTGGGATAAATAATAAAACGGACAAAATACAAATTCAATTTGTCCACACTAACAAGAAAAAAATTTATATTAATATTTCTAATATTGTCCGTTTGGAGGGTTTAGATATATTCATATATCTAATATTTGCATTTCTAAGATTTTATATTGCTATTCATATTTGATGTATAAAAATTTAAATTTATTTAAAAATATAATAATAGTGATATTTTTATATGATATTAAAAATAAAAAATTTAAGTATATATAAATAAAAATTTACGTATTAGATAAATAAATATATAAGAATTATGTTTTAAATATGTAATTGATTTGATGAATTTAGTGCTCCTAATTTTTATTAATTAAAAATAATATGATAATCAAACTTCGTATTCTATTCTCTCTCTCTCTCTCTCTCTCTCTATATATATATATATATATATATATATATATATTCATGCGTTAACCAAGCAAACAGCTTGTTGGAAGAAACGAAGTGGTCCCCACAATCAGAATGCCACCTCATCTTCGTCATCCGTTATGGTTTTACAAGCAACAGTTACAGCTTTTTTTTTTTTTTTTTTTAATGGATATACACACTCATCTTATAGCTGAAGATATTATTATGACTAATATTATAAAAATTTAATGTCAAATTTATCACTCATATATGTTAAATCTTACTTTACTTTTTATAGAGTCTGAAGAAAAATCAAATGCGGACTAGAAGTTAGACGGTGGCTGTTATAGCTAGTTTCATTGGCTGCTAAAATCGGTTACCATTATCTTTATATTTAATTACATAATAATTAGTATTTAAATCGCGTTAATATATATATATAAGTCAAACATTGATTTATCCGCGGATTATAAAAAAATAATTAATAATGGGGAGAATAATTTATCATTAGAAATTTAGAACACGATAAAAGAACAAATAAGAGGACATTATTTAAAAAAAGAGCCCATTAATTTTATATTCTATTAATAAAATAAAAATATTTATTTTATATTCTCTTAATTAAAAAAATATTTTATTTATATATAATCTAAATATATTTATAAAAAAAATTTAAGATTCATCTAATGAATTTGAAATCTAATGTCATTTATGGTATATAAAATAGATCTCAATATGGTTTATGCATGAAATACATTTATAAATATATATATATATATATATATATATATATATCCTTGATTTATATGAGGCACGTCATTTAAGTGTTTGATTAAAAAATAATGAATTACGTGTTTAAATATAATAATGAAAATTAGGATAACATAAAAAAATTAATAAGAAAGATTGAGAAATTAAAAAAAGGCATTTGTTTTTAAATATTTAATTTATATTTTTATAAAAAATATAATTTAAAAATTATAGAAATTAGTTTAATTTATTTTCATACAAACATATAGTATTTTCAATAATAGGCACATCTCATTTAATATCATATATCTTTAATTATAATAAAAAAATCAATAAAAAAAAACCTATTCCACAAAACTTGGATCCTAAACCATTGTAAAGGAAAATAAAAATAAAAGGCACAATTACATACATAGCACTCAAAATATACATATTTATAAAACTAGCACTCTCTTACTTTTTTTTTTTTTTTTTTTCTCACTCAAATATTGAAATTCACATTAAACCCCAATCAATATTTTTTGTTTTTATCAATTTCCAAATGATTTGATAATAATAGCACCTGTAAATACATGAGATTGTCAACTGAAAAAAAAAATGAAGTGGGTTAATTCTATAAATACATCATTTTAGGAGCTATGTATGTAATTATCCCAAATAAAACACATTCTTAATTATCACATCACTATTATCATTCAATCAATTCAGTTCTTCAACCTATATATATATATATATATATATATATATATATATATATATATATATATATATATCTAGAAAAATCAGGTAGAGTAAAAGTTTACGCTTTAACTTCTTTGAGTCCAAAGACAACATATTTAAAGAGCGAATAAAACTGCAATTTTAAAAAAATCTCAAAAAAGAGGGAAAACCACTGGCAGCCCATTAAAAAGCTTCCACTATGTATGTTTGAGAGTACAAGATCTTCCGAGGAACAGAGATATGAGAAATAATAAAAGCAAGAATGTAATAACGTGACAAGATGTTGACGAATGTTGACGCCGATGACCGACGATAGTGATCGGTGATAATGATGGCAACAATGACGACGGAGGATCAATTGGCGGCCGATGATGCGGCGTGGCCGACGACCGCCGAGTGGCGGCAGACGATTGCTTGGAGGATCTTTAGAACTCTCCTTTCTCTGCTTGGCCTTCCTTCTCTTCACTTGGCCTCCTCAAGAATGAGCTATTTATAGATGAGGGCGTCTATAAATATATGCAAAACCCGCACCACTCCACTTCATCGACGGCTCAAAATGATCCCCTGATCATATGATGTATATTGTGCATTTGAATGCTCAAAATGAAGTCGAATTGTAAGATCTTTGGCTTGTTGAACCGCTTGCCGAGACGCCGATTTGATTATAAACATTTCATATTTGAGAGCTATTTAGGATTTAACCGATATCCCAAAGTTTAAGGATATTTTAAGGGCTTGATCTCGACCGTTTCAACTTTGGATCACTTGCTTTTAACATCAAGATTCGTGCTTGATTAATAGTATTTTAAGTGTCATATCGTTGCTATTTTGGATGATATATTATCTCAATCATCCAAAATATATGTCAAATACTTGAAAATAGCAACTTCTTCAATAAAATTTGAGGTCCATTAACCGCATTTTGAGAGAACAGATCTTTATAAAAGCACAATATTACGATAAGCGAAAGACGATGCAAAGGTATGCATGTGGTGCAAGATTTGAGGTTATGGACTCATCGCGAACGGAGTTTGAGGGCGGCGTAAGGAATGCGGCTGACCGCGGTGGCTGTAGCCGCTGTCAAGTGGGCCTCAAGCGAATCCAGACGAGTCGGTACGCTGAATGGGCCGAATACGCGCTTCCTGATCGCGGGTTGCTTGATCGGAAAAATCGGGTCGAATCCGGAGTCTGCGTCGGGCGATGAAGCCTGAGGCGGGCGGCGAGCGGCCGTCATGCATAAGCCACATGGGATGCCATGGCCACGCGGGGCGGCCGAAGGGGTGCATGGCGCACAGGCTTGGCCCAGTCCGAATGATGGTTTTGACGGTTTTGGCGGTTTTTTGCTTTTTGCCTCGGGTCTATAAAACCCCCAGACCAAAGGAGAAGGTACCTTCTTTTCTTCTTGAAAGAAGGTCAGAGGCGATCAAGACCGAGTTCATAATGACAAGGCTTCGCTCGAAAGAGGTGTTAACCTCGGACCGACCGGATCGAGGCGATCAAGACCGTCATATGGCGCGCTCGCTTTCCCTCGAAAAAGGTGTTAACTAACCTCGTCGGATCGACCGAGATCGGAGGTGATCAAGACCCGTAGTTCATACGGCAAGCTCCAGTTTTCCCTCGAAAGAGGTGTTAACTAACCTCGTCGGACCGACCGGGTTTAGAGGCGATCAAGGAGACGATAACCGGAGAATGGGGTTGACGGCATTGCTCGACGATGGCGTATACGACGGTGACTCGAACGATGGTCGACGAGGATAACCAGCGAGAATGGTGGTGACCGATGGAGATTGCCGGCGATGGTCAGCGTGACCGGGCGATGATACGCGATCGCGGTTACCGCCGGTGGTCGAATGGCAATCGGAGATGATAGACGGGCAGACGCTGGTAGTGAAGATTACCGCGATACGGCAAGGATCGGCATTAGTCGGTGGACCGCCATGTGGCTGACGGGGTTGCGGCAAGGGTAACCGGTGACGAGAATGCGCGCTCAATTGGCGCTGATGTCAGCGACCGCGAAATTCTGCGATGGTCGGCGGCGCGGCCGCTAAATGGTTACCGATGGGGTGGTCGCAACCGCATAATCGATGGTGGTGACCGGTGCCGTAGTCAGGTGACGAATGGAGATTGCGCGGTGGTCGGTCACCGCGACCACAAATGAGGATTTTGACTATCAAGGTTGTTTGTCAATTACGATGACGTTAACTGTGGAAGAGGTTGAATTGAATCTGCCGAGATTTTGAGTCATCAGATTATTTGTCGAGTGTTACACGATGATGTTAACCGGAAGAGGTTGAATTAACAGAATTTTGACCCATCCGAGATTGTTGCGAGTGTTACCCGGCGACGCCAACTATGGAAGAGGTTGGATTGAATCCGCCGAGGATTTTGACCTATCCGGTTGTTTGTCGGTGTTACGATGACGCCAACTTGTATGGAAGAGAAGTTGGATTGAATCCGAGATTTGACCTATCCGGTTATTTGTCGTGTTACCTGACATCAACCCGGAAGAGGTTGGATTGAATCACCGAGGATTTCGACCTATCCGAGGTTGTTTGTCGGGTGTTATTCGACGTTAACCTCGTATGGAGGGGGAAGTCCACCTTTTGACCATCCTAGGTTATTTGTCGAGTGTTACTGACGTTAACTATAAGATGTTGAATTGCGAGATTTTGACATAACCGAGGTTATTTGTCGAGTGTGACTCGACGTTAACCAGTATGGAAGAGGTCCATCAAGTCCCCTGGGATTGATCATGCACGGTTGAGATACAACGTGAGTGGTATTCCTCAAGTGGGAGGATTAAAAAAAGAAACAAGCTTATAAGGAAAATCCATAAACTCATTACTTTGATAATGGATGCAATATTGTCATAAGATAACTTAACAAAAGGGACGAGATACATTTTAGAGAGTTAACAAAGGACAAGAGGTGGAGAGGAAAGGACAAATGGGATAAATTAAATATTACAATATTTATACACCAATGATTATATATAACACTTTTCAGAGACCCTCCATGTTCCAAGTTTTAAGGAATGTTTATTCCTCCGATCGCTGGTCATACGTTGGTCATCGATAACGGTGAGGATCTTTTACAGGCAAAACCCTCTAAGATACTTCTTTATTTTGAAGATTAAAATTATCGATGTTGAAGGTTACCGAAGGGCCTGGTTGAGCTTGTTTGAGGTAACATGATTGTGCTATTTGATTTCATTGCACACTCCAACCCCAATGGGAGTTTGAAATTTTATCTTAAGATGAGGTACCAAGTGACAACACCAAAAGATTGATTGGAGGGTCTTCCAAATATAGCGTTATATGCTGAATTTGACTTGACCACTATGAATTGAACCGAGTGAGACTTGTTGAGGAAATTCGAGAACAACGGAAGGGTGATTGTCCCCTCCACTGCATGTATGCATTATCAAACCCATATAACGGTCCCGCAATGGTTGAAGTTTTTCTTTAACCAAACCCATGCTAAGAAAGGTGGAGTAAAATAAAACATCAACAGAACTCTCATTATCAATCAAAATTCTCTTAACAACATAACATGTGTCACCAATCCCTGCACTAATGACAAGAGGATCTTAATGTGGAACTTGGACTCCTTCCAAGTCTGAGTTATTAAAAGTGATGGGATGATTAATACAAGATTTTTTTAACTCTGGCTCCTCAAAGTGGCCCACTCGCAATCGTTTCAATTTCTCCAACTATTTGGCGACTATTATGTTGTTTCTGTGATGATTATCCCGGTTGCCCCCCAATTGGAGCTATGTTTGTTTGAGTTGGTTGGTTTTGTACAAATTGACGTAGATATCCTTGCTGAATGAGCCTCTCAATTTCTTTTTTGAGTTGTTTGCATGCCTCAGTAGTATGTCCATGACTTCGATGGAAGTGACAATATTGCTCCTGATTTCCTGAATTTGGTTTCAGTGGATGCGGCCACTTGATATTTTCTTCATCTCGAATAGCCATTAGGAGGTTAACACGAGATGTGTTCGGCGTGTATTCCAGTCATGGTTCATTGATCGATGCGGGGCGGAGGGAAATCATGACCGCCTTGTTGCTTATTCCGATGGGATTGTTGATCTGTGTTTCCTAGAGCACTCTTACGTTTTCCTGTGGATTGTTCAAATTATTTTCGATGGGTATTAATAGCCTCATCAGCAAAAATCTGTGCTTTCACACGGTGAACTAAGTCAGCATATAAGCGGACCGTATCTCGCATTAGAGACGAGTAGAAAGGCTCAGACTGAGCCCCCAAGGAAAACTCCTCTTAGTAATTCGTTCTACCCTGTGTATTTGGCGAAGCCGAGAGAATCTGGGAAGTATTCTTTAAGTGATTCACCCTCATTTTGATGAATGCCGGAGAGATGGGAGGAATCTTTAATGATCCTCCGGTTTGTAATGAACTATTCTACAAAAATCTTGGTGAATTTGTCAAAGGTATGGATGGATTCCCTTGGAAACCAAGCGCGAGCTTGTCCCTTGAGGGTAATCGGAAAGACCCAAAAGCAAGCTCGAGCTCTGGATATGCATGATACCCAGAATGGTCGATCAGTTCCCCTTCATAGAATCAATGTTCTAAGCTTGAAACCCATGAATAGGATGTTGAAGAATAGCTTCAGCTAAAGGTGAGGATTCCTCATAGCTGGAAGGGGAAGATAATTTCTATCTTGAAGGTGAAATTCGTCTTGCATTAAGCGTCGTAATTCTGCACGTATAACATGATGAGTGGAGTCAACAGGACGAGAACGTGCCACGCTACCCACAATAATTGGTGGATTAGCTTGAGCGATGATGGATGAGAACTGCGTGTCGCGGAGATCGATCACGCCGGAAGCGAGGAACTTCATCATCGGAGATTAGCATTTTGACCTCCGCGCTAACGATCGATCTTGGGGAGATGTGTTTGCCGGTAGTGGTTCTCACAAAAGTCGGATCATCTCATTTTGAGACTCTTCCATTCGCACATGATCTTCTAAAGAGATTCTGCGCCACCGACATGATCACGCCTATCAGGGAGAAGTGAGGCAGAAGGTTGGCATCCTGAGGATTGGTGGTTTGACGGAATGAGGAGGCTCAGTTTAGTAAGGCCATTGGCCATGACGGTTTTCACAAATTGTGATTGAGGGGTTCTCTTCCCACAGATGGCGCCAAACTGTTGCGTGCTAGAAAAACCAGTTGCGGTAGAGTAAAAGTTTACGCCTTAGCTTCTTTGGGGAGTCCAGCACATACACACGTATTTAAAGAGTGAAGAATAAAACTCCAGAATTTTTACGTGAAAAATCTCAAAAAGAGGGAAAACCACGCCTGCCCAGAAAAAAAGCTTCCACTATGTACGGTTTGAGAGTACAAGATCTTCTCGACACGGATTCTGAATTGTATATGAGAAATGTATAACGCTACTCAATGATAATGTGACGACGATGTTGACGCCGATGACCGGCAATATGGTGCGGATGATGACCGCACAATGGTCGACGACGGCGGGATCGGTGGCGCCGATGGTGCGGCCGGTGGTTGACGCATCGCCGAGTGGAACGATTGTGCTTGGAGGATCTTTTCTCTCCTCTCTCTTTGGCCTTCCCTTCTCCTTCACCCCTCATAGAAAGAGGCTATTTATGAGGTAGGACGTCTCAGAATACATGCAAAACCCGTATCACTCCACTTCATCGGACGGCTCAAAAATGATCCCTTGATCATATGATGTATATTTGAGCATTTGAATGCTAAAATGAAGTCGGAATTGTAAGATCTTTGGCTTGTTGGAACCGCCCGAGACGCCGATTTGACTATAAACACTTCATATTTGAGAGCTATTTAGGGATTTAATTGATATCCCAAAGTTTAAGGATATTTTAAGAGCTGATCTAATTGGTTCAACTTCGGATCAGCTTGCTTTTAACATCAAGATTCATGCTTCGATTAATAGTATTTTAAGTCATATCAATATATATAATATAAGAATGAAGAAATCTTCAGATTCTAAAGAATGAAAAATCACATTACTTGATGGAATCTCGTCTTTACTTTTTTTGTGCTACTTTTTTCTGTCAGCTTTCACTATTGGTAGCAATAATACTATAGATATCTCCTTCCCTTTCACCATAAGATAACTGCAGAATATAAAAAAAAGGTTCATTAAGTATAAAATAAAAAAATTGACAGATCAGAGAGTTTATCTACTTGTCTCAGTAATGCCCGCAAAATTTTAAATATAGAGATACATTTAGTATGCATTTGAGATAATTTTATGACTATTTATTTTTTCAAAAAATAGCTAAAAATCAAAGTAATTTCATTTGATTATCATTTTTTTTGACTACTTTTTAAAAGATTAAAAAATTGTTTTGAACCAAAACGTTAAAGTAGATGTTTTTTTGAATTTTTAAAAAAAATTAAAAAAATTTATAACACAACAAATTTTTTAAAAAGTTGATTTCTCCACAGCAATTTTACAATCAACTTTTCAAAAAATTACTTTTGCCCCCAAATAGATCTCAAATTTAGATTGAAAGATATATTTAATTTTATACACAAATTAAGTTTTCTTAAAATTTGTCTCTACCAAAAATAAAAATACATGGGATTAGTCAATACTTAAAGAATAATAAATATTAACATTTTAATTATTAGATATATGATTACATAAGAATTATATGATATATATATAAGTCTCTTATTTTTAAATATACACTATAAAAAATTCAATAGTATGTTGATTGATTTAAGGGGTCATTTTATTTGTTGATAGAGTAAAGTAGTTAGAAATGCAAGAGTTTTAATAATTGCGTTTATTGTAATGTAAAATTTCAACATATTACCATATAGTTCAAATTTATGTATTTGAAATTTACTTTGGCCAAATTCAAATACATCGTTTAACGTAAAGTAAAGCATGTCAGTCACCGCCAGTCGCCTCTGCTTGTGAATTGCCACAGCCCACCGCCCACTGTTGTAATCACCCTCCTCCGATCGATCACTACTCACTGCTCGTTCGCCTCCGCTTGCCATCGAAACTATTAAGTATTTTACTTTACATAACTTCACTAAACAATTAGAAACACTCTTATATCTATTAGATGTTCAGTCAAACAGCCTAAAAATAATTTAAACACATTAGTTTCAAATTCAGCTAACTGACAATCTCAGTCTCAAAATTTTACTCCACTGAGTAAGAAAACATGGTAAGGACCACCTGAGCTCAATTTCAGACTAACTGAAGGTAGAAAGAGTGTTTAGTAGTCACGTTAGCAAAGACTTATAGGATTTCAAATTTTGAAATTTGAGCCGATTAATATAAGTAGAAAGATGATCTAAAGGGACAAAAAAAATTAAAAGAATTAATCCTTATCAATTATAAATTTGTACATTTTTTTTTAACATGAATGTAGTAAAAAAATTATTTAATAATATTTATTTTTAGAAACATTCAGAAGATCTAAATATTATTTTTAATATTTTAAAAAATATATTATTTATTTTTAAAACAAAATAAAATTACTTTAAAAATGCACCACAAATATATTTAAAAATAAATAAATTGATCCCAAACAACCCCTAAGAGATTTTAAAGGCTAATCACACCAAATTATGATCAAAATTTTCCTCCCCCAAATTCACATTATAAGCCCTATGAAGCTCAATAACAATGGTGATAAAACTGACACTAAATATTAGTGACTATTCAATATATTTTAATCATGTTTCAAAAATAATATGCATTGACTACAATTAAAATCAAACTTAAATACCAAAGTTAAGATTATAACCATGTTAGATATGATTGAGTCAAACTGCCGACTCGGCCGTTTGCTAACTTCGATAACTTAACACCCGACTTTGTGGGCTCCGAAAATTGCCACCAACCTCTCGACAATTTTTTGATATTGAAGAGTGTGTGATTGAATGTTTGGTAATTTTGAGGGATGAAATAGTAGATAAGACACTACCTGAGATTTTGTCCGGGTGAGGACTTTAGACCGTTCCGTGTTTCATATAAGCACAACCCCTATAATTAATTACTCTCAATAAATGAGAGAACTTTCGACAAGTGTTAGATTGCTTAATGCATGATGTATAAAAGATATAGAGTTTCAAAATTTAGATTATGAAATTCATCATTTTAGCTTAAACCGAATGGTTGGGAGAATGATGACATGCCCGATCTAGATCATATCATTATCCGCAGCAAGGGTCCTGGTACGAAGAGAATGACCAAGTGAAGGATCCTTATCAGCAACACATGGGTTACATCGTCCAAGAAATCCTTATAGACCTGGGATGATGTTTATTTAAAGAGACGGACTTAAGTCTACATTAGTTGACAAAAGGTTGTTTTCCCTATCAAGTATACCCTATGATTCACAACTCAAAAGGGCAGAGCCATTGGAGAGCATAGTTGGTCATGATCGTAATATAAGTGTCGCCAAACCACCTCGAGAGGGACTCTCGTCAGAATCGCTTCATCTATAGTCATAAAGCCATGCAATCGAGGACACGCCGATCCTTGGCGTGAGATTGAGAGTGAATATAGCAGAACACTTGATTTGACATTGGCTCCTTTGTGAGCTAAAATTTTCTTAATTTGTCACCCCCGACAAACAGTTGCGGAAGGTGGATAGATTGAGTTTGATTTAAATTTTTAATGATAGAATTTCATTTAAGTAGTTTTAGATTTCTACTTAGTTTGATTTGAAAAATTGATTAATTTGAATATATCTAAGAGTTTTAGATCATGTCAACTCTGTTTAATTGCTAACAGAGGATTAGATCTACTGTCACCTGAAAGAATTAGTTTCTGAGATATTTCAGTGATTTGAAACTCTTATTATAAGTTTTAAGTTTTGTTAACCCGAACCAATTCTAAGACTAAACCGGAAACAACTCAAGAAGATCCTCGACATGAATTTAAGCATTTAGCATAATGTCGGGGGCCCATGCGGGTGTATTTAAGACTTTATGTAGTGTTTATTTTTGAATTATGGATAGAATGAGTTTGTTTTAAGCTTTTAATGATTAGATTTCATTTAAACAATTTTTTAGAGATTGATATTTAATTTGAGTTAATTTGATTAGAAAAATTGATTAATTTGGATATGTTTAAGAGTTTTAGATCATGTCAACTCCGTTTAATTGCTAATAGAAGATTAGACCTACTGTCACCTGACAGAATCAGTTTCTCAGATATTTCACTGATTTGAAACTCTTATTATAGATTTTAGGTTTTGTTAACCCGGACCAAGCCCTAAGATCAAATCGGGAAGCAACCCGCGCAACATCCTTAAACACTTGAATTTAAGCATTCAACATAGTGTCGAGGCCCATACGGGTGTATAGTAATTTTAGGTAATCTTATGTTTGAATTATGAGATTGATTTTGTATTTTCATTTTTTTTATTCCAATTTAGTCTGCGCACCCTTTTCAGATATTTAAAATTTGTACATAAAATCTCTATGTCTGAGCACATATAGGAATTTATAGTTTAGCTAATTTCAACTAATTAATAAAATCATTGATTTTGAAAATCATAATTAGAATGAAATTCCTTAATTTGATCGAAGGAATCCCTATGATTTTTGTAGATTTTAGTTTAGATACTTCGCTTGACGAGTTGCGATCTGGCTAAGAGGATATTTTGATTTAGATTGTAGTTTAAAACACTACTTGAACTTAGTTTACTTGTTGAGTTTTTTGTAATTTTTCAACTTGATTATGCTCAATTTATATCAATTTTGATAAGTTATGCCAATTTCAGTGTTTATTGATTTAGCCCTACTCATGCTTATTAGCTAACATAGTAACCACCTCCACATTCGTATGAGTTATTAAACCTAATTTGGATTCATCCTTAGATTTTAAGTTTATTGCATGTTTGACATGAGTTTAGTATTAATCCCCCAAATTCTAATTAAAGCTTATTTGATTTTGAGGAATTTACCAAAAAAGAGAACTCACTCATTACTTCGATTTAAGCCATAGAGAATTGCAATTAGAGTTTGTGAGTTTGAAATTAGCCTCCCCAAATTTCACTTGCATTTTAAATGAGTGTCATATTCTTTCCAAAATTTTCTTTAAAGGCCCCCCTACTTTTTTCTTGTTTGACGCTTTTAGTTTAAAATTAGCTGCAGGTTTCCCTACTTAGCGTTCTTAAGTCAACTCATTTTACTCTCTCATTTTTCCTAAGTCAAAAGATTTTACATAATTTGAACCTCCTCGACATCATCCGTGGTATGGGGTATGCATGCTCGACACTGTCGAGCATAACGAGTGGTCTCTTGTGACACCGCAGCAGATTTTTTCATCTCATCGCGCCCTGTTGAGCACGACAAGGCCTTTAAACCTGAAAGAAGATAAATACAACATTTGTTCATTCCCCTCATTCCCTTCTTTTTTTTTTTCATGTCTAGAGATCAAACAAAATTTCGTCAACATTTCATCTAGGGGAGGGACATCTAACAAGTGTCTTAAGACGCCTGTGAGCATAAGGTGTCTATGATACCATACTGCTTTTTTCATCTCCTCGCACCGTGTTGAGCACAATGAGGTCTTCAAACCTGCAAAAAAAAACACAAGCATATATATATATATATATATATACATTCGCATATCACACATGTTCTGACGCATTTTTCGACGCGCTACAATGCTCGACAAAGGAACGGAGTTAGATATGCAATTGAGAATTTAAGACAAGGAGTGTGACGCCGGAAACCGAAAGAAGAATTCTCCTGTTGACGATATTCTTTCCTGTGCGAAGACATCTAAAAGCGACGTCGAAAATCAAAGAAGAATTCGTCTGTTGATGATGTTCATCTCCATTTGGGCAAAACGGACAAAGCAAGGAAGCAAACGAAATCAAAAGAAGAATTCTGTGATGATGTGTTCTTCAATTATAATGAAAAAACGGATGCCTAAAGTGAGAGTGATGTCAAAATCGAAAAAAGAATTGATTGATGATATTCTTCTCCGGATGGCGGAAGGACTGATTGATAATAAATAGGGAATTGGGAGGAATTGGGTTAATTAGCGGCTGCGCAGCTGGTGGGTCATGGGAAGAGAGCAGACAACAATGGATTAACGCGGAAGAGAAGAGCAGGCTGGCGGTGGAGAAGAGCGAGGTGATGATCGCAGCGGTGCGCGGGTGAGGACGCTGTTCGGGCCGGAATGGGTCAAGGGTTTAGTTCGGGTCGCGCGCCTGAGGCGGATCAGAGGCGGTTGGCTACCGGGTTAAGCTGACGCGCGATGGAACAGGACAATTTTTGGGTTAGGTCATGGACGAACGAACTGGGCTGGGCCAGTGACGGAGCAAAGCGCGGTTTCTTTTAACAGAGGCGGGTTATGGATCTCTGGGAGAATGGCAACAGGAATTTGAGAGAATTACCTGTATGCAGAGTGTTTCTAACGCTGGAGAGAGTGCAGGAGAGGAGAAAAATACGTCCGAGTCCCACGTAGCTTTTACGCGACTCCAATCCACGTGTCCCAATTTTTTTTTCCCGCTTTTAGCAACTGAGCAAGAATATAACGGACGCAGACCGAAAGACATTTCCGACCGCCCGTAACGCCGGTTTATTAATGATACAGTAAAGACATTTCGCCCGAGCCCGTAAGCATCGAAATGGAGGAATTTAAAAGAAATAGATAGATTTAGGGTTTGGGGTTAGTAGCAAAATGAGCTCGAGAGAAATAGAAAATCTCATTTTCTTTACAAAAGAACCATGAAGATGGAGAACGCTTGAGGAAATAACAACCATTTTAGAGGATGTATTAAATATAAATTCATATTATTTTCTACATTTTTCTATGTTAGTGATATTCTTGTTCTGCAAGAGAATATGTTCATTACATCAAATTAGAAGCAATTTGGATGCTTTTTTAATTTTATTTTTGAGTGTTATTTTTCATCCATGTATCTCTTTGGAGAGAGCTTTTAGTGACTTTTTCGATATTTTGACTTTGAGATAATGTGGATTACATTACAATGGAAGTAACTGAGAGTCGCTTGGATGATTTGTGAGCTTTTTTGCATTCAGACTATACCTCTTTGAGGGTACATATCATTTATGACCTTTTTTCGTTTATTTTCGCTTATGAGATTATGTTTAGGCATTCCAAAGGAAGCATTTGGAGACGCTTGGATAGTTTCGTATTTTGCATATGTACTCTATGTACCTCTTTGGAGGGTACAAATCATTTCTGACATTTATTTTTCAGTTTATTTTGCCAACATCTTATGATTATGTTTAGGGCATTCCAATGGAAGCATTTGGAGGCGATTGATGGTTTTGGTTTTTGTATCTGCATTCAGTATCTCTTTGGAGGGTACAGATCATTTCTGACCTTTATTTTCTAGTTTATTTTGCCAACTTATGATTATATTTAGGGCATTCCAATGGGAGCATTTGGAGGCAGTTTGGATGGTCTCTGGATGGTATTTTGTATCTATACTCTGTGTACCTCATTGGAGGGTACAGATCATTTTTGACCTTTTTTTTCAGTTTATTGTGCCAACTTCTTATGATTATGTTTAGGGCATTATAATGGAAGCATTTGGATGCATTTTGGATGGTTTCGATTGATTCAGATTTCATACCTCTTTGGAGGTACAGATCATTTTGACCTTTTTTTTTCCGCTTTATTTTGCTCTTATTGAGATTATGTTTGGGCATTCCAAAGGAAGCATTTGATGGCGCTTGGGTGGTTTCTAGGTATTTTGCATCTCAGATTCTTTTGGAGGGTACAAATCATTTTGATCTTTTTCAGCTTTATTTTGCCTATTGAGATTATGTTTAGGACATTTCAATGGAAACATTTGGAGGCAATTTGGATGGTTTCTGGGTATTTTTTACATCTCAGACTGTACCTCTTTGAGGGTACATATCATTTCGACCTTTTTTTCCATTTATTTTGTCAACTTCTTATGATTATGTTTAGCATTCCAATGGAAGCAAAGTTTGATGGTGATGATGTATTATTTTTTCGGGTACGGATCATTTTTGACCTATTTTTTCAGTTTATTTTGCCTACTTTTTATGATTATGTTTAGGGCATTCCAAAAGAAGCATTTGATGACAATTTGGGTGGTTTTGGTATTAGATTCATGGCACTCTTTGAGGGTAGATCATTTTGACCTTTTTCGCTTTATTTTGCCCGCTTTATTATGGTTATGTTTAAGGCATTTCAATGGAAGCATTTGAGGCGCTTTGGATGGTTTCGGTATTTTTGTTGCTATACTGGTACCTCTTTGAGGGTATAGATCATTTTGACCTTTTTTGCTTTGCTTATTGAGATTATGTTAGGCATTTCAATGGAAGCATTTGGAGCGCTTTGGATAATTTCGGTGGTATTTTGACCAGATTTTGTAACATATATGTTGGTAAAATGCCAATGAGCGACGATAAGTCGTGATGTCTAATGACCCAAATTTGGAGAAACTCCTTGCACCACTACGTAATGAAACGAGGCGATGCCGCATCTTGTGATTATGCACATCAAATTGGCTTGTTCAAGGACCATACTAGTTATTGGCCAAACTAAAATGAAATCAAAAGATTTTCTATGTGCAAAAGCCGGTCAAGAAGTCCGCTACTAAATGGCTTAACAAAATTCTAAAAAGTTGATACAAGAACTGATTGTCCAGCCATGATTAGATTCTCTGTTGATTTAGAGGGGAATTGGACAATTAAAAAATATACAGAAAGTCATAATCATTCTTTGGTAGAGCTTGCTGACCTACATCTTCTCATATCACACAGATGCATTAGCGATGAGAAGGCGTCCGTGTTGAAGACAAATGAGGCGGTATTAGAGCAATCATGCATTCAGCTATCTAACTGAGGAAGTTGGCGGCGTAGAGAATATCGGGTTCACAAAAAGAGATGCTTATAATTTTATTTAGAAAGAGAAAAGATCGAGGATTGTGAATGGTGACAGTAATGCATTAATAGCTTGTTTAAGGAAAGGCAAGCAACCGGATGGGATGTTTGATGGGATGTAAGTTGATGAGTCTGATTAGTAGTAAGTTTTTTTTAGCAATGGTATGTCAGGATAGAATATGATTGTTTTGGGATGATAATTTTGAT